>JAUMHL010000021.1:4927142-4958603 GCA_032362345.1 Sandelia bainsii | reverse complement strand
TGTAGTGTGAACTTTTGACATTTTCCATAAATTTCACCCGAAAGCCAAATATCCCTAAGTTTTTGTGAGTAGTGTATATCAGCTTCACAGTGTACCTGCCTTCACTGTCTACACCACTTCACACTGCCACAGAGCTCCACAACACCTGTTTATTTTTCCCTTTCCTGCTTGGTTTTATTCTTGTGCTTTGTTGTCGTAAACGGCCCGGCAGTCTTGGTCACGAGCCATTTTAAAATTTATGAATCACAGTTGTTGTTTTTTTCCATTGTGCTGCGGGTGTAAATATAGCCTGGCAAGTTTTTCACATGAAAAATGTCCTTTTCACTAACTACCTTCATGGACATTATGGCCCCTCAAGCAAAGAAGTTTTCATAGTGAACAGCATTGACTGAAAGTAACCATTCCCAAATGCTCAGATGGCAGGTACTCCATTCTGTGGCTGCCCAGGAACATAATGTATGCATGATTGGTAAAGGGCTGTGAAAGTCAATTAAAGGTATTTGAGGTGACAGCAGGCAGCGCTCTTTCTCTCCCCCCATACAGTAGCTGGGAGGCCATAATTAATTATGTGCTTCTGTGTGTCAGGAGGGACAATACTCCGTGAGCCACTGTACAGTATTCACTGCGGCAGATGCCAGCTAATCAACTAAAGTGCATTTTTCCCTAACTGGCAGAACTACTTTGTTGCACCTCCAATTTGATCATACATTTTTGAGAAAGAAAACAACAGCAAACATTAAAGCTGCACTAATCAATATTTTTATAATAACAATTTTTTTTGTGCCACATTTTTATTGTAACAATGCACATTGTTTTAGTAAAGAGGGGAAATAGATACTTTTAGCACTTACAGTAAATTAATTAGCCATTTTTGTTATAAAACACTACAGCCAAACTGCACAAAGTTACTTTCATAGCCATGCCTACGTGGTTTAGAGTTTCAGTAGTAATGATAGAAATTTTGTGAACAAAATCATAAAATGTTGTCCTGTCACTCATAATTATTATTGTATAGTTACTCTGTTAAATGTAATGCATTACAGAGTGTGCTGGACTGAAATAAATAATCACTGTTACATAGTTGGTTTTTACTTTAATACTAATAACTAATAATAATTACACGTTTTTTTTAACACAAATAGTGTCTATGGTGATGTCCCCTTTGCTTAATTTCTAATCTGAAATATGTAAAAACTATGTCAAATAGCATCAGATTTCATTTTCATACTGTTTTTTTCAAATGGATTTTTTTAATGATTTGTGTGTTCAACATTTTTTAAAATTAATACACAAAAGTTAATAAAGCAATTATCATTGTCTCCTCAATAGACCTGGATGAACTGGCTGTCTATCACCTTCAGTATAGCCTTATTCTTCACCGTAGCTTTGTGCTACAATGCCTCCTGTCCCACCTGCTACTCTCCCTCTAACCCCTACTGGACCATGCAGAGGCTGCTGCAGGACCCCCTCTTCTACCTGCTCTGTGTCATCACACCTTTTGCAGCGCTGCTGCCCAGGTACACTGGGTTTGATTTGTATTTGGTTGAAAACACAACTCGTGTTTCCTGATGTGTCCTGATAGTTTTGCTTTCCTTTACAGATATTTCTACAGGGCGTGTCAAGGCACACTGTTTCCCAGCCCTGTCCAAGTTGGAAGGCAGTTTGATAAACTCCCCACTGAAACCCGCAGGAACATCCTCAGCCTGAGCAGGGTCAAGGTGGGGTCACCACTCAGTCCCAAGCCTCCCTTCCTGTCCCTCACCAAGCCCTCCCCTAATGATTGCAATAAGAAAGACCAGAGGAGATTTGTGAGCTCCAAGACATCACAGGCCAAACAGGGGCCTGTCTTACAAACAGAACAAGAAAAGGGCCAGAGAAGCCCGCTGGGGCCCCCGGACAGTGAAAAGGGCCTCTTAAATCTCTACACATTAGTTCCAACAGAAACAGGCACTCTTCCTTACAAAGGTGCTGCTCAGCTCTCAAGGGAGCAGCAGCCTCCCTCTACCAAAGATTCAGAGTGTCTCGATAAGACTGTAGAGCCGCAAAATCAGAGTGTTTCCAGCTGGACGACCTCCACACCTCTGCTCACGCAGACGGACAGCGTCCAGCTTACTCTGCTGCCCCCTGAGAGGGACTCCCAGTGTGTCAAATACACGAGGAACTCAGAGGAAAGACTCAAGTCTGACCACACTGTTCATCCAGCACACAGGACAGAACAGGTGGCAGAACAGTCGCTGCACACCACCTTGTGATGTTTTAGAGTCTTAAATATGTTATTCAAACTCCAATTTGCACGATAGTCTTTTTTATCTAATTATATTGTATTTTTCAAGGAGATTCTTATATGAAAGATACAGATAGGTACTTTATATTTTTGGTGTTTCAAGCTGAAGCTATTTTTGATCTTTGGGAGATGGAAGAACTGGAATGTCTCTCGTTTGTTTGTTTGTTTCTTTGTTTTTATCCTGATTTTTATTTCACACAGATGCATCTCCATACTTGATCAGGTTTTAATGTAAGGAGGAGCAGAGGGGAGACATTCCACTGCTGGGTTTCCACTGCTGCCACTGAGGCCTTAGTCGTTGCAGCATCGTGTTGGAGTTTGTGTCCAAGCAGATTATCCCAGAGTTATAGTACATTTACATACAGCAAATCAGCAAATAATGGCATTTTTTTCAAGGCATCACTGCTGGATTTGCAAACAGTCTTTTATTAAAAGGCGTGTTAGTAGCAGATCTGTTATGGAGTACATTCCACTCAATAATGATAAGAGCCTTTGACTTAAAATATACTTTGATCAGCCACAACACAATGGTTTTAATGTTGTGGATGACTGGTGTGATGCCCAAGAAATGTAAATTTCATGGTCTTTAAACAATAAGTTACCAGACGTTATGCTGTGGGTGTCCAGTGAGTCACTGAACCGTTGGTATTTTGGGAAAGAAGCTAATTGCCTTTCTTGTTCTAATATCTGTACAGTAAATATGAAACTATAGCAAGTTAGCTTAGCTTAGCACAAAGACCCTGGAAACTTGTCTGGCTTTTTTCCCAAGGCCAAAAGATCCAATTACCAGCACCTCTAAAATGTATTTATTGATTAATTATATGTTGTTTGATTAGACTTGTCTGTAAGGTTTCCAGGCAACCAGCGTAAACTCTGAGAAGTCACCACACCTGTCAACAAACAAACAGCTTAGCTAGCTGCTCCCCCCTGCTTCTTATCCTTATGATAAGCTAACTGTCGTCTGGCTTAACTCGCAAACATGGTATCAAGCAATGAAGCTGGAGTCAGCAGACAGTTAGCATAGTTTAGCATAAAGACTGGAAACAGAAGCAAACATCTGTACAAATGTAAGAAGAAAATGCACATGCTAGCACCTCTAAAGACCATTTATTAAGACCATTTATTAATATGTTACATCGTTTTAGTTTACTTTCTACAAAGAATATTTGTTGACTTTACACTTTGTTGGTTGGTTTGTTGGCTCTATGTAAGAAAGCAAGGACGTGTGTTGTTTTTCCCAAAATGTTGAATTATTCCTTTAAGCACTTGTTGACAACAAGTTACCATCACATTTCATAAACAAGTTTACTTAAACGTCCTTTTTTAACAGATTGTTTTATGTGCTGAGTTAATTTCAACCCAGTCTGTTCTGTTTTTTTTCTGCTAGTATTCAGCTGTAAATCAAAAGCTCGGTGTGAAAAGATGCGACTTAAAGATTTGAATTTGCACTTTGAAAGCATTATTTTTTAGAATTTCCACTGAGCATTGTTGGTGCTGTTGATGTGTTCAGTGCTGAGCTCCAGTATGAAAAGGTTGAGTTGTTTTATTCCATTCTTATTATTGCAAAAGTAGTTTTCATGTGCAAACCAGTAAAAGTGTTGAAAGATGCTACAGTTTATTTGTTAAGCATTCAAATCAGCAGCACCTTTAATATTCTATGATTGTTGTATCTCGTGTCATTGCAGAGCAGTTTTGTAAAGTGTGTCATTTACCAAAGATCATTTATGTTTTTGTATTTTCTTAGCAATAGTACGTGCCTTAACACTGGATAAGAAATTGTAAACCTAGAGTTATATAATGCTGAATCTATATTTGTTTAAAGATGACGGTGCATCTTTGTACAATGACGAGCATTTTGTGTTGGTGTAGATGATACATGCTATGTGGTTTCTTTCCTCCCATCTGTTTTTTGCACTTGGTGCTATCTTGTGGCATGTTGTTCAGATTCTGACTCCGCAGTCTGTCCACTTTCTTTTATAGTTTCTGTCTGTTCTGTGCTTTTGGCGTCGCACTTTCTGTGCCAGAATGAAGCTCGAGCGTATTCACTGCTGCATTCCAACATAGCCACTTTCATGAGTTCCTCACAGGAACATTTGCTATGTACTGAGCCTTAAACATATCTGTTATCTGTCAGTTTTTCATTTCTGTGTTTTGGCCCATGTTTAGTATTTGAGAGGGACGTTTTCTGCTGTTAATCCTTGAGTTCATCATTCAAGATAAAAATCATCTACATTTCTAATAATTCTGGTTCATTTCAACCTCTATAATTAAATGGATTGTAGCAAGCTGGAAACACTGTAGATCTCAACAGCAGCAACATAAACTTCATCACCTCATGCACATCACCAACTTGGAAAAACTATATTTTAACATTTGTTCAGATACAAGTTTTTCTTATAGGTCTTTGCCCTTTGAGTAATTGGAACTTGTATTGGGGCTGTTTGTGAACAAAATAAAAATGATAAGTATTTATCCTTTGCTACCTATTTCCCTGTTTAGGAAAATGTAGTCTTTGCTTAATAAAATGTTTGAGTCCTAAAATGTTATAGTCTTTGAGTTTTGATGTTTGTTGTTTTAGTACTTTTGAGTTTATGGCAACAAATAAATAAATGTAACTTCTGTGTGAGGGGAAAATGAAAAGTTTTCCCTGACTAAAGTAAAACTGCACAACAGTGTTTAGATGCTTTGAGTAGCTGGAGCAATGTGTCTGTGCACCTCGGTGTATAAACAAAAACTATATAAACCACAGCAGTAAACACAGCATTGTCATAGTGTTGCCATATTAAGTTGATATGGCAGACACTGAGCAACTTCAGCATTCAGTTGGAGTTTGTCTTAACAAATTAAGTCCACAATTCACTCTGTTTTATCTCTAGTTGTGGGTTCAACCATACCTCTTTTGGGAGGTACAGATGGATGACAAATTAAAGGGAAAAACTGCAAATCAGTACAAAGTTGTTCTAAATGTTCATCTTTATCCTATGGTGAAATGTATCTACTCTGATCAGTGTTGTCTTCCAGGACGGCAATGCTCCTATCCATAGAGCACAAAGTGTCCCTGAATAGGCAATGGCCTTCACAGTCACCAGATCTCAACCTTGATGAACACCTATGGGAGATTTTGGACTGATGTTTTAGACAGAGCTCTCCACCACCATCATCATCAAAACAGCAAATGAGGAAATATCTTTTGGAAGGATACCGTTCCACCCCTTCAGTAGAGCCTGGAGACTGGCTGCACGTGGTGGCCATTCTTCCAAAAGATATTATCATTTAGTATCACTTGGTGAAGAGCACTGTCTAACACATTGGCGGTTGAGAGCCAGTGAAGCTAAAATAACCACATGTAGTGCAGAACTGGTTGGCAGCTCTGTAGGAATTCATCACTGCAATCCTGTCACGTCACATGTAATTATTTGATTCTAGCAGGTAAGTCTGTGCATTACTGCTATGACGGCTTTTCCAACTAGCATAACAGGAAACGACACCTGCAAAACAGTTTCAATGTCTCATGATGCTGAAAGGTGCTTATTTAAAAACAAACGGCACTGTAGACTGACTCCACTATTGGCAGGTTTGACATATTTAAACACAGTTTGACCCTTCACCCTTACTCAGTCCATTTGCTTAACAAACAAGCTCTAAGTCTGGCCCACACACCAGCACAAAGGTGTGAGGCCCTCTGAAGATAGAGGATCTTTGTCCTGGTGCTGCCGCAGTTTGTCTTTGCCTCGTGCATGTCACATCTGCAGTGTGTGTGTGTGTGTGTGTGTCCGGGGGGGGATTAATATTTCTGTTAGGGCACATTGAGGGACAAATGAGGGGCTGCTGATGCCGCCGTTAGTGAGCTGCTGCAGCGGGACGACCAAATTACTGACTGCAGCTGCATTTTGCGAGAGGAGCAGGTTCCTTGTGTGAACGCAGAGATAATGATGAGTCCTGTTCTCTTGCAGCACTGTTCTTTCCATCTCTATCAAAGCCTGGGTGTGAACCAGCTCGAGTGATCTGCTGTTTTTTTGTTTTGTTTTGTTCTGCATACCGTGTGTGTAAGGGTGGAACTTTTGTGCAAAGCTTCAGTGTCTGCACAAGATTTTTTTTGCTCTCAGTGGCATTGTGAGCAGCACATGCGCTAAAATGGATTTCTGTCACAGGTGCCACACACTGCGTTGTGAGAGTTTATGTAAAAAGATTGAGAATTTAATTAAAAAGGCTCCACTTTGGATATGAGCGATTCCTCACAGTCTTATTTTTTTATTTTCTCTAATTACTTTTTTTGATGGCCTGCAGTCCACAGACAGACTGGAGACTCATTCTGAAGAAGCTAATGGAGTTTGATTTGGATTTATCATAGAGCAGCTTCATTGATTTTGGTCATTAAAGTCGTCTTGACCCTCTTTATGACCCATTATTTTAACAAGCTTAAATCAGGACATTTTCAATTTCCTAAGCTGCCTATTAAATAACCAAGTCCAATGAAGCCATGAGGGGGCTAGATTATGGGAACTGGTTTTGTTCCTAAAACCTCACAGTCTCTCCTCTCCACTCTTCCAAGTGTAGAGTTTTGCTGAGGAGACTTCATTTACACCAGTGGAGATATGCACCACATTACTTTTGATTCCAAATAACAAATGGAGGCTTTTTGTGCGCCAGGGCCATCTGTCTTCCAGTTGGGGGAGGCATTGTAAGGCTCCATTCTGCACCATCATAAGTAACTTAGCCAAAGCATTATTGCTCTTTTTCAGTCTAACTTCCCACTCACGCAGGAACACATCCAACAGAAATGGCAGGAACAAAGATACACAAAGATAGAAATACACCTACAGGTAATTTACTGCCTCCAGTTCCTTCAACCTGTGCATCTGTGGGTGGAAACAGACTCCTGTTTCTTTGAAAAACAAAGACAAATATAATCAAATTATTTCTATATTTAAGTATATGATCATTCGAACAACATTATACCTGGGCAATAAACAGTGTGTTTTGTATGCTCTGTCACTTAATCACTATGCATAATACTGTGTATATTCACACTATATCATACAAAGCACAGTGGTGGTTGGGGTCAATTCAGGGGGTTTTATTTAGTTGTGCTTTTGTTACTGAAAAGTGGAGTGTGTCACAAACAAAGGCAACCTGAGAAAACACAAGATACAGGTTTTAAGTCATATATTTAAGTGAAACTGTATGTATTTTTAGAAGCACAAAATATATCTAATACCTAAATCACCAGTGTGAAAAAATAATCCTGCCCCTTGAACTTAATAGCTAGTCCAGGTCTGGACTTTGACTGGGCAACTCCAAAATTTTAATCTTATTCATTTTCATCTATTCAGAGGTCGACTGACTCTTATGCTTGGGAACACTGTCTTGCTGCGTAACCCAGTCGTGCTTAAACTTCAACACACAGGCTGATGGCCTGATGTTCTCCTGCTCTGGAATCTCTGCTAGAGAGCAGAATTCATGTCTCCCACCAGTGATGGCAAGTTGTCCTGACTCGCAGCAAAGCAGCGAAACATCCCCACAACATTACACTGCCACCTCCAGGACTGACTGTAATTATGATGTTCTTTTTGTGGCGACTCATCAATCCACAGAACATTCTCCAAAATGTCTGAAGGTCATTCAGCCTTAAGTTCCAGAAAGTAAGACTTATAACGATGTTGTCAATTTTAGGCACTCTTAACTTATGTCACATAGATGCAGGGAAATGATATAGAAAGCAATGGCTAACAGTGTTAGTTAATGTTCATTTACATCTGTAACCAAATCAGTGGCTGTCAAGTCAATTTCCTCCCTTTGAAACACCAACCATAACAACCCAAGCTGAAATGTTACCTGGAAATGATGAACAATGTTCCTGTGTGCACCAAAGTGTAAAGCTCAGGTCAGTGTAGATTAATGGAGTTGCCTAGCTTTCCTTTTCCTACATGCAGCTGTGACAGAATAATGAGTGTAGGCATTTCTTTAGTTTTCATTTTTCAGACAAGGTAAGGAATCCTGGATTATATATTTATACTGGAAAGGTGATGTAGAGCTATTTTACATTACAAAAAGGTCACATGGACCTAGGAACTACCTAGACCCTGCTCCTAAATTTAAACGTACAGAGTCAGGATGACGGGAAAGCAGATATAAACTAACTTTGACTATGAAGAAGTATTTAAATATTTTACTTAAGTAGTACTTTAGAAATCTCCATTAGTAGTAAATATTCTTTTTTTAAAACCTTGTTTGTGAAAAGTGACGATGTGGACCATAAGGTTAAGGGAAGCCAATAGCCACAAACAGATGAAAAATGACCAAAATGACATGAGAAATTACCACAAAGAGACACGTAACAGACAAAAAACAACTTCAGTTTGTAGTAGTTTTGCGTCTCCTGGGGGTCCTTTAAAAGAGAGGTGGGGTCTCTTACCTGTCTCCTCAAGAGGTCACTTTTTCATAATCCATCTATGACTGTGACTGATATGTTACTAAGTATGATATTGTTAGATTGTTAATAAAGATGCATCCAGTACAGTACAATATAAATCTGCTTTATATACTGTTAGTTTGATCATGTGGTACACGGGATAAATCTGAGGACTTGTAAGACAATTAATCAGGAAATAATAAAACAATGTCATCTTTACCTTTTTGTAATTAAATATTTGATGATTTTACACATTTTGGGAATTAAACTTTTATTTATGTTAGAGCCAAAATATCTGTTATTGCTAACAACTAACAGACGTCTGCAATGTGACATGGTGCCTTAATCCACAAGCTGAAAAGTTTGGGAACAACTGTTCATTCAACAATATGTCATTTATGATCTATGGTATAATAAGACAAAATAAGATGAAAAATAATAAGATGAAAAAAAACCAACTAAATCACTTCATGAGAAGTGTCAGTGAGCTGCATGCTGGACACTTTGTGTGCTTACAGTGTCTCCCAGTGTTCATGTGCATTACTGCAGCCAAATCTAGAGAAAAACAAAATGCTGTTGTGTTATGTCTTTTTATTCTACATGACAAGTTTAATGTGAATCTCAAATCACCATGGAAGTAATTTTAGCATTAGCTTGACAGCTTTCAGGAACATGCTGCTGATGAAATATTATTTCCTCTACTGTGTTCCCATGTATAGCACATGCGTTTACTTTATGTTGACGTTGAGTGCACCTTGTCAGAGACAGAAAGGTTCAGAAACCAAACATCACACTAAGTGTAAAGGTCTGAATCAGGCTCGGACGCTGTCAGAATAACAAACATCTCTGCATCATGAGAGCAATGCACATGAATTAGAAAATGCATAATTCACAAGGTTCCATTGCAGAATGAGACGACGGCGGTTTGATTACCTGCTCTATATGCTGGGTTTGATTTATGGTTTATGAATATGATTTAAGGGTTATGAATGAGATTACATCATGTGGTGGCCTCTGTCAGCACAGCTAGCCGCTGTGATTCATGGTTTTTCAGCTTTGACTTCTGCCACATATCCATGCAGGGATGTATAACTCAGTTAATACCAACCAGATAAATGAATAATACAATTCAGAAGACTGTATATAATAATTTTATGAGTAAACAGCTCTAATCATGATTCATGTGCACTGCCCCTTAAGTATAGAGGGTCAAAATAGACCCCTGTAGTAGTGGCATAATTTTCATCTGTATATGTTCAATATAAAAATAGTTGTGTTTGAATGCATATGCGCACTGTCATTGGTGGAAAGTAATTTTTTGCATTTTCTCAAAATATGTACTTAAGTATGTTTTTCATTCAGTGGGAGGGTTAATTAAGCAGCCTGTCTGACCTCCATAGGAAGCAGCTATTAAACAAAGTACAATTGACCCTTCCTGACTTCTCCCATCCCCTACACTCACAGTTGCATGTGCTGCCTTCTGGCTTTTCTTTAGGCAGCTAAGACCAGAACCAACAGATACAAACTCTATTTTCTACCCTCAGCTATCAGTAAGTACTTTATGTTGACTGTGTCTTGTTTTCTTTGTCATGTGCCACTATGCTGCTACACAAATAATTGCCCCCAGTTGTTATTGATTGATTAATTATAGTTTCCTTGATTATTTCCATTTTATGCAAATTTATACTTACGACATCACTGACTACTGATCAACTGAACCACAGCAGCCACGTTTTATATACACATGCATAAGTTGTTGTAAAATATCACGCGTCGTTGTACAATAGTCTATCTAAGTACATAATGTAACAATCTCAGGGCACATTATTCGGCATGACTATGGTTTTAGTAGTAGTAACAGTACTACTAGTTCTACTTTTACTATAAGTAAACTTGTATAATAATTTACGCTATGTAATAAACTATGGCTCAGTGCTACCTGTATGTGAATAATGAATTAAAGTGTCAGTCATACTGTGTGATGTTGATACTGCAGCAAACATTTAAATAAAATAAAAATAAAAACAATTGTTAAAATGATCTTAAACTTCCTGCCTGGTTCAATAACTGTTTCATTAATACCTACAATAAAAAACTGAGGTGGATAGAATAAACTCCTGCGTGTTTCTTGAGGGTCGTGGTTGTGGTGGGGGGGGGCGTCATGTTTGACAACCTCGCGCTGCATGCCGGGATATACACGTCGCTCTTGTTTACAAGTTGGCAGCGGAGGAAAGGTTGCTCTGATTTAAAACGCAGTAAAAGTAATACGACTTCACAGTGTTGTCACGTTAGAGCTTTGTTTACGTGTAGTGAAGAAACTGAAGCAGTTTTAACCGGAGCGACGCAGACTCGGTGCGGTTCAACCAGCAGCTCTCACACTGACCGAGGAGGGTTTTTTGCACAGTCACTGACAGACACACACACAGGACACAAGTATCCTACAAATCACAGGTTGGTACAACTCGCTGACAGTGGCTCTTACGTTTTTGTATGTTGTGTAGCGGTATAAAGCCTGAAGCACCAATTTAAAAAAAACAAACCTCTTTAACACCTCGTCACCTGTCAGTTGACTGCTGTCATGTTGGTGGTGAAATGAGGCTAATGTGGCTAATACATGTAATATATGTTGGTGCTAACGTTAGGTCAGTTTACCTTCTTTTCTTTTTATTTACCGTACATGTATATTTTTTTAAACTAAAACATGAGCAGGATCTAAAATCTTAAAACACCTTCAGGACTGTTTCTGGGCCTTATGTAGTTCTTCAGTTCTTGGACTTATAAATCAGTTTTTTCACTGTAGTATTACTTTTTCTCTGTAGTTCATTGGGATCATGAAAGCAGATCTAATAGAAGGCATGCTAACACAACCCAACTGATGAATTATTTTTGGCATACTGTAAATATACTTTTTATACTGTTATTTAAAAAACAAAATCCCAAAAAAATATATATTTTAGATAATTTAGCACCACTGGAGAGGGCACTGATTTGTCCAACAGTAAAATGTTATTTTCCATTGATCAAATATGTTTATTTAAATAAACATTGGCCTATACTATAAATCGTTATGAGGTAGATGGTGTTACTCATTGAAATTTTGACATCATCCAGTTATGATCTAGATACTAGTTCTCCGCTAATGTTGCTCTAAGACTTGTCCAGTAAACTGAAATCAGTTGAAAATTTAGTAGAAAGTGGCATTTGTCTTTATTTATTATTGGCTTTATACAGTATATATTAACAGAAGGTTAAGTAAACATCACTGCTAAACTTTTGTTCCAGAGGATCACCCCTCAGGCCTGCAGGACGATACCTGTATCCAGCCGAATGTAAGTCATTTTGTTAGAATCTGCACTGAAGTGGTTACTAATATACTGTACATGCAAGTAGTTAAACTAATGTTTTTAAAAAAAATCTAATTACTCTATACTGATTAGAACAGGAACATGTGCATGTTCAGTATTTACCCCTTTAAAGAAATGAAGGAATTTGGAAATTTCTTTATGACATACTGTACGTTGCAAGTTTATGGATTTATGCTTTTTCCTACTCACGGATGACACTGGATCCTCAGAGTGATTTCCTGTTTGAATATGTTACACAGGAACAAAGTGACTGCAAAGCATTTAATCGAGCGCTACTTTCGGCAGTTAACTGAAGGCTGTGGAAATGGCAACTGCACGAATGAGTTTTGCGCATCACATTGTGACTTTCAACCTTTGGATAACAATTCAGCAGCTGCCAAAGCCCTTGAGCTCTTTAAGATTAATGCTAAACTCTGTGATCCTCACCCCTCTAAGAAAGAATCAGGCTCCAGTCCCGACAAAAACATTGAGCTGGACAGTAAGATGAGCAATGAAGACCTTTGTCCCCCCAAGGAGGACTTCTCAGGTATTATAAAACAGACTTTCATTCAACACTCAGACACTGAGTTTGAATCATTTCACACTTTTAAATACATTTTCATTATTGTTGCAGATGTTCATTATCTTACGGAGAACACTGTGTGTATGATCCTGAGTTTCTGCAAGGAGGAAGGGGACTATTCTGCTCTGATCCGCATCATTGGCAGAGTTTTCTCTAATGCAGATGCCCTGATGAAGAGTTTTAGGAAGGATGAACCAAAAGCTACTGAAAACCTTGTCTCTTTAATACCAGCAGATCTTGAGAATCATAAGAAACAAAGTCAGGAAACCTCAGAGATGATAGGAGCTTCCTCTGCAGCTGCTTTATCAGTAGAGGCTCCTGGAACTGACATGGTTAGCCCCTGTGATGTTGCAGTAGACATCGATGCCGTGAGAAGAGTCTACGACAGACTTCTAACCATCAGCCAGGTGGAGTCAGCTATTGTAAACGCACTTGTTTACCTTACTCCAAACATAGAACTTGACCTGGAATACCTTGATGTGTACGAAACAAACCCAGATTATCTGAATATCTTCATTATTGTGATGGAGAACAGTAACCTTCACAGTCCGGAGTACCTTGAAGTGGCCTTGCCGCAGTTCTGCAAGGCAATGAGCAAGCTGCCTGTGAGTGCACTCGCCAAGCTGTCAAAGCTCTGGTCTATGTACAGTCTGCCTCATCTCCGCCGCATGATGGAAACCTTCCAGCAACTAATCACTTTCACGGTTGTCAGCAATGAATATGATGCTGAAAATCTGGTAAATGATGATGAAACTGTAGTAGCTGCAACCCAGTGTTTAAAAGTTGTCTTCTATGCAAGTATAATAGGAGGCGATGTTGACAGAGAGCATAATGAGGAGGATGAGGATGACTCTGAATCAGATGAGCTTACACTGCATGAGCTCCTGGGTGAGGAGCGGCTCTATAAGAAGGGTCCCCAGGTCGATCCCCTGGAGAAAGAACTAGATGTCCGACCCATTGATAGCATAACACCCCTGATCCCCTATGATGATTTTGTTAATGAGTCACTGAACGACGTGGTGGAGATGGACAAGGATTTCACCTTCTTCAAGGTCAATGCAGAAACCAAGTTTTCTTTCCAGAGCTGCCCCTTCATCCTTAGTGTCATCACCAAGAATCAAGGGCTGTACTACGACAACAGGATCAGGATGTACAGCGAGAGACGCCTCACAGCCCTTTACAGCATGGTGCAGGGCCAGCAGCCTAACCCCTACCTCAAACTTAAAGTACGCAGAGATCACATCATCGACGACGCTCTTGTCAGAGTGAGTCACAGTGTGGTACATTACCATTTCATGTGCACAAGATGCCAAATTGAGCTTCGGCACTGCTGTGTTTGTCACATAACTCAAACTTCTCTGTGTTGCAGCTGGAGATGATCTCCATGGAGAATCCCTCTGACCTGAAGAAACAGTTGTTTGTTGAGTTTGAGGGGGAACAAGGTGTTGATGAAGGAGGGGTTTCAAAGGAGTTTTTTCAGTTGGTCTTGGAAGAAATTTTCAATCCTGACATAGGTGAGACCTTAAAAACACCATTCTCGATTTGTACAATACATATCAAACTGGTGTTGCTGAAGATGGTTAGAATAGATTAGTTTAGCATTTAGACTGAAAACGGGGGGCAACAACTAGTAGACACATTATATCTCAGTTGTCCATACAAAAAACAACAAAGAAACTGTTGATGGTTTTATGAAGGGTTGTTTGCTGAACCTGTTCTTGACTTGGATCAGTGACTTCCTGGAGTCTCTGCTGGTTGAATGGGAAGAAATTAGATACAACATATTTATCAGCAGTGCTGCTGGGTTTGTTACCTATGCACAGACTGACTATTAATTACTATGCAAGTTAGTCAATCCCTCATTTTCAGTCCCTGGAAAGCAACGCTAAGTGGCTTTGGCTCATATTTAGCATACAGACCTGAGTTCTTCTCACTTAAGTCTCAACAAGAAGTAGATGAGAGTATTAAAAAAATGTCTACTATACCTTTATGTATTGTATTATGTGTTTTCTTTTCACTTTCTGATTTTCTGAGCAGGAATGTTCACATATGACGATGACACACAGCTCTTCTGGTTTAATTCGTCTTCACTGGAGAATGAAGCGCAGTACACTCTTATTGGAATCGTTCTTGGGCTCGCCATTTACAACAACTGCATTTTGGATGTCCATTTCCCAATGGTTGTCTACAGGAAACTCATGGGCAAGAAAGGGACCTACTTGGACCTGTCCATTTCACATCCAGTATAGTAACTTTCTCCAAAAAACTTTTATTTCTGTAGAAAAATACATATGTCAAAATGCACCACAAAGAGATTCACATAAAAGCAAAGAATTATAATATTTACAATGAAATGATAAAACAAGGACACAGTAATAAACAATACATTTAATTTAAAAACACAGGAGAAAGCAATAAAAAAAATTTTTTTATTTAATTTCAAGTGCCAACAAATTGAGACTTACTTAAACCCCTCAGACTGTTCCTGAAATCTGCTTTTCCATGCACAAACGTCTTAATCATGCCAGAAGAAGCAAAACCATGCAATTCAAAGACCAATCTTAAAATTTATTCTGTGACAGACAAATAACTAATGTAAATATTTTAAAATTGGAGTAATGAGGGCTCTCTGCCTGGTCTTTGTCAGAACACATACTTTACACGTTCTGTATAAGCATTAAGCATGTAACTGTTTTGTTGGCCACACCAGACGAGAGTGTAAAAATTGTCTAATACTAAGTTTATGTGTTTTCTTTATAAATAAACAGTATGACTCTGGCAGTATTCATTAAACAATTAAAAACAGCTTAGTCACTGCTGTGACATTTGAAATACATATGCACACTAAAAAATATGGGCCTAAGATAGAGCCCTGAGATACACCACATCTGGTTTATTTTATCATTACATTTTTATTGCCCATGGCCACAAAGTGCTGTCAACCAGTTAAGACCTGAAATACTTAAGAACTGTGTCAGAGAAAGCAGCCCAGTGTAGCTTCAGAATTAATGGTCAGATGTGTATTCTGAACTATTGACAAGAAAGCAAATAAGCTTTCAAACTATTGCTTTAAGAAGAGATTTGTCCTCTTTTTTTTCTTGCAGGTTCTCTACCAGAGTCTGAAGGAATTACTTGAATATACTGGTAATGTAGAGGAAGATATGATGCTCACCTTCCAGATATCACACACAGATCTTTTTGGAAATCCACTGTTATTTGACCTGAAGGAGCAGGGAGACCAAATCCCTGTTAATAAGGAGAACAGACAGGTGGAATGTTTGATATCCATTGTTCAGTTTCACACAAGCCTTTGTATTGTTTGCTATGATGTGCCCAAAAGTGACAATTAAGATAATTAGGATAAGGATTAATGCTAAATGAAAATGTTCTTACTTTAAAGTACAAAAATTCTGTTTGTGAGATATAATGTTCAACTTTTACAGCTGTCTTAGGAACTACAGAGACTCTACCATTGTAGACAGGGTTTTATTAACAGTTTAATTCTAATTCACCAAATTTTATAAAACGTTAATTGACAGCACATACTTTACATCTAGACTGAGTCCTTATTAAAAAATAAAAAAGCAATTACATTACTGGATATTTAAAGATTTTTTTTGCCTTTACATCTATGATTCACAGGAATTTGTGGATTTGTATGCTGATTACATACTGAACAACAGTGTGGAGAGACAATTCAAAGCCTTCAAAAAAGGTTTCCTAATGGTCACAAATGAATCGCCACTGAAATATTTGTTTAGACCAGAGGAAGTAGAGCTGCTTATCTGTGGAAGCAGGGTGAGGAATAAAATTTAATTTTGGTCTTTGTCACTCGAGTGTAGCTAATGTTTTTATGACTTATAGTGAAGTCTTGTTTGATTTCACAGAAACTTGACTTTGAAGCACTTGAGAAGACAACAGAATATGATGGAGGTTATAGCAAAGACAGTCAAATTATTAAGTAAGTAAATTCAGTCCAGATCTGGAGAGCTTTTCTTTAATATTTTATAACTTCAAAATGAATTATTTTGAGGCAGGTCATTGTTGTTTAAAGTGTCTCTATATTTTCTGCACACAGAGATTTCTGGGAAACAGTTCACTCATTTGGAGATGAGCAGAAGAGGTTGTTTCTTCAGTTCACCACCGGCACAGACAGAGCACCAGTTGGTGGGCTTGGCAAATTAAAAATGATCATAGCCAAGAACGGCTCAGACACAGACAGGTACAGGCAGTAGTGAGCTGCACGAGTATGGGCAAGTCAAAATCTGATTTGGTTTATTATTCCCTTGGCTCCAAAAATACAAATTACAGTACAGTCTGCTTGAATCTGGTGTTTTATTTAGACACTGTCAGACACAATAGATGACCAGATAAAGACATTTAGCTCATTTTCCTAGACAAAGTACTATCATATCACCCAACGTAGCAGAAAATATACTTGCAGCTAACAGTTGCTCTTCTTTGTTGTTAGCCCAAAGAGTCAAGGTGCAAAGCCTTCCTGATGAGCTTGTCTCACGTTGTACACATTTGTCCCATTTTTACTGCCAAGCCTGGCAACACTCTGACTTTTTTCCTTTCTCTCAGGCTACCAACTTCTCACACCTGCTTTAATGCACTGCTGCTCCCAGAATACTCCTCCAAAGAAAAACTGAGAGAACGCCTCCTCAAGGCCATCACTTATGCCAAAGGATTTGGGATGCTGTGACAGATCCTCAAAGAAAAGTTTTCTGACTGCATTTTCACAAAAAGAAGGGCAGTATCACAGAAATATAGAGGGAAATGCCAGAAAAAAAAATGCTGCAATAACCCTGTCCCTATCCAACCTCTACCAGTTAAACTCCACTGTGAGAATTTCCCTCTGAGGCCTCACTTGACTTGAGAGTCACTTTCATTAGGTTTTCCAAAGAGTTTAACATAAAACTTAAACAAGTTATTTTTTTCATGTATGTTTTGTTTCTTAATATTATTTTATTTGTGAAACTGTGAAACTGCAGTTACACACATGATTTGACAGCACATGCAGAAACAGTATATTTATTGTTTTAATTACTTATGTTTTGCTGTAATTCACAATGTAGCAGTAACCAGTCCTCGGGCTATCTTCCTCCAACTAAGTGGAGTGGACATAATGGTGCTTCTTGGTTGTGATTGTCATTGTAGTATACTGAGGTGAAGCCTCTTATATTACTGCTAAACTAAATAGTGTCACTGACAAACTTATATCAAGACTACTTTCTGTCAGTGTGAGAACGAAGTCACCACTTACCTGAAGGTTATTTTGTTGGATTTCTGTGTTGTGCCTGCTGTGTTGCATTTTAAATGAATAGGTTGTGTTGTGAAACAGCTAAACGGATCAGATAGTGTGGTTTCGATAGCTTGCACGGTTTCAAAATGTCCTTACTGAGCGATCACTTCAGACTTTCACATCCTGAAAAAAAAGATGCTCCTTTTCTCATGGTTTGTTTGCTTTGAAGTGTTATTAATTGCACACTTGTGTGATCGCCAAATATGCAATGCCTATATGAGGAAAAGAGTCACATGAAATGTTTTATTTTGGCCAAATATCTCAGGTATATAAAGAATGTGCAGATAATGTGAAACTCCTATGTAAAGTAACAATTATGCAAAGTGAATAAAGAGAAAGAACTTGGTGAGAAAATGTTGTCATAAATATGCATTGAAGGAACATATAGTGATAACTTAATGCCACCATGATCAGTATTTTTATATTAGCAGTGGGACACTATGAGTGAGACGGGTCAATTGTAGTAGTCAGTGACTAACCCACAGACAGTTATCACCCGACTGCAGTCCCCTCAGATCTTTATTGTGTTTTCTGCCCTGCAGCTTAACTGTTAGCTTCATTCTCAACAATTTCATACTGTAGTTTTTGGTCACAGTGAGTAGCCTCCATTGAACAAGACGGATAAACCCACTGCATGTAACCTCGCAGAGTTAATAACTGGTGGAGAATTTAGCAGAGCTAAAGCTATAGCCAAGAGCTATAGGCAGAGGGGATGTTGGATTTACTAGTCAGCTGTAAGTCCAAATTTATCTTAAAATAAATTAAATGTACCGTACATACTGGTTGTGTAAAGTTTCATATTTTTCTAGCTGCAAGAAATTTGTACTTGTGTTTTTGAGCTTTTAACAATAGTTTGAAGTGGACAGTTGATGCCAAGTAAAGTATTTTCATGTCACAATCATGATTTAATAACATCTGATACAGCTGGTGATTTGTTTGGTTGTCTAATGAAGCCACATCCAAACACTCCCAATGACAGATTAACTGAGTGAGTTACTACTTGCTATTGAGTTTTTATGATTTACTTATGGATTGCAGATGTAAAATCCAGGGGACCATGTTATTGTTTAAATGACCTTTGACTATTTCTTATTTATTGGTGTGTATTTAATGTAACTTAGGTCTTCAGGGGCTTTAACTCAGGAGATGGTTGAATAAGAGAAAACAAGACAATATACATACACAGAGAATATGTTTAATTTTTTATATTTTAATTTTTATTCACATATAACATCGCAAATTTACAACCAATAGTGTATGTTGATAACTTATTCATGTGGCGTTTGGGTTTTGTCCATTAAAGTAGAAAAGCCTTATACAAGTGCAGTCCATTTACCATTACTCTAAGGCTATGGAAAGCCACTGGGTTTCAGACACTGGTGCTTCTGATCAACACATTTAATCAGTTCCATGACATCATATTGGCTGTCAAGCATACACACAAAAAATATTAATAAAACATAACAATTCCTGCAGTGCATCCAAGAAATATTATATTTCCTGCATGCACTGTATACAGTTTGACACAGGATGATAAACATGATGTATAAATATATATAAACATCGTTTTTTTTAAAAAGGGTCACTCAACTAGTCTTAATGAAAAATCCATTCAATTCCTGTAAAGTCCTCAGGTATCTCTCACATTACTGGACTTTTTTATCTTTGTCTGCCACCACCTCAGACAGGTCCTCTGGTCGTATGGATTTCACTTTGGACTCCATCTCAGTGACCCTTTGCTTCATCCTTGTCTGGCTGGAGGTGAACTCCGCCATCAACTGGGCGAACTTGGTCTGCATTGCCTCCAGGTTCGTCTGCAGTTTGACAATCTTTTCCTCTAGGTCTTTGGGGTCAGCACCGGCATTGGCGACCGCCTCATCAATCAGGTTGTCTTTCATCAGGATGGCTTTCCCCTTCTCCTCCAGCACTTTCTTGGCTTCTGGATACTCAGTGAGAGCTTCCATCAAGTCGTCTTTGGACAGAGCAAAGAGATCAGAGTAACCTACACTCCTGATGTTGGCAGTTCTTCTGTTGCCTGCCTTACTGCCCTTAATACCTAAGATGCTGATTTCCCCAAAGTATGCACCATCACTGAGCACTACAAACTGAGTGACTCCATCATCGGCCACCACAGCTAGCTTCCCCTCTTTGATGATATACATTTCCCTGCCAATATCCCCCTTCTTACAGATGTAATCTCCAGGACTAAACACTTGCGGCTGCAGCTTGAGCACCAATTCAATCAGGAGACCAGCTTCACAGTCCTGGAAAATGCGCACTTTTTTTAGCGTATCCAAATGGACATTTATGGCAATCTCAGCCTTAAGCTTATCTGGAAGGTTCTTCAAGACTTCCTTCTCATCGCAGGTCTTCTTTTCAGTCCACAGATAGTCAAACCACTTGATGACCCTGGCCTCCAAGTCTTTGGTGACCTTTCGAAACTGCATATACTGCTTTATGGAGTCAATCTTTGCCTGGAACTCAGCACGAGAGGCGTTCATGTTGGAGATCATGGCACCCACGTTACCGACAATACTAGCAAAGATCAGTACACCAGTGAGGAAGTCAGCAATGACAAAGAGGTATTCAACATCTCTGACTGGTGCAGGGGTTTCTCCAATAGTGGTGAGGGTCAGCGTGGACCAGTAGAGGGAGTAGATATACTTTCTGGCCAAGCGGCCGTACTCTGGGTGGCTGATATTGGGATACACCCAAGTGTCAGATCCAAAACCAATGGTTTTCGAAATGGCAAAGAACATACAAGCATTCCAGTGGATAATAACAAGGATATAAAGTACGAGATTACTGATTCGAAACATGTTGGGGAAGCTGGTTCTGGTTTCAGTCCGCTCGAAGAACTCAAAAAGCCTTGACATTTTGCAAAGACGATTGAATCTAAACTCTGGGTTGTTGAATCCGAATTTGAGAAACAGCAGATCAGTGGGTATCATTGAAATTATGTCATATTTAAACTGGGATGTTGATCTGTATTTACTTCTCAGTTTCTTGGCATCTTTTACCAGCAGGCCCTGTTCCAGGTAACCTGAGTAACAAACGCAACATTAGGAGACAAAACTACAGAGTACAATGAACACAAATTGGTGTACCTATAAATTCTGTCTTAAAACATTTTTAAGAATCTGACCTGTTCTTGATCTAACAAATGTGTCTGTGTAGTAAATGAAGTCTGCAGTGTAGTCTAAGAATATCCAAAGGTTTGTGTATGATTCCTGGAGTTCGTTAAAACAGGCTCTAGAAGACAAGGACACAAAGGCACAATGTTTTTATGTTTCGCTAAATGAGCAATCAGTTGTAAAAAGTGTAAAAGTTCATCATACCTCGTCACAATCATCATCAGGTTATAAAATACTGGGCCTGCGATGACAGTCAGCCATCTGTAGTACTGGTCTGTTGCTGGATCCATAATCCAGATTTCTTTCCTAAAAACAAATCAGCCATCAATCTTTAATTCATGTTGTTGCAAGATTTTGTTGATTTTTGATTCAAGTACGGAACAGACGCATGTGTGTTTTCTGATTTCTGCGTGTGTCTGAAACCAGACTTTCTTCACATAATGTCATACTTACGGGGGCTCCTCTTTCTTTTTATCATCTTTTTTATCATCCTTCTTCTCATCTTTCTTCTCATCCTTCTTCTCATCCTTTTTCTCCTCTTCCTTCTTGTCACCATCTTTCTTCTCGTCTTTTTTGTCCTCCTCCTTTTTCTCGTCTTTTTTAATCTCCTCTTTTTTGTCCTCTTTTTTGCTACAGACCAGAAGTTTAATTTTGTATAGTGGTGAAAGGGCAGAGCTGTCTACCAGACTACATGAAGGGAGTCTACTAAAGGTTTTACTGTTTTGGATGCAAGGCTTTGGTGGAAGATTTGGTGAAGGCCATATATTTGTCCACTAGATGTCAGCATAAAACAGGTGCATGTCTTTTAATCCGTACAACCCGCATCATAGCTTTCAACAGCAAAGTCCTTCAAAAGGGAAAAGGGACAGTTTTTTTCTGTCTAATGCTGGAGGAAACACCAAAAAGGAACAGAAGCTGGGGAAACATTTTGTTTCAAGCATTCCTTTGCTATAAGCTACTCTATATAGGGTATATCTACAACAAAAGATACTAATCTTTGATCTATGATCTATGGCTAATTTTTGTAAAAAAAAATCTACTTTAAATTCTTCTTTCCAACATAGATATGCAAACACTTACTCGTCTGTGTTGTTGCAGTTATTCATGTTGTAAGTAGCTAACGGCCACTTACTAGCACTTAAAGAGAAATAAAGAACACAATTTTGGACAATGAACCTCACAGATATTAGAACTGTGTTAGACATTAAAGCTGCTGGATGGAAAGACTAAAGAAAATGAACAATGCATTTTCCAGGTCTCTAACCGTGTGCTCCTACCAGCAAAGAAATGTATCTCTTGTTAAAAAATGTTCTTGTGTACAATCACCAGGGTTTGGTGTAGAAATGTTTTAGTGGGGTGGCCAGACTTGGGCACACACTCAAAAAAAGAGTGGCACAACTGAGATAAAGTAAATGAGTTAAAAGAGATTACACTTACATTTAAGCATGTTTTCAGATGTAATAAACTCTATGTCAGTAATGTTTTTATATAAAATGAAACATATGTTCAGTGAAAGAAATACACAACTTTATGTTTTCTGAAAAAAAAAATCTACCATGTTTAACTTTAAACACTAATATACAATTGGGGAGAGATGAAAATCCAACCCCTGGAGGAATAATCTGCCTCGATGCTACTTTAGTTATTTATAATTCTAATGATTTATTTCAATTCTAGTTGTGCTGCAACTTCAACATTGATTCATAACATTGATAATCATGAGCTACCACCTTTGGATTCTGGCAGACGTGCCACCAGGGGTAGCAATTCAGATTTTGTGTCACCCCTGGCCATCCATGTTTGATTGACAATCAAATATGATTTGAGGTTACTAGCTAACCCTGCCCATCATAGAAAACTGCACTTCACTGTTAACTAGTAATAAGCTAGTAGAGCATTATCATAGGAGATGAGTGCCTGGACTTTAGCTGATAAAGACTTCACGGTTGAGGTCATTTCTGCCTTATTCCCCTCAAATCACAGGACAGGGGTGAGAGAGGTTTGGTTGGAGGCCAGACAGAAACTAGTCACATTACTGAAGCTTAAGAAACAAAGTCTGTTTCACTTTGACTTTAATGACATTTTGTATTTGCATTCAGCCCAGTTTGACTCTTCAAAGCCCATCAGTGAGATTGTTAGTAGATTAATTGTCCAGTTAGGAAAGTGTTTATTTGATGTTCTTCAACCAAAGAAACCATTGTCACTGTGAGCCCAGAAAACTGGCACTGACCATCACTAGTGTTGCTACACAGTCCAATACTTACTTTCTTTTACGTAGTGTGTCATTCTGACCCACAGACTGGGCGTTGCTCTCTCGACTGGACATGTCTTTAAGCTCAGGGCCCCTGAAGCGCTCCAGGAAAGAGTCGTGTCTCTCTTCTGAAGGGTTCATTCTGTGAGATGCCCAGTTCCGCAGCATTAGGAAGAAGTAAGAAAGCCTAGAGGGTCAAGTGGAGGTAAAACAGTACAAAGTGACACCTGTCTATGCCAGGAACAGACATTTACTCATCATGTTATAGAATATGGAAATGCCAGTAGTGGAAGAAGATTAGTACCAGCAAAACAATGTAAAAAATACAATATAAGCACTAATATGCACTTACAAGCCTCACTTTCAGAAAAGTGAGGTTCGTATTTGGATTTATTGAACCTTTATTTATCTGACAAAAGTACAACGAAAGAAAGGATTTTCAGTTTTCATTTACCAACATAATTGTATTTTTTAAATATAAGCAAATTTAGAGTTTGATACCTTTAACACACTAAAATTGTGAAATAGGCATGTGTACCACATCACCTTTCCTTTTAATTACACTTGCAATTGTTGGGGAACTGAGGATATCTATTGTTGTTTTGCAAGTCGAATATTTGCCCATTGTTGCTGGATACGAGACTTCAGCTGCTTAACAGTCTGTGGCCGCCGTTGTGTGATTCTCCACTTCATATTGTGCTACACTACACATTTTTAACAGGGGACTTGCGCTGATAACAGTTTGGATTGTCTTTTTTGTCTCTGGTTCAGAGAACCCACCATCACTAAAACAACCTGAAACATGGACGCGTCTGAACACGTCTTTGAGTCCATCTGACATGAACTGCCAGAGAACTTTCTGCACAGAACTGATGTTGAACAGCTGCAGACTTGGATGCAGTGGACTGTTAAGTAACAACAGTTTCCCAAAGTACTCCTGGGTCTATGTGACTATTTATAGGTGACGCACAACATTGGTCTCTGCCCATGGCCCTTACCAGATTTCCCTGAATCTGAATCTTTTCACAATATTATGTACTGTAAACCTAAACTCTTTGCAATCTTACGTTGAGGAATATTTTTTTGATCTTGCTGACAAGTCCCTCATGAAGTTTGGAACAAAGAGATGAGTCACTACCCATGCTTGCAAAGACTGGGCCTTTGGTGGATGCTTAAGGACAGTGTTACTTGAATATTTGATATGATTATTATTATTCCTTTGTTACAACTTCTTTTGAGTGTGTTGCAGGCATCAAACTCTAAATTCCCTGACCAAAATGCTATAAAGTTTGTCAGTGAAAACACTGAAAATCTTTTCATTGTACTTTTGACAAATAAAGTTTCAAGCTAATTTTAGTCTTTGTTGTATTTTAGAAAAAGACACATTTTCAGGAAATGGAGTTTGTAATAAGTAAAAATGCTCACTCTACAGAGAAATGTTCCCTGTGATCTTATAAGAAATTTTAACCACTTTGCAAACAGTTATCTACTTTAGTCCAGTGTTTCTCAGCTTATAGGGGGTGGTCCCCTTCAAAGGCTCACAAGATTTATCTGCAGCATAATTATTTTGTCAATCGTTGGATTTTGAACTGATTATTTTCTTTTTTGTGAAATGCTGGAAATTTTACCTCCTTGTGCCTTGAAGAAATATTTAAATGAAACAAGAACAAGAAGTAGACAGTTTTCAGTTGATAACCACTGGTTTAATCTTTGCCAATGTTTTGTATTTGTTGTATTCCAGCGAAAACACGTATCTAAGTATAAAGTAGTATAAAATGGAAGTACACAAGTAAAGTACCTCAGAACTGTATTTCATTTCTAAGGTATCTGAGTAAAGAAACATGGTTACTTTCCACCACTGGTACTAAGAAGTTAAGAAGTATTACTACAGATGTTTACCTGGCCATTGCCCCGGCACCTGTAAATGAGTTTCTATGGGACACTGAAGACATCGCTCTCTCAGAGTTGTCTTCACAAAGAGAGTGAGCCCTGGAAGACATTTCAGGTGGTGAAAATGACAGTGACGTACAGAAAATGTGCCTTCAGTTGTCAGAATGGTATAAAGTGTATAAGCAACAATGCAAAAGGTACTGATGTAGCATGAGTATTACTTGAATGTAAAGAATCTTATGATGATATCAAACCTGCTGTTCCCATTTTCAATGACAGCAAGCTCATCATCAGTTGTGTTGGTGGACAACCTCTGTCTGGCTGAAAAGGAGCTTTCACTGCAAATATTTGCCATTTTGTTGTATCAGGCTTAACTGGCCTGAAGCACACAAGTACAGAGAAAAAAAAACACACTGTGAGAACATTATGTTTCAAGTATCAGATTTTCTAAGCAAAAAATCATACATCAAAAGCCATTAATTTCACTCATGAGAGCTGTGTTGTTGATGCATTTACTGAAAACTACTTTTCACTGTTTGTCTGAGAGTAGCAACTAAAAATACATCCTCATTATGTCCTTAACACTAAACAGGATCAGTGCCCTCTCTCTGGTTTTTAAAATAACTAAGCTATGGCTTACAGGTAGGCTGGAGTCACTATGTTCGGTGGTGTATACAGCAGGTTAAGTCTATTAGGGCCCCACTTAAGGAACAGGTACAGCTGCATATGGCTGTGGACGGGGGCTCTCTTCAGTTCTCGGTACCGTCTGGGGAAACAGTCACATCAGCCATGTCTGCTTCTGTAAAGTCCCTGGAAATACTGTTTTTTGGGGGGGGGTTTTGTTCTTTATATTTTGATACAATGCAGTTGGATTTTAGACTTTAGGAGAAAATTTCTACCTAAGTAAAACACTTACATTGTAACATGTACAGTTAGGTGTAATTATATTTATGATTGGAAATAATAGATTTTTGTCTAGTGGTAGATAATGACTCACTGGTCTCTGGGGAACACCGATGGTTGTAACACGTGCACACATTAGATTAGTGCTAATACCAGGGAGTTAGCCAACCCCCACTAAATTAAATCACACTGACAGAATCACCAAAAGGGTGACAACAGGTAAAGACAGGAGTGTGTCTGTGCACTGAATGTGAGTTACATCATCATCACTGAACCACAGACTGAAAATACACAAAAAGGTTTACAACGAAACATTTGATTCTATGTACCTTCTATGTCTATATCGCACCTATTTTGTCATTATTAACATAAGTCAGACACACACACACACACACACAAGGAGGATGGTGAGATGCACACCCACTCTTCCATTTTGCAGTGGAAATTTGAGATGTTACATTTGTTAAACCGTACCAAATTTCATTTTAAAAATATTACATTCTAGTGGAAATGTACAGCACTGATAAGGAATGTGAATATAAAAAGTACATATAAAGTACATATTCTGTGGTGAAAAAACATGAGTCTTGCTTCCATTTGGTTTTTGTACATGATGATACTATTTTCAAGTAAGGTCAGGCAGTCTCTGAAGCGGTCTTAAAGACTTTTAAAATATGTTATTGTACATTGTTCAAACCACTGTTTTAATTATTGCAGTTTTTGATTTGGGAGACTGGCTGCTGTGCAGAACCAGTGGGTCAAGACTCTGTCCTCATTATACTGTACAGTACGTAAACAAATGTATAATCTTTTTATTGATGTAATCATGATATTTGATCTTTGACTGATTCTCCTAATATTAGCACATGTAATCTGTACTAATACTGCACTTGATGTTTCCTGCAGCTCCATATTTTTGGACAGTTTTTGCACTGATAAGTTGACTTCAAATGTTGCGATGTGCAGGAATATTATGGAGTTGACAGCTTAAGCGGGGTTTTATTTGGATTTTGAACAATTTAACCTGTTGCTGCGACAGACTGCAAAAGAAAATCCAACTTCAACAGATCGAAAAACGCCTGAAAGTGGAGGACTCAGCTGATGGCTCACCTGTCTGAAGCCTCTTCACACTGACATCTCCAAGCAGACCGAACAAACAATTCCCCTCTGTTGTCTTCTGTTTAATCCCATCTTCAAAACACAAACATGTAATAATTTCTCCGAAGAAATATTTCCAATGGATTTATCCGAGAACACCGTTACCAAAAATATCGATGGCTGTCCATGATCGGTAGCAGCGGCTGCGCGGGACGGTGGACAGAGTGGGGGACAGAGCTGACAGGTCCCAGATCAGACAAGGGGAGGAGACTTGTCCATCACTGAACCTGCCATCAGTATCTGCAGCTTGTGACTGTGCTCATCGACGCGAGTTAAAAGTACGACTGAAACATATGAAGCCTCATAGGAAATGTGTCATTTGAGAATGTTTCATAGGAATAACTAAAAGTAACTAAGTACTCAATACTCAGTTTTGATGTATGATTTATCTGACACCTGTAGTTACTAGTTACTTTTCAGATTACAATACAAAATATAAGAAACAAAAGAAATATTATTATGACTGTATACAAACACATCTGATATGTGACAAGGTGCCTTAACTACACTCAAGGTTTGGGGGCCACAGGGTTAGGAATAACTAATTTAATCCTTTCAAAATGTATTTTGTTTTAGGGTTATATACTTTTTGTGCATAAAAAGTTTATATAAAGTTAATATAAATTATGGTTGATGTGGCCTTACTGTCAAATAAGTGTGACACAGTCTGCACAATAGCAAATAGTGGAAATGTTTCGATGGTACATTAAAATGTGCGCAGTGCCATAAAAGTACTTAGTTACTTTCCACCACTACTCATTATTTTACTTTTTCTTCCTTCCATTACATCTATGTAACATCAGCACAATACTTGTTACTTTGAAAGTCGTGTACAGAAGCTTACAACAAGAACAAACCTACCATGCATTGCTACAGATTAACATACCCAGCAGTATAAAGCTAAAGAAATTGTTCCACCTCAAAATGTTGTGGACACACTGATGCTGAGCATAATATGTACTTTATTCTTAATATGTTCAGCAGTAATTTACTGCAAATATTTAAATGGTTCTACAACAGCAAATATTTTAAAACAGCCCTTTACTTGCAGTGTTTTATTTTTACATTGTAGTATTGTTAGCTTTACTTAAGTAAATGATCTGAGTACTTTTTTATCACTGGTAACAACATAATTTGCACAGTTTAGATAGAGATGATTAGAAAAATTACCTTATTTAGCAGCATGAGAAAATCAAGTATTCAGTCTGCACAACATTTGTGCAGAAATGCATAAGTGACATCATGATTTATAAATTACATGGACATGTATATAAAATTTATAAATTAGATAGACATTTCATGTCCACAAATTATGATCTTTTCTGATGAAAACAGGCCAAAAAATATGTTGGAACCACACACAATGTGGCTTCTGATTGTACTGTGTGAAGTGCATGGTAATATTGATTGATGCCAATCACTTGATGAGCAATAATTCTGGTGATTAGGGCAGACTGAGTGAGACATCATTAGGCTCCTGTCACCATCCCAGCTCAGCAGTAGCATGTCACCCCGCCCTCTCAACATGGCCCTAAGGCATAAGGTTAAAAGAGAAATCCCTTGGCAATATACAGAGCTGTGCTGCTAATCCAAGCTTAGACCTGAGTACCTTTTTCAGCCACCTAATGCCCCGTCGCTTAAAGCGGTGCATCACTTTGTTTTTTTTGTTTTTTTACAATATTCTCCTTTTTGTGTCAGTATTACACTAGATTCATGAAGAGTCACACAAACTGTATGTTATCTGTCTCCATCCAGGCTGGTTTCTGACTACTAGTAGATCTGTGACTGAATATATTTAATACCTGGAATTCAAATCAGAGCAGTGCTGCTGCAGAGCAGCGTAATGTTTTATGTGTTTCTGTGGGCCTGGACCAGAATTAATTTAAGCTTTAATAAGTGTCTTATTTATACACAGTCTAATATTAAATGCACTTAAAATAGCTCAATTTGTTGAATACTGTTGTGACAGGAGAAAATCAAGCAGTGGCTGACCACTCTTTCTTCCCTTCTTCAAACCTCATTAGCTTTAGGACTATCTCCAGGTGAATAGAGATCTATTGAAAGCCTCTTTACATCTCTGCCAGAAGGCACATGGTAATTACTGCATCCTAAACCCTGGATTCTACCAGAGTGCATCATGACACTGTGCAACAATTGTCTTCTGCACGTTGGCTTTGCTGTGCATTTCCAAGTCAATCAGACTGCTCAGCCCCCTCATTTATAACCCTCAGTTATTCAACGATGAGCCGAATCCAATCTGATGTGATGAGTCTCTATTCAGACCAGCTGGCAGCACCTTTTCTCTGTGGCTCTGAAGTGAAAAGAAGAGAGGAAGAGTCCCAGAAGGCACCCATCATACAGTGTTGTGATAAGTTCAAATAGTGTGGACTCATGATCAGTCTGCTCATTTTGTTTGTGATACATTGCATACTCACTATACTGTAGATGAAGTATCACCATCACCATGCTTGTTGAGCTGCAGATGCAGAGCAACACTGGAGCTGCCAAAGCTGTGCCACAGGCATGAGGCCAGAACCTGGTCTTATTTAGAGAGCAGGTGAACAGTAACAATAGACAGCAGGAAGGGAGGAGCCTAGAAAAAAACAACAGAATTAGCCTTAGAGTGAATTGTCATTTGTCAGTTTTGTTCCACTGTTTCACAATTCAATTAGTTGGGGGGAGTGCTTGTTGGGAGAACTGAAAAAAGCAAGTCTAGATTAAGAACCTGCAGTCATGCTGGAGTAAAAGTGGCATCAGCATGATAACATGTCCACAATGATAATGCTAACATGCAGATATTTAGCAGATCTGTTGCCATATATCCATAAATATAAGGCTGGTGTAAATATCATTTGCTTTTCAGGTATTTGGTCATAAAGTAGTGAATTAGTGAAATTAAGTTGTGACCGTGACCTGATGATGGTGCTACATTCATGCGCATGTCATTCAGAGATCACCTATGCTTTGTTAAGTCTAATCAGAAACATCCTGCCTTAAACAAAAACAAAATATGAACAAAAGCACTAAACACTTCATTAAAGCAACATCTTCACATAAAGCAAGGACTTTAATTGAATTGTATGTATACACTAGAGAGAAGAGGTGGGAGACATAGAAAAGGAAATTTAATGTGTTAAAATCCAGGACAGATCCATTTGGGAATGCAGACAATATATTTGGAGCAAATGCAAAAGAAGCTTCTAATAGGGATCCTAATGAAGAAAGCTACTGTGTGGAGATGTGGAGAGCAAACGTATTACTGTGTTGCTGTGCAGACTGCATCCTTGAAATGTTCCGGTTAGACGCAGAGTGATTGGAAGTGTTGGTCGCCTATCACAGATGTTTTTGTTGGTTTAATAGGTGAGTCAGAGCATGAAGAACAAGAAAACAAAGAACGGATTCATTAACATGTTAATGATTCTATAGTACATGAAGGAATTAATACAACTTAAACCAGGACATTTAAATGAATACAATTTTTTTACGCCATCCATGCCTGTAAAGTGAAATTAGAGCACATTTTACAGAACGTAATGAGCAGGCTCTCAGATGTGCCTTGGCAGCCACTATCAGTTTAAGTGGCTGTAGCACTGCTGTAAGTCCACTTGTGCTGATGAGTTGTGCCCTGTCCATCAGATGCTGGGGATGATTACTTGTACCTTGTGATCTTTTTATTCCAAACAGAAAAATGATTTTTCCTCCCGCCCAACACTTACAGATGGTTGCTATAACAACCTCAAGGACACATTTGCAGGCCTTTGTTAGAGAGGTCAGCCATAACATGCCAAACCTGAACAATCTGAAACTGCAAAATTACATCATTTTAACAGCGTGTGATTGGCTGTTTGGCTCTTCTGTTCAAGCATCCTTGTTCAAAATTGATTCAGATTTACCTGCAGCGCCATGTGAGGTTGTTCAGAAAACACATTGACAAATACATGTTTTTAGTCCAGTAGGACTTTTTACACAAGATATTTGAATGAACTAGTTCCATGTAAGTGCTTCACTGTTAGGGTCATGGTAACATGCATGTTAGTTCACTATCAGGAGGAGAGGAGAGGAGCTCAGTTTATCAAGGAAGGTCCCCCATCAGCGTAAGACCACAGCGGCATAGCGGCAGAAGATGGTTCAGAGTCACCTGAGCCATCTCTAACTATAAGCTTTATCAAAAAGGAAAGTTTTAAGCCTAGTCTTAAA
>JAUMHL010000021.1:4909481-4927042 GCA_032362345.1 Sandelia bainsii | reverse complement strand
TGGTTCCACAGGAGAGGAGCTTGATAGCTAAAGGCTCTGCCTCCCAGTCTACATTTGGAAACTCTAGGAACCACAATGGAGAGAAGCTAATGTAGATGATCTCTCTTGCTAATTCCAGTCAGAACTCTGGCTGCAGCATTCTGGATTAACTGGAGTTATTAATGAATTAATGAATTACAGTAGCCCAGTCTAGAAGTAACAAATGCATGCACTAGTTTCTCAGCATCACTTTGAGACAGAATGCTCCTAATCTTAGAAATATTCCTCAGGTGGAAGAAAGACGTTCTGGAGATTTATTTTAAGTATGAAGTAAAAGAGATATCCTGGTCAAAGATAACACTGAGATTCCTCACAGTAGCACTTGTGGCCAATGCTATGTCATCTAAGGTAGTTATGTGATTAGATAACGTGTCTCGGGGGTTTTGAGGCCCAAACAGAATAACCTCTGTCTTGTTTGAATTGAATAGAATAGAGTTTATTTGCCATTTGCACAGGTACAATTAAGTACAAGCACACTGGAATTCTTGTGCGTAACTCTGGGTCGCAATATAATAGGAAAACAGTAGGAAAACACACATAAGTAATAAAAAAGTAAATAAAGAATTAGAAAGTAAACATAGTGGCATGGTAAATACACTGTATAGACATGTATACAAGTAGTTTTGCTATACATAGTATAGATATGTGTGCTAAGTATCATACCACTAGTTCCCTGAGACATTGATATTGCACTGATATAACTTTTGCACCTCTTCTGTTGAATTATTTTACTAATGTGATTATGTTATGCACACTTAGTGTGTAAAAGGAAAGAAAGATTGCACCTAGTAGGTTTGTAATATTAAGAGAAAATAAAAAAATAGAGTCTGTTTCTGAGGAGTAAAAAACTACAGGACATCCAGTCCTTTATGTCTTTTAAACATGCTTAAAGTTTAACTAATTGATTCTTTTCGTAGTTTTTTCGTAGATAAACATAGTTGGGTGTCATCTGTCATCTTATAATATTGCCTAAGGGGGACATATCTAAATTGAAAATACTCGGCCCAAGCACAGAAATCTATGGAGCTATGAAGATTTAAACTAGCCTAGTACTGTTCCTGTAATTCAGTGACATGTTCCCGTCTGTTTATTAAAATGTTGTGATCTATGGTGTTGAACAGCACTAAGATCTAACAGAACGAGTATAGAGAGAAGTCCGTTGTCTGAAGCTAAGAGAAGATCATTGGTGACTTACCCCTGAGTCAAGAGTAGGTTTCTTGAGTAGAGGTTTGACTACAGCTACTTTAAAAGCCTGTGGTACATAACCTTTTAGTAAAGATAGCTTTATCTGATCTGATATGGACGTGCTGATCAAAGGCAAAACATCTTTGAGCATGGGGTCTAAAAGACATGTTGATGGTATAGATTTATTAATTATTGAAATTGAAGTTGTCTAAGTAAGACTGAGGTGTTACAAACAAATCTAGAGCTGTTGTACATCCAGGTCCATCCATGTCAGTTGCAGGAAAAATCATTTTCTCTAATAATTAATATTTTCATTTGTAAAGAAATCTATAAAGTCATTGCTGCTGAGAGATAAGAGAATACTAGATTCAACAGTGCAATGACTCTGCTTGGCTACAGGGCTGAAAAGAAACCTGGGGTTGTTCTTATTTGCCTATTAGCCCTGAAGGGCTATTTTATACATTATTAAACTGTCTTTTCAGGCTAGGCAAGATTAATCTAAATTACTTACATACACACATACTCACCTGGCCACACCCCTGCTGTTCTGTTCCCCACTCACACACATCAACACACCCTATTTTCTTCCCCACCTCTGCTCTCCTCGTTTGGTTTACCTCCTATTTCCATAAGCCACATCTCATGCCCAGTTGCTTCGACTCAGCAATTAATCCACTTTAACCTTAAAGTTTGCTTTCATGCTCTGTGCTTGTTACCTCCATGTCTTACCACTGGTCTACAAAGATGTTGGGAAAAAAGTGATATGGTCAGATGAGTCATCCCTCACCATGTTCTCAACAAGCGCGCGACTGCATGTGTTATACACCAGAAGAAACAGTACAGGTGTTAATGCTTAGACCTCACAGTGAGGAGTTATCCCATGATGAAACATTTATATCCTGATGCAAGAGTATCCTAGAGTCTAGAGACTTGCAGAATCAACGCCAAAAGCCTTATTAAGATTTTGCAGTGCTCCCTTTAATTTGTCACGTGTGTATTATGTTTAGACACAGGTGTGTAAAAGTAATAGGACTGTATGCTAATACCTTCAAAAGTTGAATGAATGTCATTACAGGTGGCAACAAAAACTTTTAACCTTGACACAAAAACAAAATCAGAAATCAGTCTTGAGGAGGAAGATAATGTCATTTTAGTTAAGCATACAGTAAAGTCTATATGTCACCACACATAAACAGCTCCCACAACTTACATTTTTATCAGATTTACACTGATGATTGACTGATGTTTATTAATAGATTCTAGTTAAATGCATATAGTCATGCCACAAACTATTCACTCTTTTCTACTTGTTCCAAATTCAAGTGCACAACTATTTATAGCAAAATGATAATAGAATAATCTAGCAAAGACATACTGTACTTTGTGAGAGGCTGCATTTTGTAACACTTCTGCCCTCTGCAGGAAGCTTTTTTGCTCCAACCCTGGCCAGCATCCTGAGAGACTTTTTAATGGTGGTCAGTAGATGGTTTTTGGAATAACACTTGCCACAAAAGGAAAAACACAGAGTAAATAATAATATAAATGATGTCTCAGTGACATGGCAAAACTATGCAATGCAGTGGTATAAAAAGTTTAGTCACATAAGAATATCCTGCAATATTAAGTCGGATATACCAATGTATGAACTGAACAACAACAACATTAAGAAGTCATTTAGTGTTTGTATAACCTGCTAAGTTAAAAAGGATGCTGCATCACACATTTGGATAAATCTGGTTTTACCTGTTGAGTGCCTTTTCATAAATCAGCTGGAATATGAATTGAACAACAGAGTGCTTGGAGTATGTGTCACATATACACATCTGACTTGTTCATACCTCAGCAGAATAATAACAGCGTAGCAGAAGATATAATTAATGTTCTCATATAGCAGCAACAGCTTGGTGCAACAAAACATTCACACAGCAGCTAATAACACACAGCTCGAAAACAAGTTTTACGTTTGCATGAACAAAGCTAGGAGCAGGTGCTTTTCACCCTCTGGCAAAGAGCTGCTATTGTCCAGCTTCAACCATCGGGCCAGTCACTACAGGCTACTGCTGCAAACACATAAACAGCCCTGACACATACAACCAGTCAATTTAGCCTTGTTGAGGGCCCCAGAGCATAAAATTGTTGTCAGACCCTAATTAGCTAACTGACTAAATGATTGACTAAAATGTATTGGCATATTTTGATAAGTAATTAATCATTTAAGTCATATTTTTAACAAACAAACAAAACAAAAAAAATCACTGTTAATGGTGTGGAAATGATTTCATAAAAACACAACGCTTATTCAAAACTAAAGCAATTAATGGTCAACTTTACAATTTTTAACTTGCTTCCTATGGTTACACTTTGGGGAGCACATGTACAATTTTCCTCTGCCTTCCCTTTATTAACATATCTCTGCTTCTAGCTGATAAACTCCACCAGGTGACATCATCTGGAGGAGTTTTTCATCATTAGGAACTGAGGTGGTGTTACGGAGAGCGGTTCTGGAGGAGCAGGTCAACCAAGACCTCTGTAGAATAAGCAACAAGATGACATCAGATTAAGCAGAGAACTGAGGGAAGATTAATGACATTCAAAAACTCCCTAAACTAGAACCACAGGAAGCAAGTAGAAAATCAGTGAAGTCACTCTTTGTCTTGAAATGACATTTTGGCACAATGTCCCTCTTCAAGACAGGGCCACTAGATGGAGAACATGTTGAGAAGGGAGAGATGTACAAATTTGTGTACAAATATATGACCCGGAGTAAGCCTGGGGCTTTGGGGGCCCATGAATCTTTGTCTATTAGACAATCCAGCCCTGTGCACAGCCATTAATATTCATGACATTCAATGTAAAAGAGCCACAATTCAGCAGAAAACATGAAGGTAAAAAAGTAAAAAGGTTTAGCTTTTAATCTCTGCTTTTAGCTGCTGTCTTAAAGTCCTCATGGCACCTACATTGTGTTATAGATTCAAATGGGACAGAACAAGCAAGAACAAAGGAAACTTGACTCAAGTGATTCTCATTTCTCTAATACAGTACGCCTACACGCATGGTAGTGTAGGAGGAAATGACCTCCCATTGTTTAACCTGTTTAAAGTTTAATTTAAAGCTATAGTGATCCTTTGTTATTACCCTGTGCCTGGTTAACAGTATATTAATATCAACTAAACATGCTACTAATAATACAACTAATTTATTTTATTACATATTATTTTAAGCACGTTATCTGTCAGTGATTCACCAAAATGACTTCACATGGCATCACATGACTATTGTTACCTCATTATTTGCTATAGCTACAGTATCAACTACTATGTCAACAAGTGACTAATAGCTGCGCTGCTGCATTAAAGTGTCAGCTGAGACATATTTCAAAAATTCCAAGGAGGAAGCCATACATCTGAACCAATCCCAAGTTATCTGTGCCCAAGTTCATGTCAGACGGACAGAAAGACGTGTTCTGTTTCAGACTGTTTCAGAGAAAAACTGATGTTGCTGTTCAGTGAAAACACTAAAGATTATTTCTGTGTCCTTTTGTCAGACCAATAAAGGTTTGAGCAAATTAACAAGTCACAGAATTTATTCCTTATTGTATTTAAGAAAAAGTCAAAGCTTTTCTGGAAATAGGGTGTGCAGGGATAAATTAAATCTGATATCTTTATTTGCAGGGGGAAAAGTTGCACTACACACAGTCTGCTAAATCAAAACACTTTACATGTCACTTCATCGCCGAGCATAGAGCCCCCTACATTCAAATCAAACTCTGATGATCAGCACAGGGGCAACAACTGTAGCTGTAAACAAAACTGCCAACTAAAGTTAAAATAATACAAACCAGTCTCGATCCTTCTCTATCTTGGTCAAATTTAGTGTTGTAGACTATTGATAATGAGAGGAAACGTTGCACCCAGCAGAAAATGGTCAACCTTTGTCACCCTTGTAATTATCAAATAAGTAATATGTTTACAAGTGTTATCTCACTATGAGAGCTCTTTAGTGATATGGTCTGTTGATAGAGGATGTCAAGAACTAGTTCTTCTAGCTCCAAAACGTTGCCAGCGGTAGTAATTGTAGTTCAGATTGAGCCTCGTCAGGTCTCCTTCCAGTACAGATCAACTCTTGTGGGTCCATGGTCAAACTGAAGACTATGATATACAGAGACAGGAACAAGTTAACACACAGGAAGAGACAGTCAGCTTTAAAATAGTCCAACAACACTGTGGACTATCATGTTCTCTATAGTCTCATGTTATCTTGATTTATCCTTAATTTTCTCCATAAACATCTCTTGTCAGCAGTCATCTGGCTTTATCACTGTCAACCATTAACCAGCACTGTAGTACAATTAACAACCAAGTGTTGTATTATTTAACTGGATTCTTGTTTCATTCTTTTTTCTATTTATTCATTCTATCTCTTGGCCTCCATTGCAACAGTAAAATACGTGCTTTCCTTTGTATCTCAGCATTGTCAAAAACAGTGTGACAAATGAGCAGAAAAAAAGACCACATTATCAGGCCACATTTAATAATATTTCATCTAGAGTAAACAATGTATTATTATGGATTAATCACCTGTCAGCACATAACATCGTCTCCAGCTGAAACATCTGTGATGTTTACACATGAATGCATCAATAAATACAATCCAGTAGCTAATGTAATACATTTCAAACTGAGTAATTAATATGTACTTTTGCTTTTACAGGTTTGTTGCTAATCGACACTAACTTAACAGTACATTTCAGAGGGCACTGTTGGTTGGAGTTCTCAGAAATAAGGCTGTGAAGTAGTTCTCCTTTTTAGCTTACTACAGAAATATTTATGAGGCATGATAACAAATCTGGACTAAACTATGTACTTGCACTTGGGTATTGAGTCTGTGTAGGCATACCATTTATTTCCACGAATATTAAATATCAGTTAAATATTAAATATAAGTTAAAACACAAAGGGAAAGCTAAAGAAGACGGTGTTGTGTGTGTTGTGTTGCAGCTGGAGCTCCTCGGTCGCTCCGCGGCAGCAGGCAGCAGTGAACACCGCGTCCGCCGCGTCACGCACGGAGCGTAAGAGGAAGAGAAGAATAAGAGAGGCCGACGTCCTGCTCGCTGGTAGTGAGCTGCTGCTCGGCTGAGTTGGATTTTTTTTTTCTTTTTTCATCACGGCTATGATTGACAGAGTCAGCAGAGGTTTACACGGGCATGTCCGTACACTCGCTCGGTTGTTATCGTAACAGAAAGATCTGCAGTATGGCGAGTCCAGAAAGATCCCAGAGTTGTCGCCACTCGCACATAAGAGCAAGAACATCGTGTATCGGATTACTGAGGATGTTATTTATTGCTTTTATTCACACGACGCGGGCGAATAAACAAGGTTTGTAACTTAGCTGGCTACGTCCGCATTAGCTAGCGCTAACTTCCGTAGATGTTTCTAACGTTACTGAGTGCGGGTTGAGGTTAACGTTACCTCCACGGGCCAACTTTATCACAGCTAGCCCGCTACCTCTCTTACATTTTTATCTGTTTAACGCTGCTATACTGTTGTGTCTGTTTGCCATTAGGGCAGTTTCATTTAATTTCTACAAAGCTTGTTTAGGAATAGAGAGTACTGCCGTTAACTAACGTTGGGTAGCTTTATGTGGCCTGTAACGTTACAGTGAACGTTAGCTTCGCTTGTAGCTTGTTGTCATTCCTCCTTATAAGGCTAAGTTAGGCTAACACTCTGCCAGGCAGACGTTTTAAACTGTCCAGCGCAGAGACGGTGAGAGCAGCTAGTTAGCATCACAGCTAGTTCAAACGCTAGCTCACAGTAGTTGCTGTGTGATATTAAAGCGGTGGAATGAAAGATGTCAGGATAGCCGCATTAATCACACTTTTGTGTGATTAATGTGTCGCAGGCTAAGTTACCTAACACTACTTCCTCATGCTTGACTCGGTGAAGGAAATGTTTGAATCGGTCAGACGATTGCTACGTGTAAACGTGGCTCCGGCGTTGTGATTCTGACCCCGGGACTGGTTCCAGCTCGGCACGGATCAGTCCACCACGTGTTATTTATCCAGCGAATTGAAGTGACCAGCTGTCACATCTACTGATCATGTCAGGTCACAGTCATACGTCTTAACCAGTGGTGTCTGTGGTCAGCAGCCCTGCACGTCCAGATAAGCTGTGCCAACTTTCAAACATATCTTATGCCTGTAAAATGTTTACATTGGTTCAGAGACACTTGCAACATAGCTGCAATACTCTCTGTCCACTGTCACTGGCCAAATACTATGGAGTCACTGCTTCCAACGTCAACACTCAAAGCTTATCAAACTTGAGTTAACTTGATAGGCTGATAATAGCAGTTCACTATTTGAGCTATGTGTAGACATTTACAGAGGCCCATACCAGGAGAAGTGACATGTGGTTTCTTGGAGAGAAGTGATAAAAGTTCCTGCTTTCCTACAGTTTGGCAATTTCTGTGGGGGGAGGGATCTACGATTGCATACCCATGATAGAATAGTTGCCTTAGCTGTGTGTGTGATGAACTTGTGTAATGTCAGTAGTGAAATCTAAAAAGGAAATGAAACTGTTGCATGGAGTGATTAGATCACTTGAAGCTGAGGCAGATGGTGCAAAGTGATTCAATCCGGTTTAATAAAGCATAACAGGTTGATCTTACAGTACAGGCTGTAGGATTGTCGTGGTGTCAGATGAAAAGCTTCTCAGTACAGTCAAAGTGTTACTGTGTTAAATGCTGAGTAGTGACATGAAGTTTATGTTCTCCGAGCGTACACTCATACTTGAGTGAGTCATTGGAAGAGACATCTGGTCCTGAAAGTCCTGTTGATAATAGTGTGATTACTAAAGATTTACTGGACTTTATTGCAGATTGAGAGTATTAGGTGTACTGACTTAGGTTTATTCTTTTATACACAGAAAAGCCCAGATTGTGACACCCAGAAACAGACGTGAATGTTAGATGTCATTTTCTTCTTAGTCCTGGTTTTGAGTCTGAACTCGAGTCTCAAATCTGAGCTTTCTCTTGTCTGTTGTCTGACAAGAGATGAAAATTCAAGTAGGGAGTTATCCTCGCCAATAATATCACTTTGTGGTTCAGGAAGATATGATGACAGCAACAGGTGACTTTTCATTAAGGATTTTGGAGAAGTTAACAAGCAGATTTTGTTTTCAGTTCAATCATATGATAGTTTTTCTTTAATCTTACAGCTGGCTGCTCCTGCACATCTTAAATCCCATCAGTGTGCCATCTGAAATTGGTCACTCTCTTTTTCATGGCGGTAGAAGCTCCTGTGGCATGCAAATCAGCAATATATCAGCTTCTGGTAGCCCTTTCATTCACAGGCAAACTATTTATCATCATAGTAGTATTTATTTTATTTCCACATTTAAACTGTTTGGTCTCACGTTCTTGTTCTGTAAAATGCTGAAATTAGAAAACAATTTAATAAAACATTTCAGTCATAGTGGAGATGATACTTAAGGGTTCTTCTTCTTGTTATTTTTACAGCCTTCATTCAATCAGACACATTTCTAGAAGTTCTACATTTTGGTGAGGGAAGTCTTTTACAGGTAAGTCATATTAGCCTTTTTCTTCCTCGTTTGGTTGCCATTGAGATGTATTTCTACAGTTACAAACATTTACACAATTACAGAGCATGAAAAGGCAGAAATAGATAAATTGACTTGGTGTACGTTGCAGTTTGACTCTTCTCCTTATCAGGTTGAAGTGATTTGTTACTGTATGTCTATGTTCTTTTTGCAGGCTGAGTCAGACATTGATTTTAGTTTATATCATCAACAAAGGTGAGTTTTAACTCTCACTTTACTCTTTTGCAGAAAAAAACTCAAATGAACCCAAATTTATACGTGTATGTGTTTATCAGTGTTGGTATAGTACAACAAGGTAGGTAGGCACTGCTGTTGACCATTGTATATATACATAGTGCATCTGTATTACTCTTTATTGTAACTATTCACCACAAAATAAGTGGAAAGTGTAGTCTGAGGTGTTGTTGAACTGAGTTGACAGGTCAGTAACAGTACACTCTATTATGCTCCCAGCTTTAACACAACAAGCACTCAAAAGCAAAATAACAAAGATGCTGTTGAAATTGTAACTTTTAACAAATTGGCAAATGGATTATCAGTCACAGGTCATGTGAACAGGCGAGCACAAAAAGGTTGTTTTTGTCAAGGCGAATGCACATAGGCAGGAATTTTATTACATCTGGCTGCCTACAAAGTATCACCTAACACCCAAAAATAAAAAGCTTGAGCATCAAAATCATAAGCTGCCAGAGCCCACAGTACAAGGCAAGGCAACAACCTGAGGCTACACTAACAAGTTAGGCTGATCGCATGAAATCCTTGAGAGAGTTGAGTCTAGCGGGGGCAAACCACAGTGACTGACAATTTGCACCAACAGGACAACTGAGAGGAACAGACAGGCAGATGTTCTTGTGTTTTTTTTTCCTTTAGTTCCTCTGAGACTGAGAGGTGTCCCTGTTAGGTTACATGTTATTGCACAGGCATAGCATGACCACTCCTTCAAATTATGAGCAGGGTGCTTTGCTGTTTGAAATGTTGAATTATCCCTTTTTTTTAATGTGTGTCTGTTGTTTGGAAATGTCTTTGTTGTTAATAATTATCTCCTCTCTGTTGCTCGGTGTGCTCCTCTTCTGTGATGAACACTGTGAATAGAACAGTCACTTCCACACGGATTACAATCCTTTACATGCAATCGTCTTTTTGAGGTTGGACATGTGCAGTTATTGAGTTCAAGAGGCATGGCCCGCTCATGAGCTCCCCCAGCTCCTCCAATTACACATGCGGACATTCAACACATTAGGTCTGAAGCAGCAAACGAAAGCCCCCGCAGACTTCACAGCCAGGATCCACTTGAATCCTTAATCCGGGAAGAATTTTGCCAGTAGTTGTTATATTAATGAGAGTGGCAAGGAGAGGCTGTAGATGACAGATGATCCCAGAGGAACCCTGCATGGTCGGCAGCTCTGTGTGGTTTACAGTGCACCCCAGGGGATGGAAATCCATCCCATCTCCAGCAAGCTCGCCCATTGTCTGCCCCTGCACACATGCAGGCTTGGTAGTAAATAGGTGAATTTGATCTCTGCTAAACTGTGTGACACCTGGGTGATGTTTTGTGTAATTACATGTGAGTGATGTATTAGGAATGGGTCTTACACCAGGTATCTTTGCGTCAGTGCTGGTGCAAAAGATGAGATAATGTATTGTATTTTTAGAATACATCTACATTTTTGTAATGTATCATCTTTTCCAATAAGATTCTTGGATTAAAAAAAAAAAAATCATGTGACTTTCACATAGGGCCAGGCAGGTTTGGACTTTTAGCCATTGAATGACTGTACAGCACGGTTATGAGCCACACCTGCATCACTGATGAACTTCTCTTTCCATGAGATTTACATAAAGGCTCTTATTACACAGTTCTGTTATACACTACCCCCACCAAAGAAGAGTTGCTTCTCTCTAGGGACGGCCTTGTCTATTGTTAAAATACACCTGAACAGGTTTGGTGAGTCATGCTTGTCTTCTAGAAGCAGGAGGGTGTAACCGATGCTCAAAAGTCATTGCCTTCCTGTGTGTCAAACAACACTCTGAAGAGGAGATATGTGTTTTTATTTTTATTTTTTATAGGAGATTTTCACATATGGAAATAGAGCTCGGCAGATGGGAGTGGTCACCCGGCAAGCTTAATGCATTGCTAAAAAGGCCCGGACACAGCCTGTGGTGTCTGTGACTGAGTTTAGCCTCTCATTTGTTTGTAACTCGCACAAACATGGATACCAGTTTTCCTAGCCTGCTGCTGCTGCTGTCACATGTTCCTTTCTCTCACAGCACATCCCCACAGCGTGGGAACTGCCGACCTATACGATTTGAACCTCCAATGTTGGACTTTCACGAACAGTGAGTGTTTGCTATATTCTTAAACTGACTTATTATTCCTTTTTGTATGTTCTCTGTTTCCTTACATTTACATTCTCTGAGACACTTGGTATTAGTCATTTCAAATAGTTTCTCCTTTTGAAGAAGTAATATCACCCTTAAAACACACATGCTGCCTAAGTGTTATTGTTTATTTTTCTTAGATATGAACAAAAGCATCTTCATACTCAGTTGATATTTTGCAAATCCACTGAGTAAAGCAACATGTCGTACAGTGCCACTCTCAATCTAAAACATTAAGTCAGTTTGAGGTGCTTGTAAACAGTAAGTTGATTGCTTAAGAGGCATTTTACCCATCTGTGGAATCGTCTTATAAAAAAACCACATATTGTCTCCATGCCAGCAGGTAGCTTCACCTAGGCCCAACTTATTAGATCACATTCCGCTCTGTCAGTAGTCGCACACCCATGTAGTACGACCCACCTTCTCTACAGTACATTACCAGCAAGATGCAGTAGCACTCAGAGAGGCTTGGACTTGGGTAAGGAACACAGCTGTTTCAGCTTGTCCTCCCATGTCCCACTACAACAACAAACACTTCTCTTATCAGCTGTGGATGTTTTAAGGGCATGAAAATGAAACCCTGAGAAATTCTCACATTGTCACCGATACACTTGAAACCATGGCGGGGCCTGAGTTAACACTATCACTATATCATCTCATATAATGATGCTTAATACGTGACACATTTATGGTCTTTTAAATGACCGTACCAGTGATCTGTTTTTTCAGGTTTGATCAGTTGATCTACATGTCATCAATCAGTAAGGCTTTACCTGCCTTCATTCTTGAGCAAAATGTTGTCAGTGCATGAGTATGCATTACAGTGAGAGAGAGAATTATAATCTCCGGGAGTTTCATGTCTCTGCTGGTTGATTTTCATACCACATTGAGATGACAGAAACCGCAGGCTGCCTCCGAGGCAGGAAATCAAAGAGTTTATGCTATGCTTTGGATGTCGATTGGCAGTAATGCAAAGTATAATAAAGGCAGTTAATGGATTATAACATGCAAAACACACGTGTGGTCGTTTACAACAAATAAATTGTCTGAAGGTTGTAATCTAGAAGAAAATCTATCATTAATCACTTGGTCTAGTGACTGCACAGGCCAGGCCAGGTCATGTCTGTCATTTTACTTTGAGAAACTTTAATGACACTCCAAACATGTTGACTTTTCTGTCATTCTTTTATTTTACTGTCTTTAGTAAGTCTCTGGTCATTTAATTTTACAGTTCAGTTCTTCACCAGACTGGTCTTTTCATGTTATTCATTCTGTTTTTACTGTTGACCTTTTTATATATATAAAAAAAAAAAAAAAGTAAAGTTTCACATGATCTGTCCGGTAGGGATTTTCTAAAATTAGCTTCTGGTTTCTTAAAATATATTGTTGTTTACTTGCTCTTACAAAGGCTTCTTTTCTTCCTCCACAGGCCTGTTGGAATGCCAAAAATGGAGAAAGTTTATTTACATAACCCTAGCTCAGAAGAAATTAGTTTGATATCAATATCAGCAACAACAGCACATTTTCACGCATCATTTTTCCAGAATAGGGTAAGTGTTCCCTTGATATTTACTCACATGGCTGTGTGTCTGTACCATGTTATTAAGTCATCGTACACATTCATAAAAGTGGGCTTAAAAACTCATTTATGAATGTTGTTTCTCAGTAATACACTGAGAAACACGCAGTGTGCCTTTCACTTGTCTCGCAGATGGCATTTGCTTTCTTCCTTTTCTGAAATTGGATATTCTAAGACTATTCAAGCATCAACAGAAAAACAAGAAAACAAGAGCATGTAGACACTGAGGAAGTCCTGATGCAAATCCCATGTGTGGCCAGGCCATAGATCTCTGGGGACTTGAATCTCCAGCTGTGCACAGGCCTTCAGTTATTTCAGAAAGTATTCAGACCCTTTCACTTTTTGCACACTTCACTGTGTTGTAGGTTTTATTTTAAATCGATATAATTGTCATTTTTTTGCCCATTGATCTACATTCAGTAGCCCCTAATTACAAAGTGAAACATGTTTTTAGACATGTCAGTTGGAGTTGTACCTAAAGAGTACATTTTAGTCTCATCACACCAGAGAATCGTTTTCCTCGCCCTCTGACTGTTCTTTAAATGCTGTGTAAACGGCTCCAAGCAAGTTGTCATGCCATTTCCTCAAAGTGGTTTCTATCTAACCCTTCTACTATAAAGTCGTGATTCTAGATCTGAGTGCTGCTGAGATGGTTGTCCTTATGCCAGGTTCTCCCATCTCTGCACAGGACCTCTAAAGATCTGTTAGAGTGTACGATGGGTTCTTGGCCACACCCCTGACCAATGCCCTAATTGTCCGGTCACTAGATTTGAGTGGACGACCAACTCTACGAAAAACCCTGATGATTCCAGACTTCCATTTCAGAATTATTGAGGCTACTGTGTTCCTGGAAACATCCAAAGCTTTTTTAGCATTTTCCAAGATGTTATCATAGAGGTCTACACACAGTCCCTTGGGCTTTATAGCTTGGTTTTTGTTCAGCCTTATGAACTGTTTTGTCCATTCAGCATTAAATCTACAACACACAACACAAGAGTGTAGAAATTGAAATGGTCTGAATACTTCAAGATTGATGCATTTAGAGACAACTCAGAACACACAGTGACACAGTAAATTAGACTAGGCAAAGTAAACAGCAAGACTATTAAGCTATGAGCATCCTGTATATACAGTATAAACATAACGTACAAAGTTATTTAATAAAGAAAACACTAAAATCGTCCTTTAAACACTCAGGAGGAAGAGTCCAAAATAAGCACTAGGAAGATAAACCCACACTGTGCTTCTCAAACTGTAAAAAGACTCACAGAAGAGAAAAACAAGATGTAGGACTTGAGCTTTACTGATTTCTTTTTTTTTTTTTTTTGTTATTTATTTGTTTTCCAATACATTTTTCAATCACTTTTTGTTTACTGCGTATAGAGACTCCCTTCACAGGAAAGACTTGTTTTGTTGGCTTCAGGCACTGTTGCAACACACAGTGTACGTGTCCAGGTGAGGCAAGAACAGTTTCATAGTTGTGTGAGACTTGCTCATAAAAATGTTTGCAGTCGGATCCATGTGTTCACGAGGAGCTGCATGTGAGGTCTGATCCTTAACACAAGCCAGCGCCCCTGAATTTGCCATATAAGGCCTGTTCCGCTTCTTTTGTGGGAAAGTTGACAAAAAAAATCATATAGGAGTGGAGAAAATAAAAGAATTTGATAAGACATCTGCTGTCACAAGTCAGCACACTAAAACTTTGAGCAGAGCAGTAGAGGAGCCAACACAACTCTAAAGTGTCAGTGACGTTTCATCAGAGCAGGAATGTAGTATGAAAGAAACACGGAGTGAGTGGTTCAGGCTGCATGAAGGTAGATGATAAAAAAATACATTTATCTAAAGCAAAGCGTTCCGCGACTGTGAGGCTGACAGCCAACTGAATCTACGACTGATTCTTGCATGAGGCGCATTGTGTAGTTTAGCCAACATATTGCCGTAAGACATTGATTATTATATTATATTTAGTCATTTGGCTGATGCTTTCATCCAGCGTAACTTACAAGTGAGGAATAAAGTTGTCTAGAGAAGAAAGTTTGTTCTTTTTACCAGAGGTGTTTTAGTGTTAATAGACAGAGATTAGCAAAAGTCTGCTGCATTAATGTGATTTTTTTTCTTCAGATATGAATATAAAAATACATTTAACTTCAGGGCATAGTGCAGTTTAAAGATAACAAGCTAAGTCCTCCAGTCCTCTATCATGGGATGTGTTTGTATAAAGGCTTTCTACATTGGACACAATTACATATCCAGTGTGAACCTTCTTTCCAGAGTTTTTTTTTTATGACATAATGTGTAATGTGAAATTTTGGATGTATATTCTTGATGTAGCAAATAATGTAATTTGACATACAGTAGTTGCACTGTGGCCCATAAATCATACATTACATTACTGTTCCCAGAGATCTCTTTTTTTGGTCACATGTTTTTGTGGCACACGTGTAACCAAGTTATAGTCTGTGTTTGTTAGCTGTGTCCTAACTAAACTTAAACTTTAAATATATGCCACACTGTATATTTTTATTTATAACAGTAAATGTATTTTACTTTTCACTTAAACTGTGATTATTGAGCTCAACTTCCAGTGTAAACCTGCTGTGTGACACCTCTTCTTTTTTGCTAGTTACTAGCTCGTTCACATCCAGGCTGCCTTGTATTGTGGCATGCTTTCATATTCATACAGATCTTTAAGTGTCCAGTCGATTGTGTGTTACAGTAGTGTAATTTCCACTAGAGTGCAGCGACCATATTTTGGCACTTTTCACAATCTAATTTTTGTCCCCCTCACTTTTATAGTTTAGTTATTGTAGTCAAAGCATTAAGCTTAAGGAGCAGGAGAGTGGTGCAAGTGAGTGTGTTTTTTCCCCAGAAGTGAATTTCTCACATTGGAGCTGCTGTGTTAAAATGTTTTCTAAATTCCTCTGGACTATTACTTCTTCTACTATCTGCATCTTGACACATTCTGCAGCAGAGATGACACAAGATGTTCTGTTCTGTTCTGTTACATTATTGCACAGCATCTACATTGGCCTATTTAAGTCTACAAGATGTTATCTGATAGCTATTTCTGTACATTTCTAATGTTGCTTAAACTGGCCAGAAAGACTCCTGGGGAGTCGGCGACACAAACCACCAAACACTCACCACTTGAAACCACAGTCACCACTAAAATGTTAAAGTTGGTGTGTAGCTGCAATGTTGTGGAAGCCAGCGTTCAGGCCTTTGAGGTTATTAGCCCAGCTGTTTTGGGGTCAGAACATGTGAATAACTCTGAGAGGCCAGAATCTGTTTGTTAAAGAGTGTTAACTCTCTTTTATATCAATGTATTTATTCTGTGTGTCCGACAGATAATTCCACCTGGAGGGAACACATCATTTGATGTCGTGTTTCTCGCTCGAGTAGTTGGAAATGTAGAAAACACTTTATTTATTAACACATCACATCATGGAGTGTTTACATACCAGGTACAGAACAAAAATAAGTAATACTTATTTTTTTTAAAAGATAATTTTTAGTGGCAGGAGAAATGTGACTTTGTTTTACTTTCTTGTAGGTTTTTGGGGTGGGCATCCCAAACCCCTACAGGCTGCGGCCTTTCATAGGGGCTCGAGTGCCAGTAAACAGCAGCTTCTCGCCTCTAATAAACATACACAACCCATACAGCGAACCACTACAGGTACTCTGAATTCTACTCTGAATTCAAACTTGCACGTTTGATTTGTTTTTGTGTGTTGGCGGATTGAATTGATGTGTGTGGGATGTGTCTGTCTTTCCTGTGTTCCTTGAGGTTGTTGAGATGTACTCCAGTGGCGGGGATCTACATCTAGAGCTTCCCACAGGTCAACAAGGAGGCACTGGAAAGTTATGGGTTAGTTTAATGTGTCAGCTAATTCGTCCCTAACATGTCTTGTTTTGATTTAAAGATGAGTGATAACTGGAATCAGAGTCAACCTCACTGACCTCCTCCATCTCCCTCCAGGAAATTCCCCCTTTTGAGACAAAGGGGGTGATGAGAGCCAGCTTCTCGTCCAGAGATGCTGACAACCACACAGCTTTCATCAGAATCAAAACCAATGCCCCCAATGAGGATCAGTTCATCATCCTCCCTGTGGAGGTAGAAGTCACATCAGGTGGGTTTTATAAATCTTATTACCTACATGACATTATCTGTAACTGTCAGTAAACATTTGTTGTTTATGTTATGTTTTAATTGTGTGCAGCCCCTGGGATATACTCCTCTACAGAAATGCTTGACTTTGGCACACTGCGATCACAAGGTGCGGAGTTCTTCTAAAGAAGCAGAATCTTGCCTTTTTTCCTCTTGTCTTGCTCACTCTCCTTCCCAAATGCTTTGTGTTACAGATCGTCCAAAACTGCTTAATCTACACCTTTTAAATTCAGGAACAAAAGATGTTCCAATTACAGTATGTATCTTTGTTAGCCTTACAAAATCTTCAAACTGTCATCTCAACCCTTGTGTAACTCTAACTTTTATTTATGATTCACAGAGTGTACGCACAACCCCATCAAATGAAGCCATCACTGTAGATTTTAAAGCAGTCACACTGAAAGCTGGAGAGAACAGATATACCAAAGTTGCAAGTATTAGTTTTGATGGTAAGTTGTTGTTTTATGTAGTCCTCATGGACACTTGACATACACTACCAGTCAAAAGTTTGGAGACACAGGAATTCCCATGTTTTTCATGAAAAGATACATGTCTTCAGTTGTGTTACCATCATTGCACATGGTTTTCTAATGAT
>JAUMHL010000021.1:4858617-4909381 GCA_032362345.1 Sandelia bainsii | reverse complement strand
AATAGTCATTTACAATATGAACAATGTCTACACATTCATTCTGATCAATTTGATGTTATGAAATCTGCTTTTCTTTCCCAAACATGGTCATTGCTATGTGTGTCCAAACTTTCGACTGGTAGTGTATGAAATATGATAAAGATGTGCAAATCAAAAAATTTCCCAACAAAGCACAGTTACATGCAGAATTTCCCCTGAACGCAGGCTCTTAACATTGGTCCTCAGGACATGATGTCAGTTTCCTCATCTTAGTCTTCACTGGTGGACAGAAACAGAAAAACATCTTATGTGTAATATATGATATATTAATATGTGTTTTATGTCTAAAGTGTGCTTTGTAATTTTTTTGTTTGTATTTTTCATATTAATGAGCCAACATCTTTCCCCTAAGTGTATGTCCAATAAGACAGTGGTTATCAGTTAACGGTCTGCACACTCTCCTTTAGCTTACAAGTTTTGCATTGTGTCTTTAATTTCTTACACTCCTTAGTTTCGTATTGCACAGCTTCCTCTTGTGGGGCCTTGTATCTTTCTGCAGCACACTTATCCACCATCTGAATCTTGTTTGTCATTGCAGCCTCAAAAGCGAGAAGACCTTATCAGTTTTCTGGCAAAATAACAGTAAAAGCGAAAGAAAAGACCTACTCAAAGCTTGAAATCCCATACCAGGCCGAAGTTTTAGAAGGGTGAGTGCTTTTTGTAGATATATAGTATAGTACATGGAGAGTAGGTGGTTTTATGTATCATAGAAGGGGAAAGGCTTCTGATGCTAGCATGTCATTTTATTTCCTCACAGGTACCTGGGCTTTGACCACACAGTTACGTTGTTCCATATCAGGGACAGTCCTGTGGACCCAGTCGACAGACCCATCTTCCTCACAAATGCATTTAGCTTCGCAATCTGGATACACAACGTGTCCCTGCCGGAGGAGGCCAAAACCATGTTTAACGTGAGAGTCAGCACAAACAGACTTCATTCTCAACGTGTAAGAGTTTTATATATGTGTGTATGCAGAGTGCAAAATAACATCACTTCTTCTTCTTTCTATTTTAGGTGCAGAACTTCAGTGCACCTATCCTCATCCCTCCCCACGAGTCGCGTTACATCTTCTCCCTCCTCTTCCGGCCAGTCCGACCGTCAATTCACATAGACAGCAACATTCTGCTGATCACAAATGCGTCCAAGTTTCACCTGCCTGTCCGGGCTTACACAGGCTTCTTGGAGGTACACAATGACCATAATATTATTAAAACAATATTTAGTTTGCGATACCGATTCTTAGCCACTTTAACCAGCTGTTCCATAAAAAAAAAACTTTTTCACTTCAATTATTTCTTCCACATTTTATTTGCATCATAATTTTCTATATCATATCACACATGTCAAGAAGTGTGATTCAGGTCTTAACAGCATTTTGAGCAAATATGTAGTTTCAGTCTTTTGCCTTTGTAAGTCAGAGAAGACATCACACTCCTTAGTGATGTGTAATGTGGTGTTTGTTCTTCGTCGCCTTGTGTGAGCAGCCACTGGTCCTGGCTCCCAGTCTGAAGGGCAATGTCCTGGACTTTGGTGTCCGCAGTGCAACAGATACCAGCAGCATCACATTTGTGGTGGTCAACAGTAATCCCATAGAGGTGAGATAACACGTTATACTACATGTACACAACAGTTTCAGGTTTTCCATCTATAATTCAGGTCACTGCGGAAAGGCATATTTACGTGATCTTTTAAATATGCTGACATGTGCCCTCATATGCTGTATTTTGAATAAAACCATATGAAGCAACATAAGCCTGGATAAAGTGTTTGAACAGTTTAAAGTACAATCAGCCATAGTTCAGTAAAACGACAAAAGTCATCCTACTTTAAAGAGAGAACTACATTTTTGCCCTTTCCGTCCTCCAGCTGGAGATCAAGTCCTGGCTGGTCACTGGAGACAGTCTTTCTATGGAGCTGCTGAAGACGGAGAAAGGAAACACAACAGTGGCTCTGAGTCACCTGCGAGGGCTGCAGAACACGTCAGCCTCTCATCACAAAACCGTAAGATCCTCACAGTGTCACTCCAGAGCTGCTTTTGGCTTCCCGATCTAATCATAGTAATCAACAGTTACAATGACAATCGTAGGTCACAAAAATTCACAAAAAGAAGGTACTTTACGGCTGATAGCTTCCTCATGTTGAGATTCAGCAGCCCAGGTACAATCAGTGCGTTAACATGCTCTTAAATATCCACAGTCGAGAGTACATGTGCAGGCCAGACGTCTGCAGGTAGGGAAAGTAGCGGAGTAGAGTGGCTGGATGAAAGGAGAGATCATTACACGAAGCGATGCCTCCTAACTAACACGAAGTCTGAATAAGTTGTTTTCCACCTAATTGTTGTTTTATTCAGACGCTGCGCTGTGAAAAGCAGCTCCATTGTGTCTGCCTGTCTTTCTCTCTTTGTGCCTTTATAAACTAATGTTTATATTTATGTCTCTACAGGTGATATTAGCATCTGGTTATTATGCAGCATTCAGAGTGACTCTGGTGGCCAAGGCGCTGGAGAGCATGTATGATGGAGCCATACACATAACCACAGATTATGAGGTAGGAAGTCTGTTATATGTAATTTTAACAGCATACAACAGCCAACATTCAGTCTAACACTTACACAAATTGTTCTTTCCCTCAGATATTAACCATCCCAGTGAAAGCCATTATTGCAGTGGGCACGCTAAGCAGCTCTCCCAAAAATATAATTTTACCACCTTCATTTCCAGTAAGTAAGATTGAGATATATTCACCAGTGCAATTTCATACCTATGATGTTCTGGCAACAAAGAGATGTTGAGATAAGTGTGAATGTAACTTCCTGTTTATATGTGTTTATTTTCCTCTCTTTTCTTTAGGGGAAGGTTGTTCACCAAAGCTTCAGCATACAGAGCTCTTTTACACAAAAAGTGAGGCTGCAGCAGATCCGCTCCCTGACAGAAGACATCCGTTTTTTTTACAAACGGCTCCGCAACAACAAAGACGAACTGGAGCCAAGGCGTAAATCGAAGGTACGCAGACATCTCAAAGAGCTAAAACCAGCGAGTCATATGTGTCCTTAGAGACATGAACTTATTTTCTTTTCTCCATCTTTTTCAGGTGGCAAATATTTATTTTGATGCCAGCTTACAGTGTGGTGATCACTGTTATGTGGGGCTGCCATTTGTGCTTAAATGTAAGTGTTTTTATATGTCAGAAATTCAAATCTAGCATAGAACAAAAAAATTCAGATTGGTTATATTTCTCAAGATGATGTCATGTGGTGGAGTATTTCAGTGAATGATGAAAATCTGCATTTAGCTTTGACTGAGTCAGGAGTACTTCATATTCATACCAATCACTATTGCCTCACCTGCCACACCTACTTCTTGCTTTCTTTTTTAGCCTTGTCCCATTCCTGATTTGTGACTGTTGTAGACTGGAAATCCCCATCTCAACCTGCATTGCTAATTCCGTCCAAATCAGGAAAAACTAAATTAAATTAAATTAAACAGGTAATATGTGTTTTTTTTTCCTGACGCAGCTGAGTCCAAGCCTCATGGTCTAGCACTGCAGGAGGATATCTGGGACGCTGATGTTGATCTTCATCAGAAACTGCTCAGACGATGGAAACAGCTGAAAGAGCACTCTGGACATAAGTGAGCATGGCAGGATAGGATAGGATCCATTGATCGTTAGCCATTGGTTAACTGTAAGCAGAATATAACATGACGTCTTCTTTTCTTACCGAAAGGATCGAAGCCATCTTTGAAGTCAACACAGACCTTCAGAAAAACGTGCAAGCGAAAATAACAGCTCACTTGACGTGGCCCTCACTGGTCAACTCGTCACAGCGAATCACGTTCCCTCTGACCAACACAAACAGCTCCTCTGTGAGTAGCAACAATCCACCTCTTGTTAGTGCATGTGCACAAACACATACAGGCATATTTTAACATGTTGCTGCAGTTCTGTGGTTGAAATTCAGAGGGACGTCTTTTTGTTTCTCTGTAGGATGAAGAGGTGATTCTCCACAATCCTTCCGACGTTCCCGTCTATGTTCAAGTTCTCCCCTTGGCGCTGTTACCCAATCCCTCAGTGTTTTCTGGAAAGCTGGCCGACAGGTGGGAAATCTCATCAACCTGCATCATTTTCTTTCTCCTCATCTTACTCTGATAGTAATCTGGAAACTTCATTTCTCAGGTTGCCATTAGGAAATTTGTCCAACATCAATATCGACACAAACACCTTAGAGTTCCAAGTTCACAGAAATCAAGTGAGTGTTTACGACAGCGATGATCGACTTCAACAATGTTCAGGAATTCAGAGAATCAGCTGGTTGGCATAATTACAGTCCTCTTGTCAATGTTTGTGGCAGCATGTGGAAGCTGTTTGTCTCTAACAAAAGCCCTCTGTTTGTTTGGTAGACCCCCCTAATGAAAAGCAGTACAGGGTTTGTCGAGGGATCAACCAGACCCTTTGTATACAACCTCCTTCTCCTGCCTCGAGAAGTCAAGTCTTTCAACGTGAGGTTCACTCCCATCAGCAACCACAGTGTCTCCTCCCTCCTCATAGTCAGGTAAAATCACAGTTTTTATTGCAGCTAACCAGTGAGTAAACGTGAGTCAGTCTTCTGACATTGCTTGCTTCACTCTAGGAATAATCTAACCGTGATTGACACAATCATACTTCACGGACGGGGTACAACGGAGAGCCTGAAAGTTGCAGGGAAGCCTCCAGGACAAGGCAGCTCGCTGAGGTTTAAGATGACTGAATCCCTGCTGAAAGACTGCACCGACAGTGAGTTTGTGTTGCTGAGGCCCACATCAGTTTGAACAGGAACATGACATGTTTTAGACTCATCACTTCAGACAAGATACTCGGGACTAAATCTAGATGAGATTTAAGACACTTCATCTGCACTAAGACATCTGTCTGGTCAGCCCCAGAAGAGCTAGTGCACTTCGACTCAGTTACTACGGCTAACAGTTAGCAAGCTAATAAATGAATCACATTCTCACCTTTCTTGCTCGCCCACAACAACTTGATTCAACTTCTGCATTAGCACATGTGTCAAAAGTGCTGGAGCCACTTTCCTCTAAGTCTCAAACACCTTTTTTACTGTAACTTTAGTTCTGTTGTCACATAAGAGGCTATTTCCTCTCTGAGAATTACTGAGGGAGATTATGATGCATTTACACCTTTTCAGCTTGTGGATAGAATGCATCTTGTGTGTGCCACAGAGCTCCATTGTTATCTTAAAATCAACATGCATCAGTGAGCCACCTGGTCACATTGGATGATCCTCATTATGAAAAATATGGGCATTGTGATTTACCTATAAACAGAGGTCACTGCATACGCTCATGAACATAGTTCTTATTATAAGCAATTAGATTTTTCTTTACCTTTTAAATTTGTACAGTGTAAATATGTGCATACAATAATCTTGTGTGTCACACTCTGTCCCAGACATCATAAATACTGTATAAAAACTCTAGTTTGTTAGTTAGTTGTTAGTTTGAAGACACAAGGTTGAGTTACTATATGTAGCACAACAAGTAAACAGGACTGCCCCCGTTTACAGATAAACTACAGCACTCATGTATTTTATAATGAAGAAGCTTGTAACCCAGTGTAACAGTGTGCCTCACTGATGTGCTTCTAGTCTTTAGACAACAGTAGAGCTCTACAGCCCATATGCATTAAAGACAAACGCACAGACCTTACACCAAATATGGGGTTTGTTAGCAGTACATCATTATTCATCTCCACGCCAACTTGAGGGAGGCGTGTCCTGGTGGTTATTCTGGTTATTCCTGATGGAGCTTTAGGACTTAGCTGCACTTCATTGTACACAAGATTAACTAGATAGGAATTCAATCCCATACATTCTCTTTGCATTAAAATAACTAAAACTTTATCAACAAGAGAAGTGGAAAATACAATGCCACAAGTGTTTATTGGTATTCTTCAAAATAAAAGACTGCTTAATCCACATAGGCTTCTACAGAAACATATAATGACTTGTTCATGATGATGGAGAACATACAAAGGGGACTACATATTCACACAGAGGGAGAAAATAAAAGTATTGTTTAGCACTGGAATCTCAGGGACAGTATATTTAAAGGATTATTCCACACAATTGAAAATGCCAGACTTCAGCATTCATTTAATTTCATTCAATATATTGTTATTAAATCTTTGTGTTCACACATCATATAATTTTCTAACTAATAAACCCTTCCCTTATTATACCTACGTTTATTTCAGAGGCAAAAGTCAAAGAGCCCAACTTCACTCTTAAAAGAACCTTCAGAGTAGAGAACGCAGGCCTGCTCCCGATCACCATCAGATCAGCAGAAATCAACGGCCAAGCTTGTGAAGGATATGGATTCAAAGTTCTCAACTGTCAAGAATTTGCACTTAAGCCAAACGCTTCAAAAGACCTCATCATATTGTAAGTGAACAACCTGCTACATGTTATTTCTCTTTTACCATGAGTATTTTGCTGTGTGTGTGTGTTCTATTAATACTTGTCCTCAGCCTTCCTATGTAAGCCTTCAGTAAGTGGATGAATTATCTCTCTGTAGCTCCTGCTTCTCTTAGGTCTAAATTTTCTTTGCCACCCCCTCTACGTCTATATTTTACATAGATGGACACATATTTGATCAGAAGTTAACTTTATATATAGATATATATATATATATATATATAAAAAATAACACACTTGATACACTTGTTATCCCTTTACAAATTCAAAAGGCTGCTTGTCAAATATTCTAATTTTACTTGATTATCATAGGATGTCAAATCAGGTGCTAGTTACTGAGATTTTAAGGTTTCCTTTCCTTTCCTTTCCTTTCCTTACAGGTTTACACCCGACTTCACTACGTCTCGAGTGATCCGGGAACTGAAATTGGTGACATGTGGAGGCTCCGAGTTTGTGTTTGTCTTGAACGCCTCCTTGCCGTACCACATGTTAGCTGCATGTGCAGAGACCCTGCCCAGACCAAGCTGGGAGCTGGAGCTCTACGTCTTCGTCTCTCTCATTATGAGGTGAGTGTTACTCTGCAGTCCAGTGTAGCGATAGCACTGCACCGAAAACTCTACAACTCAGTCCTGTTATGTTTCTTCAAACTTCAACCCAGCTCACATTCGATATTTGTTGTTTGTCTTTTCAGTTCTATGTTTCTGTTGGTGATTGCCACAGCCTACCTGGAGGCTCAGAGCATCTGGGAGCCTTTTAAGAGATGTGTGTCTCTGGAGTCCAATTCCACCTTGGAGACTGGGAGACCATTTAATCTCAGGGAAATTGTGCAAATTCACAGTGAGTCAAAGTAAGTGAAACACCAACACCTGCTGATGTGAGCCATGCTGCACCAAAAAAAGATCTCATAAAAACTTATGATCAAGAATTGCTCATTTGCAGAGAGCTGTATGTCAGGGTGGCGGTCCACCAGAAAGTCTGCCCAGTCCGAGCCCAGACTTTATCCCAGTAGAGAGGCTGTGGAATGGCCTCGAGAGCCGTTCACACCAGGCATCCTGAGAAAATGTCAGAGTAGTTCTGTGAAGAAGAATGGTACAAAATTCCTTTCTGAACATTGTTCAGGTCTAATCTGCAGCTACAGGAAGCATTTTTTTGATGGTTTAACCAGTTATTAAATCACTTGTTTTTTTAATTTTAACTTTGAATGTTTAATGGGTGTGTTCAACAAAGACAGAAATGTAAGTGGTTACATGTTACTGTTCCAAAGGAATCCCATGCTTTTGTTGCCACTGCATAGAAACATGTAATGTTAATCTAGAAAATAGGACGTTTGAGCTTATTGAAACAAAGTATTCAAGATTTTGTTCTACATCCTATTTGTTGGCTTTAATTTTTTTCTGAAACAGCGTAAAGTTGTTGAAATGGCCCTAAAAAGACTTTAAATGTATGTGCTACATCGTGATTGATGTGTTAAAAGGCTTCCACATACACATCGGACAGTCAGCTGCTATTGGACTGTGGTTATGTATATGTGGCTAACCACTGCCCACAGTTTTTACCATGTCTGACTCTCTATCACACTTTATCATTATTCTGACAACTTTGCATGTTCAGTCTGGGACAGTCTGCTCTGCATGACAAGCAAATTAGGGATTTAACCTGTTGTACAAGCTAAATGCTACAACATGCTGACAACAGCAAACTGAACAACTAATAAAACTGCCAGTTTAAACGTCTTATCAGACACATTCTCAGAGCTCGAGGTGATACCTGATCTGACAAACAGCCCACAACATATATTCAGTTTATTGTAACATAAGAGAGGGGAAAGCAGCACACGCTCATGTTTGAGAAGCTGGAACAACCAAGTCTTTTGTATTTTTGCTTAAAAATTAAGCAAATTTATTAAAAATAAGGAAAATGATTTTCTACTGAAAGAAAGAGACTTTGAAAAGTTGGTTAAAGTGATACTGAAGGCAAGTGCAGAATGTACAACGCAATTTCATACACTTTTCTGTCAATATTCAGGTTGAACGATTATAGTGACTCATCCCAGAACTCCAGAGGATTATATGCATCCACCAACGGAGCAACTCGGGTTGGAGGCCGACAGGGCAATAGCCGCACCTTATCAGACTCTGACAACCAAGATAAGAAGTCCAGAATTGGCTTCAGCCGCCCATCTATGCAACCTGCTTCCTCCCAGCTGACTAAAGGAAGTTCAAACTCAGGCCAAGAAGGCCCCCCACCTGCCTGTCAGCTAACCAACCGGAAGGCTCGGAGCGCCAAACAACTGGACCTCCAAAGTCAAAGTTTATCCGGGTCGTCTCTGCCTCACAGGGGCCTCTGCCCTGATGATGCAGAATATGCCAACCTGATAGGAGCCATGGACAATGACCTCGACCGTCCAGAGTCGCTCAGTGCAGAAGCTGTACAGGAGCAGAGCTCTCAGTCTCTACAGAACAAAGGTACCAGGAGGGACTGGAAGAGCAGAACGCCGCTGTAATCATGTAAAGTTTTTGAAAGTTGTTATTAATATATGGTTTTCTTTTGGAATCCAAAGGGAAGCCACGGGGTAAAACAAAAGCTCAGAGGAAAAAGGAAGAGAAAGAGAAAAAATCTACAGTAAAGACTCAGGGAGACGAGCTTAAAGACAACCTGGCCGACAACGATGACAGCTCCTCCACGACGACAGAGACCTCCAATCCAGATGTGGAGACGAACATCAAAGAGGTACTCACAAATACAGATGTTGTAGTTCAATGTCACATCAACTCTCTTTCCAAAATATGAATTTATAACCTTTTCCTATAATTTTCTCCAGGAACCAGTGAAGAAGAAAGGTAGGACAGCAGCCCTGGGAAAAGTGAAAGAAGAAACTTCTAATGTTTTAATCAAAACCAAAACCAAGAAACAAGGAGCCACAAAGAAAGAGACTCAGGCAGAGGATACCAGGTGTGTTTTTTAATTGAAAGTGATTTTTTTTCTGTCTATACGTTTTATCATCTTTTTGACAAGTCTTTGTTGTTCTCAGCACTCTGGAGCTGCCATATGTGACACCACTGGAGAACAAACAGCGCAAGAGCTTCACATCCAAAGCTCTTCACCCTCTCACCAACATCTCAAAGACCAGACCCCTGCAGAAACAGAGATGTGAGTTTCCTCACTAAAATGTTGTCACTTTTTTTGTGCTTGAGCACCAGATGTGTTTGTGACATGTTTGCTTTGGCAGTAGATGGGAAGCTGGAAGACAGGCGCCCCTCTCTGTTCCCCAAACTGTTCTCCAGCGGGTCAGTGCCAGAGCTGGGCCACAGCAGTAGCTCAGAGGGCGAGAAGGAATTTGCCTCTCCAGAGTGGGATGTACCACTTTCCAAAAACAGCGTCCGTAAGTCAAGACCTGAGACCCAGTTCTTTTCCCGCTCAGGACTGTTTCTAATACTCACTGATCACCGTTGTCCCCTTGCAGAAGCAGATAGTCTTCAGCAGATCTCCCTTCAGACGATTAACGCGGACGCTTTCCTGAAGAGAGCCGCCACAACCGGGACGTTGTCCCCTCCACCGACCTCACCCAGCTCACTGTCCCGAGGCACCTACAGCAGCGTGCTCAACAGTAACAGGTATCCACTAGATCAAAATGATTTTGATGATTTTTTTTCCCCCACTTAACCAAGAACTTGCTGAAAATGCAAATTCCTCCACTTTCTCCAGTGTCACTGGCAGAAACAGCCTCAGCATGAAATTAGTAGACAACCCACCACCCAGCCAACAAGCCACAAGTGTCCAACAAGTGTCCTCTGACATTTTTTTGTGCCCTTTTTCAGCAACAAAATTAACAATATCCAGGTCTGTTGCTGTTTGTCACTAAGGGGCTAAATTCAAATCATCATTTCCTTTATTTTGCCTACTAGGTTTCTTTTGATTTTCTTCCTCTTCTCTTAATGTAATAATGCAGAAAATATGTGCTTTATCTACACAAACCACTAATCTCTTTGCGTTTCTCTGACCTCTCTGCAGCGAGGGAAACCAGAAAAAGGCCCCAGGAAACAAATTATCTACGGCCACTCCACTACCAGGCAAAAATGGGAACCCTACCTTTGCTGCTGTAGCTGCTGGTTATGACAAAAGTCCAGGTAAATGTGCTAACGGTGGACATTTAAATGAATTGTTGTGATGATTTGTTTAGAAGAGGACACAACGTTTTCTGTTGTTTTTTTTGTCAGGCGGTTCTGGCCCAGGTAAAACTGACAACCAAGGAAAAAGTCTGGCACACATGACATCAGTGGAAAGTGACAGCTCTGACAGGTAATATGAGAAAATGACTAAATTTACTACCAGACGTGATGCCAGGATACAGTATCGACTGAATATATGTGTGTGTGTGTGTGTCTGTGTCCTATAGCTCTGGAATGTGGAGTCCCATTGGCACAGTCACTGCTCCCAACTACAACTCTGCCAATTCATTCTCTGCTTTTGGGCCCAACAATTCCTTCAACCTGACTGGAGGTAACTTTGTGTGACTCACGCGCTGGTTACAAAATAGAAGCATGCGGAGTAACTGGTGTGACACAGAAACTGAAACGTGTGTGTTGTTTTTAGTTTTCAGTGGAATTAATCTCCCAAAGTCAACCGAGCCTCAGCAAAGCTGGCCTGAGTTCAGCCCTGTTAATTCCTCCATCTGGGACATACCAAGCAGTGACCCCCTGCACTCCTGGGCCAGCAGCTCCAGCTCGCCAGCTGCCCCAACTGCAGTAAGATCAGTTGTTTTGTGTTACTGCAGCTTACCGATACTCTTCCTGTCCACGACACTATTTTGAAGCTTTTCTTGTTTTGTTTTTGTTTGTTTTTTTTAGTCACTCCTGGGAAACAACCGCAGTCCCTGGTCTGCGACCACACCCTTCAGCAGCTCCATTTGGTCTACAAGTGCAGATTCAGCCTTACACCCTTTTGCTCCAGCTACCAACAGCTCAACAGCTCTGACTGATCTGGTGAACAGTCCCGCCCCGTCGCCACCAGCTTCCACCGAGATGGGTCGGAACTTCCACCTGTGGAGCTTGTGGGGCCCCACCCTGAGCAGGCGCAGCTCCGAGCCGTGGCCTAGCTCCTCTGACAGCGGCAATTAAACGGCACACGACGGCACTTAACAGAAGCACATCATGGATTTGATGTATTCTGTACGCTAAATCAAATTGTCTTTATCTTAAACAGAGAATCCCAACAGAAAGCAACGTTACCTGAAGTGTTTGGTAGCCCAACCCTGCAATTTAGTTCATGCAGCTTTTTATTCAGGGGGGCAGAAATGCTAACTTTTATTTGGATTTCTTTTAGCAGGTCCTCCTAAATTAAAAAATATTGATAGCATGGTATGCTAATGCCAGTGCAGACATTTTGCTCTTATAGAAAGACTGGTGTTGCTGCATTTGTTCTGAAAATGTGGAACATGGCACAGAACCTTTAAAGTTTGGAAGAGACGTCTTATTTTAAGCCATGTGTCTTTGTTTTCACAATAATTTATCTTCTAAGTGGTTTCTTCCAAACGTCCAATTTGAATACATTTGAATTGAAATATTTGCACTACACTTTTAATTGGCAGCAGACATCTTTCACAATCTGAAATATGATCCTTGACCAACGTTCACATTCCCCATTTTAAAGTGGGCTCTGCCCTACACCTGTCACAGGCTTCTGTGATAATAAATTGGTCAAGTAATCAAAGAATATTTAAGTTTGAGGTTTGTGTTGTACATCACCTCTATTTGTCAGCAAATTTAAATAAAGGATTTCAGCAGAACAACGTGTTTTATGGTTTCCTTCATTTTCTTCTCGCTTTAGAAAAAGAAAGTTCCTGCATCTCTTCACAAAACTACTGACAGAACATTTGTTTCTGGCAGATCTGTGCTTCCCCCTGCTGGACAACACAAATTCAATACACCTTACTTTGTCACTATGAGAAACAAGTTTGTTATTGAAGATACAACGTTAAGCAGTTTCATGTTCAGTTATGATTACACAAATCGAGACGATCCTCTCTGCTGTTCTCCACATACAGAATTTGTCTTTAGCTACATAAAATCTAAATGCTTGTTTTACTTCTGGCATAAATAGCAGTGAAGGAAAAATCCCAGGAAATATGGAACTTAAGTCTAAGTTTTTATTATTTTATTAGTACTGCACTTAAGAACAGAAATTTTACATTACTTTTATTTTTACTACATTACAATTCAGAGGGAAATGTATTTTCTACTCCACTATATTTATTTTACTGTTTTACTTTGCACATGCAGATTGTTAATACATAAATTATCCAGCTCATAAAGTATGTATTGTATTATCATATGTATTAAGTATTATTTGCAGATTAACCACCTGGCTGTAGGTATACTGGTTAAAATTAGCTCCATCTTTACCAGCATAAGCAGTGTTTACACATTTGTGCATCAATAATTAAAATCCAGTAATGTCATATTGCTGGATGTGAAATGAGCCATTCTGCATAATGTGTACTTAAAAATATTTTTTAAGTTAATGCTTGAGTACTTCTTCTACCACTGACCTACATACGTAAACACTGGTAACACATTAGAGAAGGAAACCAGTTAGATTTTCAAGGCTTGTTGTATCTCCAAGCAGCTTCAACAGCAGCTTCAGTGCTCTTTCGCTATAGATTGTCTAAGTTTGTGAGTCTCCACTGGAAGGATGAGCAGCATTTTTCCAAAGGATAGTCCTTCATGTGTTGTCCTGTAGAGTACTTCCTAACATTTTGCTGTGTCCTGCATTAAATCATCAACTCAAACTGTTTTTCTTGTTGATTCAACTTTGTCCTACATTAAAACCTCACTTTTTACAGGGTTGTCTGAGAGACTCCAGTAGCAGCTGACTGAATTTTGCACTGTCACATTTAGTCAAAACAAATACACTGTGGCTCTTTTTCAGAGTATGTGTGCGATCTAGTGCCAACATACCGCGAGACATCAAACCCTGCAGCTCCACGCGAACAGGACACTCGATGCTCTTCGTAACCACAGTGCTGTCAATGCAGGCTGCCATTGCATAGGCATCGTACGAGACGAAGCCAGGTCCAAAGTACACGTCTCTCTTATTGATCATGGCCTCTCTGGAGTAGGCCCAGCATTTGGATGTTATCATCTTCATAAAGCGTGCAGCAGGTGCATCCTGGTTGATCAGCTCTTCAAAGAACTCCTGCATAGGTGAAATCAATTAGATCAATTTTAAGTTGGACACTTAATACAAAGGGTTCTCTGCTTCTACTTAACTTACCCATCTCAGTGCATTCCTGCATGCGTATTCCCACGTTGCGAGGTATGTAGGGCAGAGGAATTCTTCAAGAGCAATATATGCAGACTCTGGATCCGTTGCAAAGTTAAATTCTGCACAAAGTGTCAAATTCCCTTTTCCTACAAAGACAAAATAAGTTACACAAACCTACTGTACATGACTCAAATATGAACTAATCATGGTATTACCTTCCATATTTCCACCCATAATGTACAGATCTTTGAGCGTTTGGGGAAAACATGGATCCACTCTTACGGCCACCGCCAGATTAGTGAGTGGGCCAAGGGCCACTAAGGAGACCTGTAGAAAGCACATTTTAATACAACTCCAGACAACAGCCACACATCACAGACAGGCCACACAACAGTTTCTCACCTGGTTCTTGTTTTCAGACGCCAGTCTAATCATTGCATTGACTGCGTGCTCCCTCTGGATTTTCTCCTCCCACTGTGGATCTTTGTCTTTAATCACATCTCCAAGTCCATCGGTTCCAAAGTGGTCGGTACATGGGCTGCTGGCTCCAACCAGAGGACCAGCACAACCTCGGAACACTGGAATCTGTAGACAAAAAACACAACCAACCAAGCATGGGGTTATTATTAGTTTTGTTATCTTCCTCTTTTGTATGACACCATGATATCGCGGGTCACTGATCAGAAATTGCTAGGTGGTGTTGCTGTCGGATATCCCAACACCTATATTGTGTTCGGGTCAAATTTGACCCGTTTTCAAGTTCAGGCATGTAAAAATTACCATTTGCTTTTTCCTATTGGAACGAGACTTCATGTAATCCTCAGTAACAGCTATTTTAACACAACAAAAGAAACTTTCACCATTTTAGTAAATTCTGAAGGTCTCTAAAAAAAAGAAACATTTGTGGTGTTACGGGTCAAATATGACCCGGCAGAGAATACTGGATGTTGCATGCATCAATTAAAAGCTGTGGGTTTCTCTGTGGCTCAAATATGGCTCAATTTGCCCCACCACACACACACACACACACACACAGACACATATACACATTCATACACACGCACACACTCTCAGGCACTCTACCCCATCCCCATCCCACGTGAACACAAATTTTCTCGCAGAATATTGATACACACAGGTACACCTGCACACTACTCCACCCATTCCTGACGTGAACACAAAATTTCCCTCAATACTGATACGCACGGACACACCTGCACACTTCCACCCACCCCACCCACGTCATTATAGTTAATAATGTTAAGAAAAATAAATAATTACAAGCAATTTTTTTTGGTAGCTGTGCTTTAATATTAGTGTATTTCACTCAAATAATTATATAAAAAAATAATATACTTACCCATTGTCTTCACTATTGGAGATGTAATGAGTGAATTTAAGCAGTTTTTTAAAATTGAAAACGAGTGGTATATTTTAAGAAGAAAGGTCTTTGGGTCCAAAAAAAATAAACATGTTTACATGGATATGAATACAGACTAAGTTAGCTATAAGGTGAAAGACAATATTGGATGATAACTATTGTTTTTTAAGAATTTTGGGCTGAGTTAAATCATGGGTAAAATTTAATACAAGAGTTAAATTGTTCTATGTTTACATTTTCCTTGTGCGTAAATTAGATTAGATTTGCTCTGTGAGGGAAATATTGTGCAGTTTCTCCAACATTATCACTGCAGTTAACAATAAAAGAGGTCATAGTATTTTCTTTAGCTGTTATTTTGCTGCAGTGATGATGGGTGTCCATGTCGATATTAAACAACACCAAAGTCCTAAAACGTGAGCTGAATGCATGTAGACAGCTCAACAGCTCACATTATTGTGAAAAAACTACCAGGTTTGACACTAAGGTGGTGCTGTACAAACCAGTGCCAGCACAGTTATTAGAGAGGTAGATTCTGCAGTAACCAACATGGAACAAGTGCCATTGTTTTGTAGTGTTATTTGACATATGTAATTTTCCTTACACTTGTTGTGAGTTTATGTTGTGTCTGTTCAAGTGTGATCATTTAAATATGGCTTCAGTACACTCACCCCGTCATGCTCACAGATGGAGAGAACCCTCAAAATATTCTGACAGACATTCTCAACTGATGTGTTTCCAAACACGCAGGTTACGCCCAGGATTTCAATGTTAGGTGCTGCCAAGGCCATCATTAAAGCCTGAGCGTCATCTATGCCGCAGTCTGTGTCAATGATCACCAGCTTCTTTGCCATGGTCTTCTGTAAAATTCAAATTTTCAAAATTAATGTCAAAATAACCACTTTCACAGGCTGATACTCAGTCTGCACATCTGGGGCCACTAGGCTGCAGCATGGCCCTGCATGTGAACTAATTTGCACCTGTGGTCTATAACTTTGACCCACTGAGAAATTCAGCCATCTAATTTATGGGCCCTGTACTTTTTTTCAGTTTTTTCACAGTTTCAGACCAAGAAACACACAGAAGCACACGTTACGAAATTAAAGATGCATTGCTTCAAATTAATAATACGTTTTATGAAGTGATGTTATATAATAACATTATTATAATTTAATGTCTAATCGCCTTTCTGAAAAAATAAATTACACAAAATTGCACTGGCATTAAAACATGTCACTAGACCACTTAAACAGGATTAAACTGCAGAAAGCTCTGAGGTGATTTGATGAGTATATAATTTATTGCTGATAGAAGATATTGCTGTTGTTTTAACTTTAAAATGATCAAATGTCAGTGGAGTTGAAGTCTTACCTTCAGAGCGTGAAGTAAAGTTTAAAGAGCAACTCAGTCGCTCCTGTGATTGGTTTAAATTGTTGGAACATTTTAGGGTTCACGGGTATTTGGCACGAATGAAGTGACATGTATACGTAAAGTGAATTTCATATAAAGCGATAAAATGACGGTTTTCAATAAATGAAATAAGGTTTCTGTTTAACTTAATCTTTCCTTTTATTTTTTCCATTGCATTATTTAACTATAATTGTTTTTAGTTTTGTCGACACCCCTGTTTGCTACTCAGAATGGTACAGTCCGCTAAACCTGCACAGGAAGGGGACACGGTTCAGGAAGACGACGTTTCCGAAATGTTATCGTTCGTTTTTACGATGTGACAAGTTAATGTTCACCCAGGTTTAGTAATGTGTTGTTAACTTGTTGTTTTACTAGTTTCCAGCCACGTTTGGTCGCGAGTCGCGAGAAGAACATTAATGTGATAACTGGGCGTGTTTACATCTGCTAACAGCACTGATGTAGCTGTGTCCGTGTCGACTGCAGCGTCTTTACAGGTTAGTTCATGTCCAGTAACAACACTAACTCAACACAGGCGGATTATAACATACACTGTGGGCTGTTTTAATAATAGGTGACTTATTATAGGTTAAAGGCCATGCTGTATGATGCTCTGTGGTGTCGCTTCAAGTTAAAACATTGGCATTTGGGGTTATGACTTTGAAACCCGTCGTGCTGACATTATGTTCCCTGAGTTCACTGTTTGGGTTTCACTTTGTCACTGTGCGTCCATCTTCCTATTAAATCTTTGTAGCGTTTCTAAAATGTCTGTCCCTTCACCCCCAGAAGAGGCAGCCACCGGCCTCAGCTAGTTTTGTCATCCATCACTTAAGTGGCTGCTCAATGCCTAACACATCAGAAGACCAAGAAGCAAACCTATCTGGGCCAGCAGAACCGCCGGGAATGCAAAAGCCCATCGACGCGGGGGAGGAACACGGTCTGATCAGCTCCGTCGCCCGGGATGTTGCGAGAGTAAGAAGAGCTTCGAGCGCTGAGCTCCACCTGCCGTGGACCTGCCCGGTCACTCACTCCAGAGAGAAGTTCTACACAGTGTGCTCAGATTATGCTCTTCTCAACCAGGCTGCTTCGGTGTACTGTCCTCCAAACACAGCCAGGGACAGGGGCCAGAGCAAGCTGGACGAGAGGGCCCCGCTCGTGAAACCAAAACCCTCTGCTGACTTTGGCGCTGGTCAAACTGGAGGTGCCTATGTGGGATCAGATGGGGACTTTGACATGGAGGAAGTCTCCTCGGGCAACACTAAACCTATCCTGGCCTGGGAGATTGATACAGCAGACTTCAACAGTGTGCTCACCAGAAAAATAAGAACAAGTAGGGCAAATATTATTCTTCATGTCTGTGATACTACCATTACCCAAACCCACCATTCCTGTAAATACCAAAGGCTGTAATCAGTTCATATTTCTTTAATTGTTGTGACACTACTTTTTTTTCAGGCAATGTGAAGAAATGCAGCACCAAGAAGATGAAGTCATCAGACAGACCTAGCCGTAATCTGCAAGACGTCCCGTCTCATGCCTCGCTGGAGGAGATCAAACAGAGAAAAGTGTTTGACCTCAGAAGATGGTAATGTTACATTTAGTGCCTCGACAGTTTTCAGGAACACAGTGATGTGAATTTTACATCAGACTGTAGCAGTGGAAAATTCACAAGGCTGTAAGATGTGAGGAACGTAGAACAAAAACAGAATAATACTTCTGTGATACAATAATTTGGTAACTATTTGTATATTACTTGGTTGATTTTTGCTTTAGGTACTGCATCAGTCGACCACAGTACAAGACTTCATGTGGAATCTCTTCTTTGGTGTCCTGCTGGAACTTCTTGTACAGCACTCTGGGTGCAGGGAGGTAAACGTCATGCACTGTCCTCAGATTTCATGTTAAACTACAGCTCACAAGGCATAAAGATGACACCTCAATTAAAAAAAACATGAATAAATGTTGAGAAGTAGTACTTAAGTATGTAAAACTTTTTTTTGTAGAATTTTGTTCCAAAACTGATTTTACTGCAGAGAGGTGCTGTCAACACTCCCCCCTAAAGTCAGACTCAGAACAGCCTCAAAGAAGTTTTTGAATGAGGCTCACCCTTCTAACCAATCAGAGAATTTCAAAGATTTCTGCTTGATTAGTAAACCCAGGGAGGTCTGGGCAGAACAGAGTGTATTTATTTCTCATCAGTCTCATGTTAGACTCAAAGTGTCCAAGTACTCGTAAAAACACTTGTCATGTACAACACTCTGTGATTTTTGTCCTCTAATGTGTCTAAAATAAATAATCAGTTCTTCAGTTTTGTATATACACGTCACAGCACTTCACAGAAGAGGGGTCAAAAATTCTGAAATCTCTTAAACACGTAGTTGAGACAATTTAAAAAGAGAAACTAATCTTTCCATCAAAAGCTTTCATGCTGTTTAAGTTGGAATAGTGGGCAGACAGTGAGTGTTAGACTTGTCAGGATCTTCAGAATTAATGGCCTTTGAACTGGTACTTACTGAGATGATTTCTATTGCATTAAAGATGCAACCATTTCTTATTGCGTTGCTAGTCTTCCACCCATCTCTCAGGAGGAGGCGCTGCATATTCTGGGGTTTCAGCCGCCGTTTGAAGAAATCAAGTTTGGTCCTTTCACTGGCAACGCTACTCTGATGCGGTACACAAACTGCTCCTTATGTCTTTTTAAACCCTTCTCTACACTTTAAGAGATTTTGGCTGCTCAGTAACCAGAGCATTTTTATTACAGGTGGTTCAGACAAATCAATGACAATTTCCGAGTGAGAGGTTGCTCCTATATCCTGTACAAACCGCACGGGAAACACAAGACGGCGGGAGAAACAGGTGAGAAACAGGCTGTCACAACCGTCTGTACATCTATTCATAAAAGTGATAACATAACACAAAGTGATAAGCCAGCTGATGTTTTTAGCTGAAGGAGCGTTGATGAAACTGACACAAGGGCTGAAGGATGAGTCTATGGCCTACATTTACCACTGCCAGAACCACTACTTCTGCCCAGTGGGATTTGAAGCCACGCCACTGAAAGCAGCAAAGGCTTACAGGTAGAGTTCATCACTTCAGTTTAAATGTATTGTTTTCTAGCTTCACATTATTCTTCCACTGATCAACGACTGCCTGCTTCAGCTAAAAAATTTTTTATAAATGAATGATTGTTGTTTTGTTTGTGTAAAGGGGCCCTCTACCTCCATATGAAATGGAGCACTGGATCTTAATTGGGGAACCGAGCAGGAAACATCCAGCTATTCACTGTAAAAAGTAAGTAATCGGTCAGTGTTAAGTCTGTGTCTAAGTATTAATAAGAACAGTTAATAAGAAACCTTTCTTTTCAGATGGCTGGACATTGTGACAGACCTCAGCACACAAAATCCAGAATACTTGGATATTCGTCACACAGAGAGGGGGATTCAGCGCCGCAAAACCAAAAAGGTTTCTCTCACAAGTCATTTTAAACGTTGCTCTTTATATAGATACAGATGGGTGACAAATTAAAGCAAAGGAAATTAAATTAGTGGGAGAACCTCAGATGCGTCCACACAGGAGAGACACTGAATGGTTTTAGGAATATAAAAATGCCACTCTGTATATTTAGGATGTGATGTATCTAAAAGAATGTTCTCCGACCCTCAGGTGGGTGGCAACCTGCACTGCATCATGGCCTTCCAGAGGGTGAACTGGCAGAAGCTGGGCCCCTGGGCTTTGAATTTGGAGAACCTGCGCCGCGACTTCCACCACCCCAGCACAGAGCGAGCTCACGGAAGCGGCACAGAGGACGCGGAGGAGAGAACGACGTCCAAGCGCCTGGCCCATCTGGGACGCTCGCACAGTATGGGAAGTCAGAAAGACACATCCCGGAAACGCCTGTCCAACACTACAGAGAACAGACAGAGGAGCTCCCCTGGCAGCGACCTCGAGGAGGACATCACAGACTGACAGGGTTCACTGGGACATACTGGGGCAGGACTAAATAATGGAGATTACAATACAGTACAGTAGCTGTAAGATACATTTGAAAAGGATAGGCCTGGTGTTATTCTATAATTTATTAACAAATGCCACGAAAACACTTAAACGTCTCCAAGTAGTACACAACTTCTCCTTTGTGGAGCTCAGCCACAAGCTTATTTGTTCCTTCTTCTGCACAAATACACAGCTAGATAATGTTTAAAACAGCCGAGTACTGTTAGTTTAGAAAGTGTTATTCAGACACAAATAAACAGTACATTTATCTGGGACTATATTCAGCATTGTATTAAAACACAGATGGTGGACTAGTGATCATTTCCTCCTGATAAATAAGATTAAGCTTTGGCTACACAGACAATTCTTGTTAGTAGGATCTTTTACAACAAATAACCAGACTTCTCCTTTAGTACTGGGGAATTAATGACTGAACCGTTTTGAGACCATATTGTAGGTTGTAGTGTTTTTAAATCAGATTGTTTTGAGGGTCGGCCTACTGTTCCTCTTTGTCCTCACAGGTTTTAAAGCATTTTTCTTTTCTTTTTTTTGAGATTGCGACTGAAGCACCAGCAACTACTATAAATCACAGTAACACAGGCAGCTACACACAAGCCACATTGTATTGATTATTATTTAGCAGCATGTCAGTTTTATTAGCGACCTGACTGTTAGTGTTCTTCTTGTCAGCTTGTAAAAGAACTTGCAGGCCAAATGAGGACAGGTAATCGCTGTCATGACTGTTTCAGCATCCGTTTCAAACGCTGATGTACGTTACACGGAGAAGGGCAAAGCCTTAAAAAATGGTGACAACTGCAAATAGAATAGAAAACTTAATTGACAAAGAGGAACAGCAGAATCAACAACAACCATGGCCTCAAAAACCATAAGAGTTTTAAAAACATGAGTTGTACCATGCATTTCAATGAGCCACTGCACTGTAAGGTGTTTTTCTTATTTTGTAAGATATATATTGTATTTAAACAGCAAAGTGGAAGATTGGGTGTTCTTACTTACTACAAGATAACTTTTAATCCATCCTACTACTGATCACACACACTTCTCTGACTTTATGTTGTAATCACATCATCTTAAACTCACTGCAGTGACATGTAAGAGTGAACATTATACTCAACTAGAGCTGTAAAGTCGTTCACAGACGACGCACCTCCACGTCATTGTACAGGTTCAGTCAGTGGGCTTGTTTTGCACCTGGCGTACAGTGGTTATTTCAGTGGAAATGCTGTTCAGTCCAAGTGTCGTGAAAGCAGGTGACGTTCCGTTGTGCTTTGTGAAACCTACAGTAAGACTATCATGTAGATGATCCCAGTTGTTTAAAGAGAGGAGCTGTACAGAAGTCAATACTGGAATCCCCTCAATCACCCAAAAACAAAATGTGGACCACAGAAAGTGAAGACTGCATGGTTTATTTCATCTTAATGTACAGACATAAATTGTTCTCACATTTGTGTTTGCACCTTTGTGCTGTCAACTGTCTTTCACCCAACTCACACATTATTCTGTCCTCAAGTGGTTTTGATGTAATGGTTTATCTATTTATTTTACAATAAATTAAGATTTTTATAAGCTCACCAAGCAGACATGTTTCTTTACAACAATCATCTTTAGTGTGTTCTCGCTGCAGAGGCTGGAGACGTGCAACTTCCTTTTAACTGTTGTTTTAATTCTGCTATGTGAGCAGGACCAATGCGGCAGCAGCCCCCTAATGGACGAAGAGAAGCTCATCAGACAAAATAAAACAGGACAGAAATAACCAAAGAGAAAACTGTTTACCTTACCTATCAGAGCAGCACCTTGCTTCATCCATGTGTGACTGAGTTCAAGTGTTGATGTGGATGTTTTCCCTGACGGCAGCCACCTTTGTATGACATAAGAAAAGATAAAAGTATGACCCGAAGTCCTGTATTAAAAGTATAAGTACAAATGTATAATTACTTTATAAATGGTGGGAAATTTTAACTATAGAGGGTGCATCAAATTTAATAATAATAATAGATACTTTATTGATCCCTTTGGGGAAATTGTTTGGACAGCTGCTGGACCTGTGTCAGCGCTACTACGGAGTTTCGGTGTCTTGTCCAAGGACACCTCGACATGTAGCTTGCCGGGACTGAGAATGGAACCGCTCACCCTTGGGTTGGGAGACGACTGCTCTACCCACTGAGCTATCATGCTGCCTCATGCAGCTGAACATATATATGTATTTCCCCTATTTGTGGCAGTTTGAACAATGTAGAGCTTCATTTGCAAGTTATTTATGCTTTCACTAAATGTTGTGTTAAAGTTCTGTCTGTATCTTTTAAAAGTCAAGTAGGATCTTTCCCTCACTGACAGAAAATGTAGAGTAAGACTTACAGTTACTCAGTTTGCATATTTTGTGAACATGGATGGAAACATTTCAGTGATTCCTGAGATATTGTTTTTCCTCTATTAAAAATCCTTGACGACAGACTCACCCCCGCTCAGTGTCCCACTCCTCTCCACTGTTGGGATAGACCACCCAGCTCATGTCTGGGCTAAGCAGTGACCTGGCAGAGTCTAGCAGTGGCTCCACCACGAGTGGAGGACAACAGTTGACTCCTACAGCAACCAGCTGCGTTGACCTGTTGGCTACCTGGACTGCATCTGTGAACAGGCTGCCGTCTGATATACACCTGTCATCCTGTGTTTTTGTACAAAACATGGGTACTTTTTCATGCACTAATGGATCCACAGTTATTGTGCTGCACATAAGCTTTAGTTACCTTGCAGGAAAAGGAGAGCCAGGCCTTAGAGTCCGGGAATTCTCGGAGCAGCTCCACCAGAGCCTTTGCCTCTTTGATACTTGGAATTGTCTCAAAAGCAATGAAATCACATCCTGCTGCTGCTAAACAGCCGATCTGTGGCCGATGAAAAGTTTTAAGCTCCTTGGAAAAAAACAAAAAACAAAACACATATTGAGATCCTGATCAATGATTTATTTATATATAGTGTGACCAAAACTGAATGTAAGTCAGTCTTGATGAGTGACAGTAGAACACCTGTGTTGTCACATTCACACAGTACAGTATGCATAATGACTGTAAGGTATGAGCATGCTGAAAGCCACTAACTTCAATACTCATCTCTGCTGCATAAGCTCCAGTGTACTCTGAGCCATTGTGCAGAAAGGCCCCATAAGGTCCAACAGAGCCTGCCACCAAGGGACAGCTCTGCCCTTGAGAGGCAAATAAACAATGAAATAGCATTGTAGTTTACAGTGACACAGGGTCCACTCAGTGTAGAATTTTGTACCTTTTGGATGACTGTCAGAGACAAATTTCTGTACAGCTTCTCTGGCCAGATGAACTCCAGACATCAGCAGCTCTCTGGCACATTCAGAGCTCATGTCCAGGTGACTGATGAATCCTGTGATACTCGCCTGGTACGTGGCTGTGGTGATAACATCAGCACCACTGAGGAGGAACCTATGGTGAAATTTTAAAAAGCAGGGTTCTACGTAAAAAAATAAAATTTCTTCACATCTACATTCAATATGGTGCATGAACCTACCTGTAATGAGCATCTGTAATGGCCTGGGGATTAGTGCGCAGAAGCCTGGCGCTCCACAGAGGATCTCCCTAAATGTGACAATTACTGGACTTATTAATAAGTTGACTAACAGAAAATTAATTGCCAGCTATTTTGATAAGTGACTGATATAGGTGACTTTATAGGAATATTTGTTTTTGCTGGGATATTAGTTTTGTTTAGGATAAAACAAGCAAGTGATTATTTTAGTATTTAATCTTTCAATAAAAAAGTAGGTATTATCCCTGCAGGCTGACTTCTACAAAGTCAATCTTTGTGTTACCGTTTAAATTCTAGTGTCTTATCTTGTAACTTCAGATAGGACACTGCGAGATTGTCACTTAAAAACCTGGTAAAAAAAAATCACACATACTAAACGGAAGTAGCCAAGTTAGGTTTAGATGATAACCATATGTCCATGTTGAATATACATTCAATGTATAATGCTACATTCGCTTGACTGACATGGTTGGGATTTAACTTACTATTCGTAAACACCACACTGTAAACAGTGCTGTGTAAGAAGAACTGTAATCAGAATCAATGTTGACTGTTTAGTGAGCCCAAGTAGTGTGTGTGTGTGTGTGTGTGTGTGTGTGTGTAGTTTAAATACTTAAAAAAGGTATGTTTTACCTGCAAATTGAATCCTTGCGCTTCAAGTTCAGTTGCTAAACCACCATCCAAGATCAGAGGTCCATTATCATTCAGGTAATGTCTTAGTCGAGAACCCATGGAGACACTCAAGTTATGTCCAAGACTCCTGTTCACACCAAACACATAAAGTCCAGGAGATACTACTATAAATATAAGTTAAAACAAATGCCTGCTACAAAAAAATATAGACATGAAACTACTTCATTCATAACGCTACTTTTGAAACTGTTGTTGTTCCGGGTAACGGTTGCGTTTATAGCCGCTCGAAACTTTAAAAATTGTTATTCCGACCTCCACGATATCGCGAGACCACCACTAGATGGCGCATAACACAATGATTGCAATAAGTCAGAGCTACAGTCCATGGTCAGAGTATGTGTGGTCCAGCTCATGAACGAATCGGTTTTTGTGATTTTCTTGACTCAAAATATAGAAACACCTCTTGACCAAGGTGACTATTCGCGGTATTGGCAGACGCTTTTATCCAAAGCGACATACAAAAGAGGTGTCTAATATGTATGAATACTATATTTCATGTAGTAGCCTATAGTACTATTACTTTTGTTATTGCTTTCTAACAACAGCAGACTTGCATGAACAGTAAAATTACACGAATAAACATTACCGTTACAGCGCTCCGTGAACGCACCGTGGCTTGTCACTACAGTTACTATAGAAACGAAGCATGTCGCGGAGAGCTAACGTTAGCTAGCTGAAAAGAGTAGTTGGTGATATAGTTTATAAAATGGTAAGTTAATATTTCCTGTTTATTTTTAATTGTGCGTACACACTAGATAATACCAAGAGAAACTTCGGCACCACTGAATTAGCCCTCAAACGGAACAAGTGGACAACTGTTTGCTAAAGCTAGCATAGCAACCATAGGGTATCAATCAATTACAGTTACGTTAGCTAGATTCTTGACTTTATTCTAGACCAGGTTTATAGCTAGTTTTACTAATATTGACATTTTTGAGTAGCTAAGTAAAGTAACACAATGTACATGCAACCTTACAACAGCAAAATAGTTGTAGATATAAACGTTTTGTAAACAAACATTATGCCGTAACATTAGCTAGCCAAGTTAAAGTAACTACAATTAGTTCTCGTTCGTATTAATTTGGTGCCAAATAAGCCTCGACTTTCCTGAGGTAGTGAGGTAACGTTCATCTAAACAGAAAAACGTATCAAAAGGTGCTTACTATGTTGTGAATCTGTACATGGTCATTTTTGGATAATACTATTTAGCTTAATCCATCAATGTCTAGTTAAAAACTAAGAGTTCACATTCGGGTACATTTTTAGGTTGTTTATTTTTTTGCCTACTTAGGGTCAGAGCTTATTCAAGTTAACAATGAACAGAAGCACCTTGGACGTGCCTTTGACAGACACAAATAAACTCACACTAGGGTCAGGATAAAACCCTCTATTCACCTGACTTGCGTGACTTTGGACTGTAGGACGAAACTAAAGCTGTTTGCACAGAAAGTGCTGAAAGCCAAATACAGGCCCCTCTTACTATAAGGTGACAGTAATGAGATGCCAGTTCTGCGAAACTAAGTTTAAGACAAACTGGCACATTAACTTACGGCAATCATTGGCATTTATTAGTGCACACTGCTATTTGACCTCTTAGTCATTTTTGTTATACAATCAAAACAGACAACCCATTGTCATGTCACTTTTTTTGTTTAAGTAAGCTACATGCTAACATGAAGTACCCAGAAACCTTTAAACTGGAGTTTGTAAGAATGTAGACTAAATAGGGAAAACATACACATCACAGACTGCTTTGTGACTAAACTTGGTCACAGGATGACATTGGTGTTTTTGGATGTTTTAAATCAATTTGCAGAAGTTTGAAACTTTATTAGGTTAGTCAGTCGAACACAGTTAACATCAATTCTACATTTATTTTTGTGAAATGACATCAGCTGAATCCTACTCTACTTCCTGACAATAACATCACATTAAAAAAATGTCCCAATTAAACCATGGTTTGCAAGTTGATTTTCATAATGAAAAAACACTAACTGATAAGAAGGAAGAAAGACAAATTCATAAATCTGAAATGCTAAAGCACAAATAAAGTATTTGTATGTTGTAATAAATAGCTGTAACATGCAGTACCATATGGCTTTTCACAGAGGCCTGCACAAAAAAAGTTAACATTTTGTTTGTTACAGCATCCATACCTCTTTGTTTCAGGTGATATTATGATATATTTTTTGTTATTATAAACACCAATGTGAGTTATTCTGTCTCATTAATTAATTAATTTGATTTGATCTGTTCTTTGACTTTTCTAGGAGGATCGCTACGCCTTTCTTGCTGAGTGGTATGACCCAACTGCAGCTCTCCTGCGGGGCTACCAACTATTCTACTACCCCAAAGATGGCTCAGTGGAAATGGTAAACATTTACTACTGCAGTTAATATAGTTCATATTAGCTGGGGGGGTGCTATAGCTGAGGAGTTAAAGCAGGTCGTCGACTAACCACAATGTCAGTGGTTTTATCCTTAGTTCCTCCTGTTTATGTCACTGTGTCCTTGAGCAAGTCACTGGACCCCAGCGTTTTACATGGCAGCTTCAACATCATCAGTGTGTCCTGAATGTCCCCACAACAATAATACAACAGTACATTTGAAAATATAGTTGCTACCTTGACCATTACATTAGAATTTATCAGGATTTTCAGAGACAAATTCTGGTTAAATGTTTTTGTTTGTTTTTATGCAGTGATCCTCTTACCTTTGCAGCACATAGTTAGTTAGGAGTTATATACTCCTTGTGATATGCCTCACTAAAATCATGAACTGCTTAATACTGCAAATTAGTAGTAGTAAAATAGTTAAATTTGATGAAAGTATCACTTTTTGTTTTCAGTTTGATGTAAAGAACCAGCGAATATTTTTGAGAAGGACCAAATATGAAGGCCTCCATCAAGAGGACCTGTTCATTGGGAATCGAGTGAGTGTGTTCTCGCGGCAGCTTAACCTGATTGAATATGGGGATCAGTACACAGCAAACAAACTTGGCAGCAAAAAAGAAAGGTATGATTGGTTAGTTTTCCGCTGGTTATATGGCTCACAACATCTTCTGTTAAAACCCTGCAATTTTGCTCTTTTAGACAGTATATTCTCACTTGTTTCTGGAGTTCTCATGTGTTGTTAAACTGCTGTGTTATGTACAGTACATTTACTGTCATAATAATACTTCAATACTAGTATTGTTAGTGATTTCACACTTCTCAAGCATGATTTGAAAACAGTTTTTTGTGCTATTATTTTATCTTTATCAGACAGCATAAATCTAAAATGTATGTTTAAATTAACAAACTATGACAATGTGTACAATAAGTACACAAGACTGTACGTACCTATATACCTGTGTGCACCTTTTTCCTGTCTCTGTTTTTGCAGAACCCTTGCTTTGATAAAGCCAGATGTGGTTACAAAAATTGGAGATGTCCTTGAATTGATATATTCCTCCAGCCTGATTGTGACCAAAGCTAAAATGACAAGGCTTACGTGGTAAGGTCAAAGTATTTAGTATAGAGTGTCTAATAATACTACTATCAGACAAACTCTTGTTAAAGAGGGAGACATAGGCAGGCCAGTGCCAGTGTCCTCACATAAACAGATGGACGGTTCTGCTTTGTCGCTCACATTAAGAACATATGGCATGCCAAGGAACAGACAAGGTTGGCATTTAATTAACTGCTAACTGTTTTTGTGCTCATTTATGGTTAATCAAACCAATCTCAGTTTCTGTTATAGAAATTAGTACAATGAATACTTTTACTATTGACTCGTAAACATATAGGCCTATTGCAGATATGCAGCCCTGATGAATGAAGGGTTTTTACTTTTCTGTCACAGTCTTAGCATACTGAGGGTAAAAAGTTCATGAGTTCAGTGTCCTCTTGGACGGTTTAAACAACCTGCGTTTGTTTAATTATCTGGATTTGTTTAATCATTTTATATAATCATTTAGCTGTTCAAATTTAAATTTTTATACATTGTATGTAAATAGAGCAGTTAATCCACGGAAATTCCACTAAAAATTAATAAGTTCTTATAAACATCTTATAACTTACGAAATTCTTTGCAAAAATTGTCTCAGAATGTTATATCTCGAAGGACATTAGTACTGATTTATTAGGATTAAACCTGTTTTAAAGTTTTAACTGAACATTTAGTCACTTGTAGTCACAAAATTAAGTTTTAGCATTTGTTCTGCCCAGTATGAACGTTTTTAGGTCGCTAAGTTTATTTAATTTATTCCAGAACACCAAGGACATGACCTTCGTGGTAGTGGAAAAATATTATTTTACTTCAGTACTTCACCTTAGAACCGTTGTTTGTTTTTTCCAAACACTTAAGAAGTTACAATTTTAGACACCTAAAGGACTAATTCCACAAAGAAATATTACTGAGCTCTGTAAATGTCAGTAGTTTGGTACACAGAGTTCACATTGAATATGCTGAATAATTTGGTCACTCATTAACTCTCTTTTTTATGTTTTTCTTACATTATAGGAGCCAAGCTGCAGATTTTTATATGGAACATCAGACAAAGCCTTTCTTCACGTGAGTGCTTGTGTAAATCATTTGCCAGTTTTGAAAAGCAGTAGAAGATTTCTTGTAGCTGGTCACTATCAATGATCAATGATCCTAATGACATTGCAGTGACATTTGAACACATTAAATGCTGGTTGACCTTCTGCTGGTAGGTATTGCTTTTAATCGAATGCTGCATTTTGCAGTAACCTGGTGCAGTTTGTATCCTCTGGCCCCGTGGCTGCCATGGAGCTCATGGGTGATGAGGCCATATCTATCTGGAGGAGGCTCCTGGGACCTGCAGACTCTGCTGTGGCGCGAAGGGAGGCACCACAGAGTGTCCGTGCCCGGTTTGGAACAGATGGCATCAAAAATGTTGGGCATGGCTCTGACTCACTTGCTGCAGCAGCGAGAGTAAGGATGTTAATCATGTTTGTTAGTGCCCATGTAACCCACACTCCACATTCCCAGAAACTGTTATCTATATTGGCTTTTTCCACTTCTGTTTTATTAGGAGCTCGAATTTTTTTTCCCATCCACAATTGGCCACAGCCTGTCTAATACAGCCATCTTTACAGACTGTACATGCTGCATCATCAAACCTCATGCCATATCAGAAGGTAAGAGACGTATAAGTACTTAGATTATCTGTAGCTACAGGTAATGCAAGTATCTTTATTATGCATCATACTACACACACTTATATGATCTCTTCCACCTGGCTGTTAAAATGTTTGTGTCGCACAAAGGCACTACATGGTTTCCAAGTTTGGCTCTGGATTTTTCCAAATCCCTCCTCTGATCCCCGTTCAAGGAAAATGCCTCCAGAGCTGTGACCTGTGAAATGTGAAATTCTCTGGACAGAGCTAAAGAATGCACACAGCAAGTTGTTGACTGGACTGGTTGTTCCGGACACGTAGCACCAAACACAATTCAGTAGAATAACAGGCTTCTATAAAACTAAATTTCTGTTTCAGAATTAATATCTAGTTCTTATCCTCAGGACCCAAAGGTAATTTGTTTGGTGTATGATTCAAACTAGGTCTATATTTATGTATAGTTCTTTCTCTTTCTTTTACAACTTTTCAAAAACACTGACTGAAAGTATTAACTTTACGAGCTGAGATGATTCCAGCTTGAAATGTTTATTCAAAAGGAGCATCTGAAAGTAAGTGCCACCATAAAAGGAACTCGTTAGAATTATAATATTTTTTATGTGTGTAGAGCACTCAGTGTCCAGTTTTTAAGATTTTAATCTTTTATTACCCAGTGTGTCTGAATCATATCTAGTTGTGCCAAGATCCTGGTACAGTGCATGCTGCTTGCTGGCATGACACTGTGCCACGCCTAAATGGAATGGAGCCATCAATAATGTTATTACTATAGTTGCACCTGTGCCTTTTCTGCTCTGACAAGTCTGTGAAAGAAGTTGCATTAAAAAACCTACACACAATGTGTTTGGACATGCTTTGCTTTGCTGCAGGGTGTCACTGAGAAGCTGCTGGACACAAAATAAGCTAAAATATAAAATTCCTTCAAATCACAATATATGCATTTGTATGCATGTTTAAATTAATAGTTGTTATTGACAATGATGATGCTGTAATTAAGTCTTGTGTCACTAGCTCTCTCTTATTTCCTAGTTTTGTCTTAAAAAATAACAAAGTTATCTGTTTAATGTTGACGTACAACAACCCACAAATTTCTCTGTGCTCACTGTCCTCTGGTGGTTGATTGGCAGTAAGTATTTGCTTTTCTTTAGTTCAGGTAGACTGTGCCGTCCACAGTATGACTGATGCTTTGTTTGCTCACTAAGACACGATTACTGCCTTAATGCCCTCTTATGTTTTTTAAGGTGTCATCAGTCATCAAGAACTACCCACCACAATCAATGAATGCAGTTGATTTGTGAAACTTACTGTCTTCCTGGTTTGTCTGAAGATACAGCACTTGTCATCACCACCAGTCATTCCCCATAATCTGCTGATTGGCCTACCATCTTCCAGACTACAATGACTTAAATAGTTTTGTAGAAAGTCTACAACTAGTGTTTTAGCAAAAACTAAGATTATCAGTAATAATTCTGGCTTTGTGAGAGATTATAATTGAGATATTTAGACCTTTGTCTAGAGTTGTGTTTGCAAAACGGCCCCTGTGTTGCTCTAATTACAGTATTTTAATGTGACCATACAACGTTTACACTCAGACGTGAGGGGACACCTGTGTACTCATCTAAAAATAGCAACCCAGTCTGGAGTGTTTGGTCAGCTGAGCCCAAACTCTCACTAGCAGTGAGATCGAAGACAAATCAAATCAAAAAGCTTATTTTGAGTTCCCCTCAAGGGTCTCTTAAGAGGCTAATGTACGCTATAGCTACACATGCCCAGGACATCACAGTAGTGACAAAGGAAGTTTTAACTGAAAATGCAGTCAGACATGACTGGAATGGAGAAGCCTCTGTTGCCTGGCACCCAGAATAGGATCGCCTAGCAACAGCACCAGCTGCTTTTGGGGGCTGTGTTGAGTGTTTATCATAGGCAGGCTGCTGGCTGCTGCCGGAGGAGGGTACAGAGGACTCAGGAGATGGTTACTCACCTAATACACACGAGTGGACTGTGACTGAACAATTACCCAAATAAGAGAACTGTGTCAGTACGGGTGTAGCAACTGGTCCAAACTGAAAGTCACGATTACACTCAGCAGCATTCAGAATTAATGAAAAATGTAGACACCTCTGTCTGCCTGACAAGTACGCAGGACACCTTTTTATCAGGAAGTGCAGAATGAAATTATGAGACCGGCACCCTCTTTCAATTATGTTTGTCTGCAGCCGTCTGACCTTCACAGTCACTGTTGCACCACTGTCACTGTGGCTGTACCATTTTTACAATAACGTACGGGCGGAGTGACAAGAAGTCCAGTCTAACAGACAGGACATCTGTAACACAATCTCACTGCACTTTGTCCATAGGAAACACAACAATCTGAGATCGTTGCAACATGTAATTACTTCTATGTCTGTATAGGAGCGTTATAATGGCTTCTTTTTTAACATTGTACATTCAAGCCCTTTAATGAGAATAGTTATTTGTGTACATGATTTCAACAATTTTGCTTAAATTAACTGTGACTGCTGCTCCCAAGACTATTTGTTTTGGATCATGCTGAAGAGTTTATTGTATCACTTACATGTATTACTTGTCAGCTTATGTAAACTTCGAGACAAGCTCATAAAAGCTCATAGATAACAACAGCTTTGATGTGTTCACAGGCCTGACTGGAAAGATCCTGAACTCCATATCTTCAGCTGGATTTGAAATCTCAGCCCTTCAGATGGTAAAAGTTTAACATACAGTAATATTCTCTTGTCCTTGTGCTTTGGTCTTGTAGAGTTATATATTTTCTGTGCTTGATGTCCTATCATTGTGTTCATGTAAATCAGTTTTACAAGAAAATTGGTTTGCTCATATATCGTCGCTGTACTCATACAACAATATGCATATTGTATTGACTGTCTCTGATCCAACCTGACCTCATAATTGAACTTTTCTTTACTGCTGCAAACAGTGACCTCTCACAGTCCATTTGTTTTGCCACATCAAATGTGATCCACATTCTGGGCTGTAGGACATAAATAAATCAATTATCTCTGTGCCCAGTTGTACTTTCTGCTGTGCATTTATGCTACTAAAATAAATGCATCTAGTTAATTCATGCATTTGTTCTAAGGATAACATCTTATATCCTTGATGTTCCTAGTACGCTTATAAAATCACACAAGTTGTTTTGTGATAATGGAGCTGTTATAATCAATAGTATTTAATGAAAGGCCATACACAAGTGTAGTATTTTTTCTTAGTATTGTTATTTGATTAAAGAAAGTTCCTTTATTACATTTTTTTTGTTTTACTTCCGTCTCCTAACTCCATTCTTACTTTTTTCTACTTTCTTTTCACAGTTCAATGTGGACAGGGCGAATGCAGAAGAATTCTATGAAGTTTACAAAGGCGTTGTTACAGAGTATCCTGTGAGTATAAGTAGTTGCATCATAGTTCTGTCAACTGTCTACTTTTGATTAAAGTAATACTATGAACGTTGCCTAATCTGGTGTCAGGATCTAGAAGAGTGACAAAAGATGTCACAGATCTTCTCAATAATCAAAGTTGTTGCATATTTCTTTAACTCAGTTCCCTCTCATTAATGACAGAGTATGGTGACCGAGCTGTGTTCTGGACCCTGCTTGGTGCTAGAGATCCATGGCACAGACACACCCAAGTCATTCAGGGAATTCTGTGGGCCTGCTGATCCAGTGAGTGAAGTCATATGTAACTGATCTTCTGTTTTCTCATTATGTGTACACCATAAGCCCTTCCAACGAGTAAAATGTTAAATGTTAGGTTAAATGTGGTGTAAATCAATATATCATGTTGAAATAATTATCCATCCATCAGGCAGATTTTTAAAAGCCCATTAAAAGGTTTTGTCCTCTTCATACTTGCTTATTTATTCTGGTTAAAAGCAACAGCAGTTACTTTCATATATCACATTTTTCTTGTTGAACTGGAGTGCAGCCAGTGCAGCTTATTGTGTGGCACTCCCTTTTACTTGTAGCCTTGCTAAATTGTCTGGCATGACTTTTGATTGTTTAGTCTTGAGTCTCGTGTCAAGCTGTGATTAAAACATTGAAAAGTAACACACCTGATGGTTTTGAAGAATCCTGAATCTACATAAACTTGTGAGGAACTGGAGAAAGTGTTTCTTAGCCGTTGTTTGTTGTATGTTGTAAAGATTTTGTGTCTTAGGTGATTAGATAAAACCCTGGGTTGTGTAATAAACCGTTGCCTGTGCATGTGTGAACATGTGAATATGTGTGTGTATATGTTCCTCGGTTCTGTGGAACTCGTGCAGCAGGGCTGTGTTAGTGCGTGATGTGAAACCTAATGACGCTCTGCCTCCAATTATTGTTTAGTGACCATAAAAAAGAGGCACTATGCACAGTTCTCCCACAACTTCATCAGCTCTCCATGACTGAATGTTTGTTACATTCCTTACTTTTATTTTACACTCTATGCTTAACCAGCAGTCCTCCAGGCCATGTCAAAATGTTACCAGCATTGCAGCAGCAGAGCAGGAGAACAATTTGTTAATTAGCTAATGATTTCCAGGTCACATGACTCTACACCACTGCTCATTGATATGAAAGTAATTAAGCCTTTGTAACCGCTCTCTGTCATTTTATTAGTTACTCTTTCCAGATGTGACCCTGGTTTGGTTTCTTACAGTAACACTTTGTGTGAAGGACTTATTGTACCAGCCTTCAAATAAAACTGCAAACATTTTATTTTGTTGAATCATGGAAAAAACTATTTGTATGGTAGTAAAGCTAACTGCAAATAACTGATAGGTAATTACAGTTACAGTACAGCAGTTCCTGTCAGGTTCCCATATATTTAATATAATCCATGCTTCACTCCTTTAGCTGTGATTCTTTGTTTTCAGCCTCTTTAATTGCTTCAGACTTTGCTGACTAACTGGGAGGTTGAGCAGTTTCATCACTCCATGACCTCAGACTCACCTCACTATCATCTGACAAATAACCTAAACATTTGCAGTCCTGCTCTTCAGTGGCGTTCGGTTATTTGATACACGAGATAAGTGGAAAGTCACAGCAACCCTGAGATCTCAGAGTTGTGGTGTTATAGGCTGATGGGTGCATAGGGGGATAGGTGAGATCACTGACAGGGCATGTGTGTTTCTGTGTAACATTGTTCTGACACGTACCAAAGTAAAGAACATTCTCTTTTCAAATGCAGTGTGACTTTGCAGATGTCATTATCAGGCAGAAAGACGGCAGTGGATAAACACTGTAAGGCGAAACTGTATGGAAAGGTCACAATGTCTATTAATAGTTAAGGGCCAGTTGTTTGTGGCAAGAATATGGTTATTGATTAATTCCTGTTTACTAATCTATAAACAGCAGAAAACTTGCATTACTTGACCTCAAACACATTTAGTACATCAATTTAATTGGAATATTTACCCACAGAAAACAGCAGAAACGGCAAACTACAGCAAAATATATCTTACATTGTATATGGCTGCTTTAAGTAGGCATCATATATTGCACCCAACAGTATCCTAATGTATTCACACCTCCACACCCTTAGGTGCCTTGCATCGTACCCACTCAGTCATGAGATTGCGCTCTGTCTTGTGACGTTTCCTTGTATGAGAGTGGACAGACATAACCGTCCTCTGTTAGCCAGTCCTGCCCAGCCTGTTATTGCTGTCCTCTTCTGTAGTATTTCAGTATTTCATTTTGTTGGTGTCTACTTGATGAAACGTTAGTGACCACATCGTGCCGTCTTACCTCCCTTACGGTACAGATCAGCAGTCTTACAGCAGATGATGAGCAAAGGAGATGAAGAAATAGGCCCATGTTCCTGTTACCAGAGGCTGAGATACTTGCCCCGCTTTATGTTGGTTAAAGATAACTAAGTAAAGGTTTAGTAGAAAATCATTCTCATTTTTTATATGTATTATATACATATAACAGTATAGTTTATCTGGTCAGTCATTATGTTGAATACAAATTAAACATAATTACCAGATAGTAATGATAATTGTAGTAATTCAAGAATAAACTCTAAGGAGAAATAAAAACACAACAAATGTTTAATTTTATTTTTGGGATAAAGTAAAAAAGATTTACATGTGATGACGAGAAATGTGTATTACTCTGTATTTAGATTTTAAATAAGCAGTTTTTCTTAAATCTTTAAAATCGTTAAAACACCTTCCACTGTTTGTGATTTAGTTTTTAAATGTCCCCAACAGTCATTCACTTTTGCTGTTCTGTATGTACAGATACAGTTGTCTGTATGTTTGGGATTGTTTAAAAAAGTTTTACATTTTACACTAAAGTAAATACTCAGTACACACTCTTCAGAGTAGTGCAGACCACAGTTGTAGCTGTGTGACAGACTTGTATGAGTTCAGTGTTTCTCGCTTCAGCAGGGCTGAATACTCAGACGTGACACTTTTCGATTTCTGGACGGTCATGTAACCACTGGGTCACTCTGCTGCCGCCATTATTGTGTGCAAAAAGCCAGTAGTCATTACGTGAATGTCATTCTACCGGGCTATGGGACTCATTAAAATCAAATTAAACACTGACCGCAGGTCACTCATGGGCAACTAATGCAATTACAGAGAGCAGTGCTTTGTAACAAATTCTTTTATCTCTAGGTAGATCTCCCACTAATTTCCCCTTTGCCGTCTTTGGCTTTAGTCTCATGGCATGGGACACATTAACAACAGGCAGCTGCCTGGACAGCTCCTACTTTGCATGTAGTTTCACAAAAGACGTTTTTCTTTACACAGAGTAACAGTGCACACTTTTATTATTTGTTATTTGTTTCTTCACAATTCTAATGCTGTATTATGAGTCCTTTTTTTTCTTTTAGTGTTAATCAAATTTGTCATGCAGCATCACGTTAAATGTATTAATTGGTACAAGAAATAGTTTAGCTCTCATCACTGCTAATGATGCTGAATTGATGTGCAGAAGGTGGAAACATTCAGACAAGACTTGCTAGTAGCTCTGTGAAGTTGTACTTAGACACAGCAGTGCTTTGAGCTAAATGCTAACATCCTTAGCAAATTAGCAGAAAACACAAAGTACAGCTGTTCTTAATGAGCAGCAAGTATTTAGTCATAAACCAAAGCATTAACTTTTGAAAACAAGTTCACAAAACCTGGCGTAATTGTCCAGGTTTTGCATAAACTACATGAAGCACTATAATAATCAAATGCTCAATAATCCTTTTCCCAATTTAATGTCTTAAGCAAAAGTATTTCTACAAAATGCAACACAACTTGGAAAAGAACTAAAATTCTCAGTTGACCCATAGTTAGCAGGTTCAGTACTGTGTGCTACAGTCATTCATACCAGGAGACTTGTTTTCCACTAAGGTTTTTGTTTAAAAGACAATGAATAGCTTTGAGAGGAGGAGGCTCAGGTTGATTTGTGTGACCTTGAAACTTGTTCCTGCCTTTTGTGTGCACTCTCATAAACCAAAGGAAATGTTCCCCCAAAATAAGACACATCCAGATTATCAACACAAATGTTTGGTGGTGTTAAGTGAATCTTGTTGTATTATTTAATTTTTGATAAACAGAAAAGTTTACTTTCTTTACTGCTCAAGATCCAAAATGTAGAATATCGCATGATTTGCTTTTCCCATCATATTAAATATTACACAAGTAATATATGTTACATAAAGTTTGCATTCCTTTAGAGTTAATCGTCATCTTGTTGAATGAATTATTCACATAATGTCCCCCCCTCCCTGACGGTGGACCCTGTGGGAGGGTTGCATTTCCTGGAGGCAGAAGCAGAGTAGCAAAGGGCAAGACAGCCCGGCTTTGACCTTGAGAATATCTGATGTTGAAAGGAAACAGACAAATGCTCAAGATAAAGCTGCTGCCTGGAGAAAAAGTTCAAAACATTTGTGAGCATTAGTAAGGAGAACTTGTGAAGGAGTTATGAAAATAAAATGTCCTACTTACTTTATTTGTATAGTGATGAGAACATCTTGAAAGGTCTGGATATTGTGTTTTTTATGAAGTAGTAATGTGTACTTTTTAGAACTACAACCCCAGCAAATCTTAAACTGCACTAACAAGACTAATCTGAAATACATAAAATAACGTAGCAATGTTAAACTGAGACTATACTAACAAGTCTTTCATTGTGAAATAGTGATAATTCCTCTCTCACCGTTCAGAGAGTAAGAAGTTTGCTGAGTGTCAGTGTTTTGTCATTTCCTCTACACGATCACGTGTTCAGTTACTGAGTAATCACTCTGTCATAGGAACACACCACAGTACAGGATGTTCAGTTTCAGAACTCCAGATTATTTCAACTTGATGTTTGGAAAGAGGATGTGCTGTTGTTGTCTTTAATCACATTGTTGATTTGTTTTGTTTTTTCATTCAACAGGAAATTGCGAGGCATCTTCGTCCGACCACACTGCACGCTCTTTACGGCAAAGACAAAGTGAAAAACGCCATCCACTGTACAGACCTCCCTGAAGACGGTGTCCTGGAGGTGGGTGGTACTCCACTGACACACACACATTGTACTCTGCATGCAGTGTAGAGTACACCCACATTATTTCATGTGTAGCTCCTCTGATCCTACAAATAGGTTTCCTCGTTGTCTTTCAGTCCATGCATAAACAACTACCTTTCATTTTAGCCAAGAACAAAACCCCCTCGACTGTGTGAAGCCGAGTCTCATGACTCCGCTCTGTGGGCTGTGGCAACCTTAGATCACACTAGTTAGGAGGAGAACAAGAGTGGCAGAGGAATTTGAAACAAAACCATTGTTTTGCAGGGAGTGGGTCTGACCCATCGAGCGCCATTGTTCAGGAAAGCTCCTGATCTGTGGTCTGGACAAATGCCTCCTTGTTGAACATTAGCCAGTTACTGAGCTGCCATTTTCCCAAGTCTGGGACACAGTGGCCAAGAAAGGGCTTGTGCAGAGAATTTACTGACTAATTATTCATACTTAGTAACTTTACTTAGTATTGTGGTATCAGAGAGGGAGGACAGACTGATACTTCAGCGCATGCTCTAATGCATTTACATTTTCTTCCAGGTGCAGTACTTCTTCAAGATTTTGGATGGGTGAATGCAAAACAAAAGCATCAAATGAAGAAAACATATTTAACTCCATATTCAAAGACAGTTTTTAAAGTTTCTGTTTATTGTTTCAGCCTTATGCAGATTAAATAAAGTGACAAGAGCAGCCACTTGACAATTGTTTTGATCTTCAATATTGAATTAAGTATTTTCACACCAACTAAACATTTTATTACATGGGATACTGCATTGCCTCTGATATTCTCTAACTTTTTGACCAGCGACTTTGGTATTGGATTCATACATTACACTTTGGAAAAAAATGTACAACGGCATAAATATAAAATTCTTCCATCATGAAAATGGCTAAAACATTCAATAGATAGTAGCATCACATCATATGTGATGTCTCCAGCAAAACAGATTTCAAAGCACTGAGTTGCCACTGTTTCCATGGAGGTGACAGTCTTCTAGGCTGGGCCCACAAAGCTCTACACTATGAATTAAGAATGAACGGATGTAAGAGTATCAAACAGAAATGTTACCAAACTATATCCTACAGCTGAGGTGAACAACAAAGATAAAGTGTACAAATGTATCCTTCCACAGTCAACGTGAAAAACTTGGATAAAGAAACAGACAAAAATAGATTCTGTGGAGCACAGTCATTTACTCATACATGGGGTTTAAAGGTTCAGAGTACCATGCTAGTATTTCAGTTAGTCAGAGCACATTGACACACACTCTACACACTCACTAACACGCCTGCACACCTTGGACCACTAAAGCTGACATAAGACAAGAGATTACAACAGGACTCGACTACAGCACTGGACACTCCAAAAATATATAGAAACCACATTAGGATGAAATACTTGGGGAAAACACAGCTCGCTACACATCAGTAGTGGAATCGTGGTTTTACAGTAATAGATGAACACAACCCCATGGCTCAAGGAATATTTTCATTTTCAGTAGAATAAATATTTGCTATTGCTACTCTTGTATTTTACATTCTAACCCTCAACAAACACACAGAAACGCTAGTGTAAAGCACATGGATTAAGTGTAGGTCCTGTATATTATGAATGTTCAAAGACTAGTGGTGTTTATCTGAACTCTCTTACTCTCTAGATTTTATGTGTTGAAAATGAGAGTGCTCGTCATGGCTGAGGTCACGATTTGACTGTGAACTTTACGTCAAAACGTCCTTGATAGCGGTCTTTCTCGCTGTAGTTGATGTTTGCACCGTATACTTTGCAGTCGATGCGGAGCTCCTCATTCAGAGTGAGGTTAGTGAACTGAATGGCCACGAGAGGCTGCAGGTACTGGGGGTGTAGTTGTTTGCCATAGTAGGGGTAGTACTGCAGAGGAAAGCCTTCACCTAAGCCAAAATACTTGATCTCTCCAATCTTGTCTTCATCCTCTTCTCTCTGCAAACACAATGAGTAAATATATAACAGAATTTAAGCATTTTACAACATTGATTCTAAAACTTTTTATGTCCTAGTACATCATTGCCAGATGCTGTCATATCAAACGTACCTTATTTTTGCAGTGAATGGGGATCAGGTTGGGCGTTGCTTTGCCTTGCAGAGCCTCTGGGAGTGACTCATTGTCAGGAGCCTAAAGGATCAGATAGTGGTTGGTACGCATCTTGTGCAGGTGGTTATGTTAGATTTCACTGAAGCTGTCAGCAAAACCAGGGCAGTGCTACAACATGTGGTTTTATATGGTGTAACTTGTAACTAACTCTGGCAACTTATCAGCATGTTGTCAACATTAACTTTTAGAACAGTACAGTTTTGCCCTCTCAAATTCTGCCACAGTAGTGTATCAGGATGCCACTCCCTTGATATACCCTTAAAAGAGTATTCCACCAACTTAGCAATGCAGCAGATCATCACATCTCTTATTATTCCATATTATTCTTATTTTACATAGCAAGACAAAGCCTGGTGCCTACATTACCCACAATGCTCTATCTATAACTCTAAACTGTCAAAAGCTGGTTAGCACTTGGGAGTGTTCACGCATCTTTCTTTTTTTGTAACTTTCAGTGGTGGTGCGTGTGACATTGACTCAAGAGACATCACTTGAGGTGGTTTATCAGACTTTAAGAAATCAAGCACATTCAGTAAAAAAGCATCTTATGTATCTGTTATGATTTAAGCCACAACAATAACAACAACAAACAATAATCTAGTTTAGCGTCATGCTGCATTTAGTTGACCAAATCAAATATGATTTTGAAATCATAATATTTATATGTCCTGTATGAATTTTGACCTGCATGTTTGATTTACTGTTAATGGGGTATCTGAAGAAATGTTTCATTAATGCTGATAATTTCTCATCAGATAAATCAGCAACATTAACCACTTATATCTTTATGCTAGTAGCTAACATAAACTATTATGTTAAACCTATTTGCTGTTCCTTTTAAACATGATTGTACATTTAAATCCAAACCCTTATCTCCTTATCAGTGTGAATGCCAATGTGAAAATGAAAGCTATAATGTTTCATGTGTACTGTAAACCTTTGGTCTGAAGCTTTTGGTCACTTACCTTTGGTCTGAAGTTGACAATCCTGTTGAGCTTGACAATAAGACAGGGCTTTCCCTCCTTGAAGCCAAAACTGGGATCGCTCTCCCCTGAGCAGCTGCGAAGCCAAGACCTGTGGAAACGGCAAGCTTTCCTCTGTCCTACATCATGTTCTAGAGGACCACGATCCTTGTATGGCCCAGGAGTTGCTGCAAGTGGTACAAAAAACACATTAGACCTGTAAATGTAAGTGAACATAATAAACATACAGTTACCAAGCCCAATCTAAAAAGAATTTTGACATGGATTCAGGAGGATATAGAATATTTTAGTGTTTCTTATGATGATTTATCAGCCAGAGAGTATGACAATCCCTGTATGATTGGCTTATACTTGCCTCCACAGTCTTCAAATTTCATATCATCTTTCTGACGATCTTCATCGTACTGTTTAACGAAATCCTTCATGCTCTCGATGTACTTCTTATATGAGTTCTCATCAGATTTACTGAAAGCAATTTCAGATTTGTCTGAGTGTGGGGTGTGTGATAGACCTGGAAAACAACATTGTTTTGATAAGAAGATACAAAATGTACAGATTAGAAGAGGACTAAATGCACCAACTTGAGTGAATTTCCTGACAGAAGCTACACTGTGTGTCATGGTAGGGCCCAGAGAGACTCTCGGTCTATTATCTTAGGACAGCACATAGTGTAGGGTCTTGGGGATTTCCTCAGATGGCTCTTTATAGCAGTAATTTTCCACAGACCTTGTGTACAAGGCCCCGGTGAGGCATGGCATGAAGAGAATGAGATGGGTAAGAGGAGTGAAAGGAAACATGACATTTGTGAACCCTCTCCCTGCCTCCCGGTTGGATCTTTTTATTTGTTGCTGTAGTTATGAACGAGACTGGTCTAATATGTGCAACAGAGACAGAGAACTAACATTTGAATTTCAGTGAAGGCTTGTGAAAGTTCACCAGTCCCCTGCCCCCACCCATCCACTCTCACGTGTGTCTCTCTCACAATGGAAACTTTTAGCCTCAGAGTGAGAGGCGGGACTCTGCTCTGGAAAAAAAAACATCTAACTGCTTCCTTTATCATGCCACTACTGGAAAGTCACTTCAGCACTCACTACTTTGTTAGCTACTCTTTGATGACCGGTGGACGTCAGACAGAGAAAACGACAGGCAAACTAACCCGTGTGCATGAAGCCAGTCATTTACAATGCCTGCTAAAAATACCGCCAAGTCTCCAGCGAGTGCTGTGCAAACATGTATTGGCACAACAAAACAAGGCTGGGCACTTAAAATCCGCACCGTCTCCAAGCTTGCAAGAAATTTTTAAAAGCTCATAGTGTGACTGCAGCAGTGTTTGATGGTGTTTTTCTCACAAGATTATAGATTATCTTCCAGCAAAACAAGCTTAGTGGCTTCTTAGCTGTGATAAAAACTTTTTTTTTTTCTCAAAGTATGGACTACAGTCTGTGTGTTCATCCACACGTAAATGTAAACATGTCGGCCGTGACACATCATAGCACACATAAATTGTTTTAATCACAATGGGTGTAAGCCTCAACCGTTCCCCCTGCAGCTTAAGGGGGGTGCATTGACTGGCTGAGAGGAGTGAAGGACAAAATGGCTGAACCTATCTAAGGTCAGAAAGACTTCTGATAGAGTAGCTGCTTAAAGGCACACCCAACAGTCATTTTACCTACAGGAAACACACACAACATCACACACAGATTTCTGATCACAGTTTCCAATCTTAAAGCTGCTTGCTTTGACCTTTGAGCTGACGAAACATCCAGCAGATCACTCAAAAAAGCAAAAATACAATCAAAAATTCATTTACCTGGGGGAGCGACTCTGTCCTGATAGGTGGGTTTATAGTCACTTAATGTGAGCATCATTGCCTGAATGGTCCCAATGAAAATTCCAGCCAAGCATCCGTAGAATATCACGTAGAACAAGAAGATTTTCACTGTTGTGAAGGGAAAAGTAAATGCCATTAATAATGTAAAATGATTAGAGCTGCAACAATAAATATATGAATGTTTATCCACAGCAGTTGATAATGGATTAATTGTTTCATGAATCGTAAATTCCACACATTTACTAATTTTAGCTTCTCAAAAGTGAGATTAGCTGCTTTTTTTTAACTTTCATATAATAAACTGAAAACCTTTAGATTTCCGACTGTTGGTTGGACTAAACAAGAAATTCAAAAAATATTAAGGACACAAACGAAAACTGTGATGTGCATTTTTAAAACTTTCCATCAACCTTTAAATGCAAAAGCTCACAATGTCAGAGTGACACAGGGGCATGGACTGTGGAGGCCCAGTGAGCCAGCTCAATCTCTTACTTTCTGCAGTCTGTGGTGACAGATAATGCTGTGGGGTGGAAGCTGAGACCAACCCACCAAACTGGTTTCACAGTGGCTCATTTGAAAATGTATGCAACTGGCAGCAGAGTGAGATGTTAAGAAAGTGCCACAACATCAGCAGACATGTCTCCTACGTGATGATAGTGGAGCATAGTGGCGTCTGTCTCCATAGTGTAGAGATTTAGCATTGCTTCTGTAGGAGGTTTGTATGTTTTGAGTCATACTAGCTCATATGTACCAGGCCCACCTCAGCATATGAGCGTGAATGGATCTAGGTCATGATCACATGTGCTGGAAACACTCACATGCTCTCAGTATATAATATATCAGGAACGATGATCATATAGCCCTGCAGTGACTGCCAAAGTTTAGGAGCCCACAGTCAGAGAGTATAGAGAGAAAAGATGGCTGTTACTATGTGTCAGAGATAGAAAAAATATGGTTATATTATTATATATGGTTGGATTGTGTGAAACAAAAAGTAGGAAATGCTAATTGCAATTTTATTAGCAATCGAGAGCAAAAAAATGAGGCTACTTTGTTCAGTTCAATAAGGCCTGTGTTTGCCTGCAGTTCCTGGTATAAGAGGTGACACAGCCGGGGAAAGGTCTGCATGAGAGGTGGCTGGGGCTCTGACAAGAATGACTAGTGACTCATCGTGTACTGGAACCGCAGCACTCCTGCTTTTGCATAATTGGAGTAAATGCTAAATAACACAAAAAACTGACTTCTCTTGTTTTCTGGACGTTTTGTCCAAATGTAGCTCTTACATGTGGTTTAGAGGCTTAAGACAACAAGGAATGTTGCTGTTTGGCAAGTGAAAACCTGACTTTATTATATTTTGCTTAATTAAAAGTTCACATGGAAATAACTTGTTTTTCTTTTATGTTTATTGGTCACTGAATCAAACCTCACATGGGTTATAATATGGCTACAAGTTGTAACAGAACCTGGTGCCAACGTAAAGGTGGGGTGAGGTATTTTCTAATGAGCATGTATCCTGTATAGCAGGATCACTGTACGATGCACCTGTTGAGAGGAAAACCATAAACTGATTTTCTTGCCAGGCATCAACATTGACAAGTTAACAAGTTGTGTAGCATTATAATTACGCTGAGTGATTTCTTTAGATTACTTTAATGACTACTTTAGTTGTTACTTTGTGTAGGCCGTGTGAGATTTTAATGTTACAATCAGCACCTGTTGCGTGACTGAGTAGTATTGCCAAAACAAATGACATTTTGTTCTCACGGATACAGGTGAAATACAGGCAAACGCTTGTGGCACACTATTAGTTATATATAGGTTATAACCAGTGTTCTCTTTTAGTTTTTTGCTTCCCTGTGACTGTTTTGATTTAACATTTCTAAGCTGATTACAATCACAGCAGACATATAAGGAGTATGTTTGTGTGTATTTCTGGGTAATTAGCCTAAAATGTATATGAACGACTGATCAGTTTAGTGTGAGTGCACCTGGGTGATATGGGTACACAACACCATTTTGTTTCGAGGCGGGCCACATATCAACAGTGCTGCACACAGATGTAACGAGCACAGGAGCTGGCCTACTGCTGCTGAAAGATAGTTTGAATGGAGAGCACCTCCCCCACCAGACTGCTGCTGCAGCGTGTTGTGAAGGGGCCGTCACCACATTCTCACCGCACACACTTAATGTCTCCACTTTTGCTGTCGCTTTTTGTTGATGCCTGCTCAACGTCTGCTCAGCTCCGCGGTGATATTTCCCGACAGAGTCACATGTGTCACATGTCGAAATGAGCACAAGAAAGCGCTGCTGGAGAACAAGTGAGGCGCTGACGCTCGTCATTTCCTATATTTGCCCAGTGAAAAGAGCAGAAACAGTGATCGTTCGCTCGCTTCTAACAGCATTAGTGAATATGTATGAACTGAGCTGTGCTGACAGGGCGACATGGTTTAGTGCAACTCACAGGCACAGACATACCTGTTGCTTTTAGAACAACACTAAGTTAGTGCGACATCGCTCAGACACATCACGACAAACACCAACATGACCAGCTGAGTGCTAACATTATAAGTGCAACACTGGTAACTTCACCAGAATAATATTGTTGCACTTTAAACCTCCATCATGAACAGCTCATGTAACTTCGCTATGAACTAACGTTACCACAGCGCAAACGCGACTGCGACATCACATCACTGTGATTTTTAGCCTTTCTCGAACGAAAGCTGTTTAATTTGCAATTTCATTAGGCTTTGAGGAAAGAGCGGTAAACATTGGCAAAGACAAGCAGACCGATGTCTCCTGTCTTTCGAGGCAGAAAATGTTACTATGAGATGGAGAGGGGCGGCCTTTAAGACGTCGTGATCTGCTCCCCAGCACGACGTTAACCAAGCGGTATGTCGCCAAACCAGACTGAAACGACACATTTATAATCTGTAAAACGGGTTAGTTTAACGGGGTACTACATCATGTGTGTAATCATAATTATAATGATCTAATCAGCAAACACTACTGACCCTAAGAGGCGAACCCTCCCTTGGTAAAAGTATTGAAAACAGTGGTTAAAACGATTAGAGGTGGGTCCATAATAATCTTGGGGTTGAGTGAAAGGGAGAAAGCATATCTGGGCCTGTTAAACAAGAGCCAGAGATGAGCTATTCATCTCATTTTTGGTAGGAATAAAATGTCCTGTGTCTGTTGTCCTTGGAAGGAGGCGCAAAACAATCTACAACCCAACTTTCACCGTTTGGTTTAGTGAAAGCCCCGGTCCATCACGCAGACTGTCCTTCAAGACGACCTTTTCAAACAAAAGGGCGTTTATTCATGAATGGCCCCGGATAATCATTTCCTATTACAATGTATTAACCATAAAACCATCGTGTCTGTTTACAGTCTTGTCAAAATCACATGAGCTAACGGTAACCAGTCAGCGCAGACGTGCAGGGGGAACAAATCATTCATTTGTACCGCTAGTTCACTGATTTTTTTTAACATTTACTTTTAACATGCCACATTTTTGACACCACTCGACCTGCAGCATGTCATGCGGGCTCACCCAGTCAGATAAACCGGTGTCGTGTTTCACAAACCAGTTTATTCTTTTTTTTTCTTTTCTTTTTTTAAAAAGGGGAACCACTTGTCCACACGCCGCCTCCGCCTAAAAGCCAAGTCACGACGCAGCATGTCAGACGCAGTGAGCTCTAACAGGTGCTGTGTGTTCAGTCAGAAAATGGAGAAGGAGGGGGGAAAAAAGCGCCACTTTCCACTCTCTGCAAGCCAGACGTGCTCCAACACTGTTTATTTGACTCTGTCCCGTCGTCTGTAAACAGTAGCTAGCTTGTTCGTTTGACGAAATGAAGGAAATGGAGTAACGTTACTTACACCAACTGCCCCCTGTTCGTCCTAGAAACTCCTTCTTGTCTGAATTCCACAGAAAATTCTTCCACCCGCCGTCACTCTCTTTATTTCCCGACATGTTAACTTCCAGTTAACGTCCCCCCCTCTTCTTTCGACTTGTCTGAATTAACGGTCCGGGTCAGGCAGTTTTAATTTAGCCTGTTGACTGTCCCTCCACAGCAAGCCAGAAATGACAGTTTCGTACCCGACTCCACCAATTGTACCAGTCACAATTTATCTCAGGGAAACCCGCCCCGCCTGCAAACTCCCGTAATAAGTTACCCCCCGAAGAGGGAGGGCCGACTCCAGCAAATCACAACCTTCCGCCGCGTTTTGCGTAAGAGACGAACCAGAGGGGCGGTTTGGTAAAAGCTAACGTTACCGCACGGCTGAAGCTACCGAGGCGGACAGCTTCTCCGATTGTAACTGACGTCTTTACTAACGACGGTGTTACGGCAATACATGTGGAGCACGAGCCCCCAAACTCCAACATGGCGTCAAGTGAAGCTAATATATGCTAAATGTAACACTAACTCTATAAACAGCTTCATAAAGTTTACTCTAAAGGAGCCCATGTTCAACACGGCCAGAAGTGTTACATTGTCAGCTTTTTTTTTTAGATATAAATTGGTTTAGCAATTAGCACTTTTGTTTTCAAAGTACAATTGCTATGAAAAAGCAGAACTGAAAATGTATGTAACACAGGGAACAAACTGGAACTAATTTGAGGAACAGCACTGGGCAGGAAGATTTATTATAGATATATTTCACATGAGCCCGTCTTAATAAAAAGCTTATTCACAGAAATTTTTATTGTTTTATTAACACTCAGTATCTAAAGGTTTGTAACTTCCTCTATGGCTAATGGGAGCTGTGGGTGCTAGCCTGTATCTTAACAAAATTGTGTTAAAAAAAAAAAAAAGTGTTAAAATGTTACTGTCAAGTAGATTCCCAGTAATATACCATATGTACACAGGTGTGTGTACACACACAGCTTTCCAGGATGGTTAAATACACAGAACAGACATTTAGTAGAACAGAAGCTAAAGAGAAAAGAAGTGATATTCAAAGAGACTGACAAATACAATGGAGTCACATACAACCTATTTTTGAATCTGTACACCCAAGTCTTCCTTTGATTAGCACATTTTAGAAAAGAGTAAATTGTTATTAGCAGCGGACATTTAGCTGAACCCAACATATGATGATTTTAAGTCCACTCCCGTTCTCAGGCTCAGTGTCACTCGGCCGTGAGTCACAGTATAATGATGCTGTAAGCTGACAGGTCAGGACAGTGATTACATTGTTATGTGGTTCTTACCAGCACTGACTGTGTTTTTTACACAATAATTCACCTTTTGAACAGTAACAGTACACACAAAGACATTACACAAGTAGCACATCCCGGCTAGAGGGAGTACAGGGGAGTAGAGGGAGGGTTTCTGGGGAGTTGCAGGCCAAGAATTGTACTGTGCTACTATGTTAACTGTATTTGCTTTTAAACTCTTATATGATCAGTAGAATTAGTGGTGTGCAGTGCAGTACTTTGTCAGCTCATGGGGTTCAGTCACTCATAAAATAATTCAGTTTTTAAGATTTAGTTGAAAAACACAGTTACAACATATACTGTATATACATTCAGTTGCTTATTATCAGAGGTGGTAAGTAGATACATTACAAGCACATTTACTCAAGTATTGTGGTTAAACACAATTTAGAGATACTTGCATTTTCATTTTATATTTATAATTACTTTTATTTAACTGCAATTAAGATAATTTCTTGCACAACTTTAGTTACTAATTACTTTGCAGATGCACATTCTTAGTACAACATACTAACAGATGATGATGTGTTTTTATGGTTTAACCAGCTGTCAGTACATAAAGTTGTTTAATTCAGCTCCACCTTTACAAGATGCTGTTTTTGTTCCAGACCAATTTGCTCAGTAACAAAGTTGTTTGATCCATGTTTAAAAAAATAAATAAAAATTCTATACATTTTCTTTTCCATGCTGTAATTTGTGTGTGACAGCACTAATGACATTGCAGTTAAAAGTTGAGAAGTTACTGTGTTTTAATAAGAACAATAGACTTTAAAATAAAAGTGGGAACATTTTAGAAAAATCTCTTCAGGAAATAAGAAGAACAGGCAAGTGCATGTTAAAATGAACTGTTTAAAGTAGATTTGTTTATTAAGTAAAAAGAATTCCTCTTTCTCAGATGGGTAAATTGAACTGGGTTAAGCCACAATTTCCTAAGTTTCCTTAGTCAGACTAATCAGTAATTCTGTTTGAATGAGCCAGTGTTACGTGATGATCTGTTTTCACACCATTAAAAGTAAACAATGTAATACACTCCTTTCTAAGACTATTGATTCTGCTGTGATAACATAGCAGGCCCCTGCTTACATAGATCAAGGGTTTGCCAAGATTACCGGGAGGTGCGGCATTCTGAGATTGACTGTGGATGGAATCTGGTATGCAGCTTGTGAGCTCATCAACAATAGCGTGTCTATGCAGCGGGCCGGAGGGAAGGTGCCCTCCTGGACTGGCTCTGTGATGGCACAGTGGATACATACCGATGCAGAGCAAAACACATCAGTTCAAAACAATCATTCTACGGTCATCTGAGGAACAGAGGCAAAATATAGACTTACTAGTTTCTTCTCAGCTGAGTGACAGGGATTGAAGTGACTGTTCTCCTGCTAACTCTTGCCCAGGTAACGTTTGCAGAAAGAAACCACAGCAGGCTAGAATGACCAAACGTTGCTCCTCTGCCTGTATTTCAATAACATTTAGGGCTACAAAGATTTTACAAATATACTGACATGGTCTCTGGTCAGACACATGATTTGATTCTGTTAGTTATTAGTTGGTAGCAAGTGACAGAAAACGTGAACAGAAAAAGTAGAACTACTTTTCATTGTGATGAAATTATAAAAGTTGCAATGGCATGAAGTGCCCCCACTTTCTGCATTTTAACTTAGGTTGTAAATACAACACTGACATATTACCATCTTAGCAAGTTGATATGACAGATCTGTTAGCAAGCATTTGTTGATTTGCACACAACAGACAAAAAGCAACATTGGCATTCATTTGGAGTGAATTTTCTGGCCATCCAATAAATATTAGACCAATAATGCTGCTGACATAGTTCAGAAAATCAAAACAATGAGCTTAAAGATGCTAAAGAGCTGTGTACAGCTGAGGGCAAAAGCAGAGTGACATTATAATTATGTGCACATTATAATTATGATCTAAAAGGTTAGTATTACACATAGTTTTTTGATCCATTATTAATATAAAAATACTGATCATAGCAGCTTTAAGGGCGGCACGGTGGTGTAGTGGTTAGCACTGTCGCCTCACAGCTAGAAGGACCCGGGTTTGATCCCTGGGTCGGCCGGGTGCCTTTCTGTGTGGAGTTTGCATGTTCTCCCCGTGTCTGCGTGGGTTCTCTCCGGGT
>JAUMHL010000021.1:4844054-4858593 GCA_032362345.1 Sandelia bainsii | reverse complement strand
ATGACAGCTGGGATAGGCTCCAGCACCCCCCGTGACCCTTACGAGGAGAAGCGGTTAAGAAAATGGATGGATGGATAGCAGCTTTAATGGTTCTTTGTATCTGTGCTAAACTAAGACCTCAACTTACGTATTTCCCTGTGAAACTGCAAATTTATTTATTTAGATGTGCATCATGGCGTGACTCCTTCCTCCACTGGCTTCCACTTACAAGCAGATTTACATGATCCTTCTCTACTCTGCCCTCCTCTGAAGAAGGTTCCATGAAGTGTACGGTGTGAAAGAAAGGTCATTCTTAATGCTGTTTTTAAGATACAATACTGGTAAAAATTAAGCTGTGGCAGTGCTGTTCATTACATTCGCTACCCTGAAGGAAAACCAACGGAAAATGTTCATGCACAGCAGGTGCAAAAGATGACTACCATAAGAAAAAGTTAATGTTGCCACAGCAGTGTCAGTGCGCAGGAGTCTCAGCCTTTCACTGTGCATTCCACTGTAGCAGCTGTGCTTCACATTTCACTTTGGTGTTCACAGACTGTACACACTTGACACAGTTCTCATGTGCAAGATATAGTTTACTGAACATATTAAATCACAAATTCTTATACGTATGCAGATTTCAATGTGACACTAATCTACACTCATTCATCCAGTATATGGTGAGTGTTTAAACTATCTAATGTTTAAACTAGTTTCCAGTGGAAGTGTACACCTACATTTGGGTTGACTATATTCCTTTCTTTTGCTGTCTTCATATACAAACACATCATTGTTATGAATATGTTAGTTACCCATTAACTCACAAATCATTCAAGCTGAGGCCGTCTCATTCGTTTGTGCATCAATTGTGAACATGTGTGCACACAAAACAGCTGTGCTTAATTTATCAAGTTATCACAATTTATTTATTTAACCCACAGAGATCATAACTTTGTTTTATTAATGAACCAAAAAATCATTTTACAGTACAATTAAAGTTTGTGACTTCTTGATACAATATTATTAACTGCACAATGGACAAAAGCCTAAACTGACATTTAATCAGCAGGGTTCTGTGCATTTGCTACAGAGACCACCATTATTATATTACAGAGAGACAAAGGCACAGTGGGAAGTAGTGGATGTTTGCTGTAGAGCGTGCTGATGGAGAGTATGCCCTGCAGGGTAAATGAGGGAGCAGTTGTCTGAGTTATATAGCAAAATCAATAAACAGCGTGTCACATTATTTTCCATGCAGTGACCACAGCAAAAGTGGATAATCTCTGAAGATAATTTCTCTTATTTCAGGTTTGTTGTTTAATCATCACTACACAATCCAGGTCCAGCTTTTTGAATGGGATGGTTGAACGGGTAAAGCACCACAGCGTAGTGTGTGGGAGAGAACAGAGTGGCCCATCATTGGTAGGCTGTGGTCTGAAAGTGAATTGTTCGATGTTACAGAGCCAGGGGTCTGAGGTGACAAGTATCAAAGTGCATTCACTCAGTGGCTGTACTTAAGTACAGTTTTGAGGTACTTAAGAGTATTTCCATCTCATTTTACTTTTATTTTTACTCCACTGCAATTCAGAGGGAAATATTGTACATTTACTCCACTACATTTATTTTACAGCTTTACTTACTAGTTACTTTTTGCAGAAGTAGAGTCTTATGAAAAATAGAATCAACCAATATAATCTCATCTTGACATCTAGACAATATAGCTAACGAAATGTGTATGCATTTGTAACACAGGTAATAAAACTTTACATTCTGACTCTAGTTTGGAGCGTCCCATTTAGTACCGGCTTGGTGAAGACCATGGAGTTGGTGCGTTCTTGTCCTCCTTCAAGTTCCTTGACAAATATATTGCCCTAGATGGTGTATTAGCAGTGTTAATTTGTTTCGGATCAACCAAGCAATGTTTCTGCCGTACCCTTATTAACTTGAGGATGTTATGTGACCTGTCATATTAGGTGTGATAAAGCAGGGACACATAACTTTGGGTCTTAAGGAATAAACTTAGCTAAGGTTGATATAAAACACTGGTTAAGAAAACATGTTATAATTTTGTGGAGAATCAACACCAGATAAAGCACATGACGCTGCCTAATGTAACACAGATAGGCTAGTTAATGAACATGTACACTGACATTAGACACATCAGCTATGTTAGCATTATTGTGTATACATAATTGCGTTTATACATAATTTAAAGACTTTTATCACTTTACTTTAGTGCTTTTCTCGTTCTATAAATCCAGTGAACATTAGCCGTGTTCAACTCTGGGAGTTCACATAAACAGCAAGGAGAAAGTGAGAATGGCTTTAATATATAGTAAAATAAAAAAAACTGTTAAAAAAAAGGACATTGTATCATGACCATGTAGCATAGGCCTTTTATTTTATTCCCCTTTGAGGGAAACTGTGAATGACATGGGCTGTTCAACGTGTGTTTGCTCACAAATATACTACTGGTCATGGGTCACCACTGGATCAGGTTGTCATGTTTTCAGCTCAGTAAAAGTGGACATTGAAATGTGTTTAGTTATACTTACTGAAGAATCATCATAAGGAATGTACTGTTTTGTTGGTCAACTCTTCATTTTTCTTAATTTATTAGGTCACCCATACAATTACTCATAGTTACCGTAATGTAAAGCTCGTCTGTGTCAGACCTGCATATAAACCTGGCCGCGGAAATGTTGGACATGCTTACTCACTATGAGGCCAAGAGTTAGATGAGATGATGACCTCTCTGGATGTCTCATCTAACTTTGGAGCCAGCTGTTAGCCTGGCTTAGCGTAAAGGCCAGAAACAGGGAGACACTTTCAACAGTAGAGTATTAGCTGTTTACATGCGGCTCCATGACCCAGTTTTTCAAACCCAAAGAAAAAGTGATTATGCAGTTTAAGTGTGTGATTTGGAAATGAATAAAAGCATGTGAATTTATGAAAGTATGTTTTGTAAAGTAACTACAAATCAGCTCTATATCATATTACTGGATAAAGGAATAATGGATTTGGAGCAAAGAGACTCAATTATCTATGATGAAGTAAGATAGTACACAGCTTTTACCACTCACTAATGGCATGTTAGAGCTCAAATGAAATGATATCAGCAAAATAACATGCATGAAGACTGACTTTAAACATGGTTCACCAAGAGTTTTGCTCAAAATTTCATATAGGCTACAAAACTAGAACAGAGCCTTAGAACAGAATCAAATAAATACAGTGGTTAGTGGAACAGATTCTGTCCTCTGATTTCCTCAGACTCATTTCAACAACAAGCTGAAAAACAATACCACATTAGCAAAGTCGCTGGCACAACTGTGTGATTTATGACCATCACTAGCAGTCCACTGCTCTCTGCTGCGGATTGGATTACAGATGCCATGCCTATTTGTAGAATATGCCATTAAATGACACAGAGACAAGAGTTAATTGTAGTAGCCTACACTCACAGCATGAAACAGAATATTCAACAAGCTTTCAAAACCACTTCTTCTAGAGAGCATATTAAAGCCCTCCTGCAGCACAGTGAATGTAAAATTGATTGAGTGAATGATAATTAATGTTAGCTAAACATCCATTTCTTCCTATATTGTATAATAAACACAGCAGAGTATGCATAACTACGCAAAAAACAGCTCGACCTCCTCATTTGTATAATGTTGGATAAAGATAATGTTGAGTCTGCAGAAGCATAGACAAAAAATAACGTCTAGTAGGAATCATGACTGGTTTACAGTAACTAGATTGCACTTTCTGAATGAAATACAAAGTCAACAGCACTGGATCTTCCTAAATGTTGAGTCGTAAAGTCCCAGACCACCTCGCTAAAAGAATGTGGGTCGGTCAAAAAGTGTGATTGTATATACCGGGTTATGATAATCTGTACTCAGTAGAGCACCAAAATAGTTACCAATGCTTCTCCTAGAAATACTGGCTTGCAGAGGTCAGTCATAGGAAACGAGCATCCACAGGCCAAAATAGCTGCAGTAAATTTAGTTTATGTTTCTCTTCACAAATTGTGCATTTCAGTTTAACTTAATAATAATTACTTAGATCACTGCAGTGATGTTGAACCACTGGAAATGAGTTTGTTCTCAGTTTGGTAACTCGACTTCCAGGATTTATTGAACTGTACTGGTTTTCCAAGCAGAACTAATACAATCACTCAATTTGTGAGCGACATGTCAAAATACGAAACACAGATATGTGCAAAGTGGTAACAAGCCCAAAGTCTGTGCTTGTGTGAAATCTCAGTTCACTTAATGAAACTGAAATGCATGACCACACCTTGCTCATAATCAGCCAAACATTTTGACCCTTCCATATCAACTCCCAGTTCACCTTGAAACTTAAGGCATCAGTATAGCTAAATAGATGACTACAGGGTATCATGCGCCTCAAATACTTGGGGCATGATTATTTTCCATGCAATCATTCCCGCTCTCCCATTGTCACTACTGTCAGGGAGGCTTATCGCTGCCTGCCTCGCCAGTGCAGGGCTCAGACACATCCTCCGAGCAACCACCATGCATTGTTCTAATGAGGTTACAGCCTGAAGCAAAGTGATTTGTTTGGTAGACGTTATTATGGTGGCCTTTTGGCTGTGCCCTTAATTTCATCAGTGAAGCACTATTACACAGCAATGGTCTGATGGGAAACTGGACCATGCTGAGAGACCTTTTGACATCCTCACAGTGGCAGTTGCATAACCTGCATACCACAGATAGTCATGTTTTTAGGAGTGAAGGATCAAGTTATTCATTCATAATTAGTGCCTCAGATGTTGACATCAAATTTGTTTTGACAGTTTGTTTTGATTTTTAAAAAAAGGATTGTCATTCATATTTTCAAAGATAATTATTTCGATGAACTTCATGCTTAGAAGAGTGCACAGCATTGTACAAGGATGTATAAATACCACTATGACTTTAAGAAGTCAAGAAACAAAAACGTGTTTTCATTATGGTAAACCTTTCACATTCTCAGTGTTATCTTGTTAAAAATATGACATTATGTTGCTTTTAAACTAAAATACTGTGTAATAACAACAATGTTGACTTACAAGTTAGTTAAATTACAGGATTTTAAGGTGTTTATATTTAAAGGAAAGTTCACAGTACTTAAAAAAATCTAGTAAACCACTTGCCTTGAAATAGATAAGTAATCTTAACTGTTAGTTGTAAGGTATCGTTACATGTATGCATAACTATTCTTTTTAAGTTGACTTTAAATGTTATCGTATAAGGATACCTAACTTGGTATTTCCATGTGTTGGCATCTTCAATAAACTTAAGTTAGTGTGACTTAACTGAAAAGTTTAACAGACTTTAGGAAACCAGTTCTCTTGAAAATTAGGCATAAAAACTGTTACAAGTTCATTTTTAATTTAAAGTAAATGTTGTTCAGAGTGCCTAAAGACAAAATGAGAGAGGCTAGTGTTAAAAAATGCAATGATAAAATACTTAAACACCTCTAAAACAAATGGATGAAATATCCCAAAATACTTGATCCTACATTTTCAAGGCACATGATCATATCTTTTCTAGGACCCTCCCTGCCTAGTAAATGCCAGGTCTTTCATACACCACACCCCCAGTGTGTAACACAGGCTTTCTGTTACAAATTCAAGGCCAAGCTGAGATAACCTGCTGCCAAGTCCTCTGAATTAAACCACAAAATATGTTGTTTATCTCAGGTACTTTCTTATCTGATTCCCTATTCACAGGGAATTATTTGTCAGTGCCTTCCAATTTTCTATGAAAAGCTTAAAGTTTGGGTAAAAGTAACAAGTCTGTTAAGTTCAATCTTGAGGATCCATTTAAAGTAACTACCACATTTTTCAGCAATGTTAACCATCAAACTACTGTTAAACATTCAGCATCTTGTTGACCTCCCTCTGAGGTGTCACATTCCCAACAGAGAAGTCATTATTCCTATGGCCACAATGCAACCTTTCAAATGCTGCTTCCAGAAATGTAAAACCCATCATACAACAGTACAGGTGGAATAGTTTATTTTCAGTTTGTCTTGCAGGTGTTGATGAACTGATTTATCTGTGACAAAAGTGGTTATTCTAAGCTCTGCTCTCTCTCGCCTTTGATACTGCTCAAATTCTCACATTTTGTTTGTTACAGGTAAACTTTCCAGTCCATTTTAAACAAGTGGTGAAAAGAGACCGACATGACATGTTGTTGTGCAGATAGTCTCTAGATGTTATCTCTGTAGAAACCTTTCTGAATCATGCACTTCATACATGAAATGCCTCTATGATAACCATCATCCACACTTTCTTCAGTTTCTTCAGTTGTTATAACGCAACTAACAGTTGTAGGTGTCATGAAATTTTCATTACAGGTGAATTAGTCATTACCCCAGCCAACATGGCTGCGTTTTCATTTTACTGATGAATTCTGGGATTGTGTGATGTCATTTCCCTGAGATCTATTGGCTCATAGCCTGAGGATCTGCAGATGGACCCTTCTAATGTGACCTGATGACATCATATGAAATACACATACATACATATTAAGTACAAGTTAATCATTAACATGTTAGCGTTTTGTTGCAGTAAGCATGTTAGCATGCCGATGTTAGCATTTTGCTAAAATCACTGTTGTGCTTAAAGCCTCACAGATGTGCGTGGCTTAAATCATGACCCATTCTTATGAACTTAACTTTGTAGTTTCACTCATGCTGAGATATTCTGGGGTTTTGCAGAAGTGTCCAGAATCATTCTCCTGTCAACTATTGCTGTTTTGGCGAGCCTGATGCTTGCTCTTTCCCTTTTATGAGGTTGTATAAAGTATGAAAAATATTTACAACTGTAAAACATATGTTATTCTGATTCTCTGGTGTGGTTCCTTTAATCTACCACATGTTTCTCATATACTGGCTCCAAATGGAGCTGAAAGTCATTGCATCTTCTGGACAACAGCAACAGTTGCAGGATGCATGTGACCAGACTGCAACTGTAAGACCAGGTATATGAAACATGGGGTTAGATACAATGAAAACCAGATCTGCACTGTAGCTGCAAAATGTTTACATTATAAAAGACTGGTATTAGTTTGTGCACATATGAACCTAAGATATTACTGTATCACCTTTATTCTCTTACTTTTGCCAAATAAGCAACATCTGAATGTGATATACAAGCATTTCAAATCCTGGTTGGTTGCTTTGAACAAAGGCCCAGCTGCCTTCACAGTGTGATCTTTGGCATAGTGCAGTTTGCATGTCACAGTCAAATCAAAGTATTGTGAATGAAGTCCTACATTCTCAAAGAGCCAAAAGCACTGCTCTAAATAGAGATTTTTAAATAGACAGTAGTATCTATAAATACCTCCTAGTTCTGCTCCATTTTGACTTTTGTGGAACTCCTCTTGCAGTGACTCACACACTATTCCTGAACATGTGCTGTTATTTATTTTTAGATGCTTTGAGGATGAGCTCTCGCATGGCATCAGGTTCTCTGTCACACAGTGATAAACTGATTTTTTTCTTCACTAAACAAAGCCATCCTACTCTAAAATTATTGTTTTGCACGCTAGCCTTTTACCTTGTGCTCAAAAACATCTCACTGTGCATTAAAAAAATTAAACATGCAAAAAAGAACCCCATCATACTGAGAAACACTTCCTGAACACACTCAAATCTAAATTTCATTATTAAAATGCTCTACTGAAACCTTCTCACATCTTGAGACCACACCTGAACTAAATATTTTATTTGAACAAAAAATATGGCCAAAAACAACACCTGCACAAACTATTCTAACACCACACTGAATAAATAATATGAGTTCAGTTTCTAATAGAGCCTAATTCATCTGCCAGACAGCTTTTACAAGAACACTGTTTCACAGGAACCAGAGAAGCTGTGGAAAATCTAATAACTGTTACCTTGTGATACAGTGAGGGAAATGGATCAGTGATTCTGCACTGGTTCATTTATATGTGGTTTGTTCTGAATGTCAAGGTCATTATAGCACAGGCAATGTGAATTATTGTTTGGAATGGATGGTCCTCTGATGATATACACAGTAGATAATAGTACAGTAGATACACAGTAGTGCTGATGTGACTACATACTCAATGTTACATTAGATCTTTGTTACTTTGCTTTCATCTGAAATGCTAATGTTCAAAGGTATGAACTATTCTGTTAAAGCTACAGTACAAAAAAAAATTTAAATATTTTTTATAACTTGTAGATGTAGTTCAATACTTCTTGCGGACAGGTGACAGACCTCATGCTAGCTCTAGCTCAAGTTTCATATTTACTGTAGCTTTAGTGAGCTTTATTGATATTTAGTGCCATTTCACTTTTGTGTTAATGTTAGCTTCACATATTGGTTTAACCGTCTGGTTTATCCAAATATGAAGTTTTTCCTCTACTTTTGATTTTGAAGCTTTGATGTATCTTTTTAACCTGATACACAGAAACTGGCTGTGCCCAGTTAAGCTATAATGGGACAGTCACTGTTGAGTTTAGAGAACAACTAGGTATTTTTGTTTGTTGGGATTAGTGGATGGCAAGAAACAGTTTTTGTTCTTGGCTGCATCTTGTCGACATTATATGTTACATGTAATTATATTTTGGCAAATCTTCAATAACAAATATTCATCCCCCAGATACCATCATATTATTTTATTTGAGACATTTCTCAGTAAAATCAAGATATTCATATTCATTTTGTCTCACCTCGCTGAGCATTTTAATAAATACTGTTTTTGTTTGTTTGTTTGTTTTTGTTGTGTTTTTGTATGATGAAATTCTTGAGGGCCATGAAATGTGATGCTCATGATGAACTGTCTAAAATAGCCATTTATTATTGAAAAAGCCATAAACCACATAATCACACTGCAGAGTTAACAGCTGTAACAATTAGGTTAACACATGAATGCACTCTCCAGAGTCGAATGAAACATCATATAAAACTCTGACTTGTATGTACTCTGCTTTGTTTTAAGGTAAACCCTTATCTATGGTGAGACTTTGTTAATGCTCTCTCTCAAAGTCTACCTTAAAATGTCAAGTGAGGTCCACTTTTGGATGTTTCCCGTGAGCATAAAACAAATGACACATCACTCCTGGATGCAAAACATCTGGAAGACAAAAGACTTGGAGGAGTTTAAACAGAGGCAGCTGTGAGAGAGTGCAGCAGACCAACTGATCTCTTCAACATGAATCCTGCTCTGATGCTGGTCGCGGCGTTGTCTTTGCTGGCCACAGTGGCAGCTCAGTCTCCTGACCATTATGACATGGACTGGGTCAACAGCTACCGTCAGGGCTTCAATTTCCAGTGTCCCCACGGAGAGGTCCTCGTGGCCATCAGGAGCTACTTCAGTGAGGTGGATGGCTCAGATCGCCTGTGGTCGTTTGAATGTCAGCCCACACCTGAGGGTCTGGGGGAGCCCAGTGACTGCTGGTGGGATGACATCAACCGTGCTGGGATGGAGTGGTGGGTCCTATATCAGTGTTTTATTCATTTATTTATTGATTGATTGTGAGCTGAGGCATGGTGGGAGCCGACCACATCTGTTCAGGACTTAGAATTAAATCAGGGAGTGTGCAGTTTACATTTATAGAATCAAGAGTGTATTTAAGCTTTAAAAACACTGTAAATTGGATTGATTCGATTTTTAAAGAATCTAAGCAAGTTTAATTTGAGTCTTTTCTTTGTAGGATGTAGTTTTCACTAGGCACAGAGAAACAGAATTCACTTTGATGAACTGTTGCTGTAGGTTTTTCTCCAGTTTGTAATCGTACGTTGAAAAGCACTACATAAAATGTGTGGGTCAACACGGATTTAACCAGCAAGTATAAGAATAAATGATACAGAATGATATATGACCACAGTAATCCAAATCAGTCATCTGGGATCGTTTGAGTCAGATTACACGTGGACAGTCTACACCACATGTATAAAATATCTGGGCAGATTATGTTCAGATTTTCTCTTACACTGAACAGCATCTGGGAACATTTGTGAATTTGTTCATTTATTTGTATTTTATTACAGTATGCAAGGTTGGGCAGTGCTCAAAGCCCAACACATTATCGCAGTAGTTACGCAAATAAAACACATTGTTGCAGCTCTGCTATTGTGCTGCTTATACTAGTGGTGTGCGATAGTGCAAAATTTGGTTGGTAAAAACATTGGTATCGATACTATCGGTATTTGGATCGATCTGTCCACCCCTAAGTTTTACTACTTAGGGGGAGAAGGAGATGGATGTTTATACTTAAATTAAACCTGGTTCAATCAAACAAACTACAAAAATACAACCAGGCACTGCCAGGTGTCCCAGCTAGGTTAACTGACAAGTCACATTACTAATGGAATATGGCTGAAAAAGGTTAGCTATTTTAGCATAATCAGATATCTGCTATTTAACCTGAATTGCATTATTCTTACTCTAAAACACATATTTGCCCATGTATAAATACAGTGGCCCTCAAAAAATTAATGACTTAACAGAAGAAGGTATTTAACTGTGCTGCATCAACATCCGATGCAGTTTTTGCACATTCATCGGTTCACACATTTCATACATCATGGGGTTCCTGCACGCAAGACCAAGTCGGTTCAGAAGTGGCTTCAATTGTTGGGTAACTCCTCTGACCTCAACCCCATGGAAAATGCCTGGAACCACATGAAAAACAAGGTTCAGGATGTGCAGCTGTCCAACATTGGTGAGTTACAGGCTGCCCTGAAGGATTCTTGTGTGCATATGCAAATGGCCATTTTGTCAAACTGGCAGATTCGATGCCCACAAGATTGCACAATGTATTAAAGACAAAGGGAAATAAGGAAAAGTACTAACTGTTTAAAAAGTACTGCAATAATATGTATGTAAGTAAACTATTGTCTTATTTTTCTTTCTATTGCTGATGTAAACTTTTTTGCGGCCACTGTAGATAAATAGCTTGTGCAACCCAATCCAGATAGCAAACTTACTAATTTGTCTCAGCTAAAGCACAAGCAGAGGTTTTACCTCAGACTTTCCACATGTGTATTTTCCGTTACTGTCATAAAAAAATTGAACCGTGTCCACTGTTTTCTCTCATTCAGAGGAACAAGGCCAGGTCCTCCTGGGCCATCGTGACTCACTGTCTCACTCCAGAGCAGCCATCTTCAACTGACAGTTCCTGGGAACACAACCAGTAACTTTTAACAAGATTCAGAAACAGACTGTGTCAATGGCTCTTCTGTGATATCCCATTATATTTTATAGGCCACAACATTTTCCTAAACACGCCATTCACAAAAACTGCATGGTAAAAACAGACGGTACAACATGTGCAACCAGAATAGATGTTTTTAATTCACTGAATGACGGCAAGGAAAAAGTCCTGTCCCTGCCTTTTACTTACTTCTTGTGTCTGGCTTTCTTTAGGTGCAGTCAGGTAATTTCTTGTAATTTAACTCCCCTCCAAATAACAACCTCATATAAACATGTTCGACTAACTGTCAACTGAAAGGTTGATCTAATTAAAGGTCTTGAATCAACCTTTAGAAAACCTGTTTGGAGGAAGAACTGTAGCGTGACATTGCTATGTAAACAGCAGCTTGAGTCATGACTCTAACAGATAATGTAGCTGATTCAGCTGTATCTACCTCAGATCACTTTTTCCAAGCTGGAGCACAACACGTTTGTGCTATTCAGATTTACTTCGAGTTCGGCTCGACTGCACCCACCCCACCCATTCAATGATAACGCTCTCTATCACTGTCACGCCGTGTGAATTACTCTGGCCAGGACATTACCCTGCAGAGTAACTGCCCCAATTGGCTGAATGACTGAAGACTGTGCCCACGTTGCCATGACAGATTTCTACATTTACTGCGGCTCCTGCTGCCTGGACCTGGTATTCTTGAATGTGCTGTGGTCATAGCAGTGTATATGGGCTATAAATAAACTGCAATGTCAACAAACCAGTATTTATTCCAAATATTATAGACACATTTCCTGTTGGTCTAAAAAGTTTTTCAGTGTTTTAGCTCTCACAAAAAACACTTGAGCTTTGTGTTTTAATATTGGGAAATGAAGGGATTGGAATTTTGTTTAACTAAGCGACTCTCATGTGTCTCTCCAGGTCTTCAACTTGCACCCGCAACGGCCTGGTAGCAGGCGTACAGAGCAAGTACTTTGAATCAATTCTGGACCGGGAGTGGCAGTTCTACTGCTGCTATTACAAACGCCGTTGTCCTTACTCCTGCATGTACGTTCTCACAGGAATATGAATATGTCAAAAAACCGGCATATTGGGAGATACACTTGCTGTCTTTTTCAGTTAGCTGAATTAACTCTCATATGTATCTGTTAAACCTGACGCAGGAGCCAGTACTGAGTTAGACTGGCTTAGTGTAAAGACTAATAACAGGGACTGGCACTGATGAAAGTTATCAAAGTCTCCCTAACTTCACTTGTTCAGTAGAAAACATGATATATTTAATTTATTTAGCTGATACTCAAATAGAAGTGTAAAAACAACAATCTCTAAGTTCTACAGAAATGATGTTAAGAGATTTTTCTTAGCTTTGAGGTTGCTAGCGAAGACTCCAGGAAATCACAGCTCTTGGTCAAGAAACAACTCATACATAACTACCTGTAAAACTTCAACTTCACCTTTTGTACAGTTTAAACAACAAAACATATTCATAAAACATATAAAACACTTCCATTAGTGGGCTTTACAAATGCTGCTGGACAGTGTATTTAACCTTTTGACAAAGCCGAGTTCAGATTTTGTGCTAAGCTAGGCTAACCCTCTTCTGTCTGTAGCCAGTGATATCAATCTATCAATCTCTTAGCAACAAAATGAATAAATGTGTTTCCCAAAAAGTCAAACTTCAAAAGAATTGAAGCTTTTGAAAACATCCTGTTTTTCAAATTTTGACTGCTTACCACAGGAAGACCACTGACATTCCTGAATACTACAGAGAAGAGGGAGAGCTGGTGGTCCCCAGTTATGGCTACTTCATACGAGGAGCCCAGACCACCTTCAGTGGAGTGCTAAGGTTGGTTCAAAACTGCAGAACAGCTTCAGATCCCACGTGGCAGCAGTTTCTGTCTAACCAAAAACTGCCTAAATTCTCTCATGGCTGAGTTGGAAGAAAAGCTTTTTGTCGTGAGGCCAACCAGACCTGAATTTATTGTCAGATCAGGCAAAAAAGAAACAATAAAATTCTGTAATTTATGTTTGTTTAACTGACAGCATTTTTTCCTTTCACTTTGTTTCAGAGATCGGCAATGGAAGTACATCCTGTGCAGAATGACAGACTTTGACTGCGAATTTGAGAATTTATAGACTTGTAAGCAGTAATTTAACCTTTCCACAAAAACTCAAATCTATATTTACTCTTAAAATATAATACTGACATTATACATAACTCATACACTTAATGTTTTTGTGTATTTACATTTAATAAATGGGTCAACCACAGGCATGTGAGGCCTGTGTAACCACTGTTTTAGCATGCAGAATGACTTCTATTGTAAAGTTAACTTAAAATAAACATAAACACAGAGGATCTACAGGGGATCTGTGCTCCACCAGAAACACTTTGGATAGCTGTTTTCATTTATTTGTGAGCTGAACTGAAAGGCATTTGGCAGCATGTAAAAGTGGTTTTACAAAACAAACTCAGTTACTTCATGCTGTTCATGGTGGTGGAAAACAGTGCGTCAGGCTGTGCTCCCAGATTTCTTAGTTGGGGTCACGTGACTTTGATGGCAAAGAAAAAGGCTCACGCCATTTTCATGCTCACAAAAAGGATTGAATGAGCTGCAGAGTGACTGATGGGGATATTGTCTTGGAAAGAGCACTTCCAACAGTTGCGTATGTGTTGGAAGTAATAAAAGGCTCATTTAGAATCACTGGCAACTTGAGCTTTGCATGCAATGAAACATTTCCCACCTGCTTTCAATTGACATAACATCACTTTTTTATTAAAGTGTCTTGTTCAGTTTGACAATTTCAGCTCCATACTGTACTGAAGCTAATGTAACGGTCTGTCAAAATGAGATTAAAATCAGGGTGTTTATTTAATGTAAAAGTACAATGTGTTCATTCATTCAGGACTTTTGTAACATCTTGCATGATGAAAAAAGTTAAGTATAAGCCTTCCAAAGGAAGAACTCGACCGTGATGATATCAGCAGCTCTTTAGGGCTTATCCTGCAACACTGGTTAATATTGCCATAACACAACGGGCCCAGCATCTTCAGTTTGTGATGTAATATTTGTGCCTAATGTGAAAAGTGGATGAAATGTATAATTTAAAGTAATTAAACTTCTTAGAAGAGACGAGTGACTCTAATCTTCGTCTGTTTAATGTAAGACTAAAACTACCATTAGTTATCTGGGCTTAAGAACTGGATCTGTGCAAAGATAACAAAATCTGCCTACCTCCACGAGTTAGTTCTTGTTACATAGTGTGAAGTGTAAGAAAAAAAGTTGGATTATATACAGCTCTGGAAAAAATTAAGAGACCACTGCAAATCAAGACCTTGTCATGGCCAGCCCAATCTCCAGACCTG
>JAUMHL010000021.1:4829844-4843954 GCA_032362345.1 Sandelia bainsii | reverse complement strand
GAGAGTTTTTTGTTAACATGAATGTTCAAGATGTTCAATAAACATGTTAAGTGCATATATATTCCCTTTTTTCTTGAATCTGTTTGCTCATGCAAAATGAAATGCGATTAATATAGATTAAAAATGAATGATATTTAATTGTGGTTAATCGAAATTAATCCACAGCAAACCTGTGATTAATCTGATTAAAAATTTTAATCGTTTGACAGCACTAATATATATACATATATATATATATATACATATATTTTTCTTTTACCTTACCATACCAGGCTTTCTATTTCAAACTGCTTTCAGTCTTTATCTGTCTAGGCCTCTCATTTAGAACTTTTCTGGTTGAAAGGTCCTAAAACTATTATGGATGAAATTAAAATACTGAGCTTTCATGTACAGATTCGTAACAAATGAGAAAACTTAGTTCGCACACAAAACTCCGGGAAAGTTGGTAAGAGTATCTTGAGTTGGTATTGTTTTGTAAAACATACTTTTGTGTGTATTTTGTATTACATATTTTGTATTTTGTTGGTATTTGGTTTTTTTTAACATTGACCAACTTAAAAGTTTAATGCTGTATAGCTGAAGGCTTGTGTAGCACAATGTTCTCTAAATTTCTGACTTCATTGACTGTTAATTAATGGCTGGACGGTGTTTCTGTGAACTTTCCAAGTGTGGAATGTGTTTTTTTCCAATACATCTAATAACATGTGAATTCAAGGTAAGCAGTAACAGAGCAAAATGTGGAAAAATAAAGTGTCTAGCAGCCCCTTAGTCCTGATTTTTATTCCACTTATCTTGGACAGGACCAGCAGCATGTCTTTAACCTGGCTTGAAACTTAATGCAGTGAGCTGGTTGAAGGTCAGCGGGCTCACTACACTGTCTTGAAAAGAGCTGGGGACTGGGCCAGTAGCCTTCAACACTGTTTGTTTATGGCAACTGCTGTCTCGGGGCTCATGGCCAAACACCACAGCATGATACAGCTGTCCCTTGAGCCAGTGGCCAGTGGCCAGCCACACGACTGCAGAGGCCTCCAGCCCTCAGAGACCCACTGTCCCTGTGGTGGAAGCTTCCTTCCTGAGCTGGGAAAAAATATATTGTCCTGCTTCTTCCTCTCCACTCTCCAATACGTTTTCATTTCGGCTGGATGAAAAATGATCCTTTCAAAACAATATTCACACTGGCTGTAATTAGAGTTTAGGGAGGAGCCACAAAGCTATTAAAGTCTCCTTACTGCAATCACTTTTAGAATCTGCAGTTATCCACCATATAATTAAGAGCTAAGTATACATTTATGGCAACAAAGCCCCATAAAAAGAAGGGTTTAAGTTCTGATGAAAACCTGCTCCTTCCAGGAGGTGGCTGTAGCTCAGGAGGTAGAGCCGTCATCCACCAATTGTGGGGTCAGCAGTTCAATCTCCTCCTATGTTGAAGTGTCCTTGAGCAAGACACTGAACCCCAAGTTGCTCCTGGTGGGTCAGGCCAGCACTAGCACCAGTATTGGTGTGTGTGTGTGTGTGTGTGTCTGTATGGGTGAATGAGAAGCAACATTGTAAAGTGCTTTAGGTATTTGTAAGGTATGTAAGTGCTAGTTATCATCTACCATTTTGCACAAAACACCTGAGATACATTTCAACCATGAAAGTTGAGCTGTTGCATACTTATTTCATGCTTTGAATTTACAGTACATTGACAGTTGGCATTTATTGGATTATTCGTAAAGTTATTGTAGTGGAAGAATGTCACACACATTCTCACTAATGTCTTGCAGCCACATACTTGTTGACTTAACTTTGTATGCTGAATACTAGATGCTAGATTGTTTAACTGTGTTGCAGAAACAGTTGGAATGACCAGCAAAAGTACATCTCCAAAAGGAAGCTGAATATCTGTACCAAATTTTATGACAAACCTTGCGACAGCCATTGCGACATTTCACTCAAAACAACAGTGTATCAACATCGTGTTGGTGCTAGAGAAAAAGTTTGAGCATCACAAATGTCATTAGTGTTGAAGTCTGAAGTTGAAGTCATAAATGTGTGTCTAATAGTAAAAGTAATGGCCAGCATTGCTGTTCCTCGAGACACTCTAATAAACATACACCACTGAATCTAAAAAATAAGTATTAAGTGTAACTGCGCAAAATGGAAAACAGGGATACAGTGACACAATTGATTAAAGTTTAAAATGAACCTTTAACTCATCAATAATAATAATAATAATAATAACTATAATAACTATGAAGCACTTGTGTCCATTATAGAACTTCAACATCAACTTGTCTTTCATAAAATACCAATAATTTCTCAATTAAAAAATGAGAGCATGTGATGTTTTTGCACTCACAGTCAATCTCTGAGTACATGCCCCTCTCGGTTTAGAACTTGAGACCAGCTGGTGCAGTGAATGCCTGAGTTCATTATCTGTGATCCAGTGAGGCTTCTGTACAGCCAGAGTAATAACTTCTCAAAGACACTACTGCATTCATGCCAAAAAAATTTAGCATTACCAAAAAAGTTTGGGCAGTGCTAAGAACTCAGTTCTAAACTGTTACTGATGCGAAAACATTATGTATGATTCTGTACAGACACCAAAATAATACTCTATTTATTACTTTATATTACTGAATATAAGCCCATGTAAAAGTATCATGTTTGACAATCAGCACTTACAGCTGCAGACATTCTGGCTTGTTATAGCTTTTAACACACAGGTTACCTTTTATCACATCAATTAACAGAGTCATTGTTAGTGTTAGTAGCTGCTCATGTGCTTTTCCTGCTGTCACAAAATCATATGACAATTCATCCACCACCTCAAATATTTTAATGTTATAATTGTATCCTGCAAAGGAATGCAATAGCTGTGTTGTATGTTTGTCACTTTTGGACCAAACTGAAATATTTTGGTAAACATTGGTTCGACTGCCATGAAGTAAAACCAGAACTTTCAGGTTGTGTTCTTTTCATTGTGTATTTACAAAGCTGATTCGCGGGAAAGCTTGGACTTTTTCTAAAATGCTTGAACATAAATTCATCTGATAAAAGTACACGATAAAAGATTTTCAGTGTTTTCACTGACCAAAGTAAATGTATTTTGGAAATACAGTGTGATAACTGCAACACACTTAAAATAGACATATTTATCATTATGTTACATCACTTTTCCTTTTACTTACACTTTTAAATTGTTTAGGAACTGAGAACAATAATGGTAACAGTTTTGCAAGTGACATTTTTGCTGGATACAAAACTTCAGCTGCTCAACAGTCTGTTTATTCTCCTCTTCATGATGTGCCATACATTTTCAATAGGACACTACAGTGGGCCCTAGAGAGAAAGCACGTACATATAAAAATGCACAAACAAACAACAAAAGTGCTGCAAATAACAAAACACAAACAAAAGCCAAAGCACAAACAAAAAGAAAACGTGCTGCAAATCCCAAAATGCAGCAAAGAGAAAAACATGTACGAAGAGAAAATGCTGCAAATTGCTGCAGACTATCCTAAACCAGAAATGCTCCAGCAGGCTTGTTGCAAATACTTAGAGTTGGACTCTATTATGTGTTCATTCCTTGTGACCCATAAGCTCAAACAAAGGCAAGGATAGAAAGAAAATATTTGGATCACTTACATCTTTCAACCATGGATGTATTGCCGGAGCTTGCTCACTACTCCTTCCAATTCCAGTTGTTGGTACTTCCTGGTCTGTGGACCCATGTGACCATATGAGCATTCTGGATCACTTCCAGTTTAGGATAGTCTATTTGAGCGTTTTCTCTTTGTACATGCTTTTCTATTTGCTGCATTTTGTGATTTGCAGTGTGTTTCCTTTTTGTTTGTACTTTCATATTTGTACATGCTTTAACTCTTGGGGGCACTGTACAACACACATCTGAACTGCAGGCAGGCCAGTACACACACACACTCTGTATCTACGAGGCCACACTATTGAAGCACGTGCAGAATGAGTCCTGGCATCGTCCTGCAGAAATATCCACCAATTTCCCGTGGAAGGACATTGTCTTCACAGGAGCATATGTCTCTCAAAAATCCCAATGTAAACCTCCTTGCTGATGATCTTCACACATATGCAAGTCACCAATGATGCACTGATGTAACTTCACACCATTACAGAAGCTAGCTTTGCAGCTAGCAGCAGTCTGGATGTCATTTTTTTCTCTTTGGCACAAAGAATCCAATGTCGTTTTTTTCTTGAAAACAAGAGGAAACATGGCTCGACTGACCACAGAACACTTTCCCCTGTCTTTCGGTCCACCTGACATGAGCTCAGACACAGAGAACTTGGCGGCATTTCAGCACAGAATTGATGTATGGCTTTCTTTCTTGCATACTAAAGTTACAGGTTGCATTTCTGGAATGGAATTGCAGACTGTGTTAAAGTGACAAAAGTTTTCCAAAGCACTCCAGAGCCCATGTGACCATATTCATTATGGTAGCATGATGGTTTCTCATACAATGCTGCCTAAGGGCTCAATTAAGACACAAGAAACACAAATTTTCAAATCTTACTTTGTCACAACATAAAGCTTTTGAAACCAACACCTACAGTAGGTAACGTATGTATGTTTGAACCATGACATTTTTCATGTGTTTTTAAAAAATTCAGTCTGCTATGTCACGTAGCCTACGTGTGAAGATATCTAGAAGTTCTAGACTGAAGAAGCTACTTGCATGAGTAGTTAAACGTTTCAACATAACGAGAAAGAAGTCCAGTTGCCATGACTCAACTTCCAGACAAATTCACCTGGATGACTGAGATGCCGATATGTGAAGGGTTTGTGCCGCTATTCCGCCACAGTTTCTTTGTGGCAATGTGACTGCACGGCTACGTCTGATTGGTGAAACTGAGTCATGTGATCATTGTTGCTACGTCTGATTGGTGAAATACAGTCATGTGGTAGATCCACTAGCGCCATTTCTAATGTGTAGAATAAATGGTAAAAAGAAAAGCAACAAGTCGAGTGTTGCCGAATGTAGCGGAGTAAGAGTAGCGTTTCTTAAGTAAAAAGTATGGTGCAGTAAAATACTCTTAGAAGTATATATTTTTTCAAAAAGTTACTCAAGTAAATGTAACTCGTTACTACCCACCTCTGAAAATAAGAAATAAAAAGTATGACGACTTAGGTATCTGTGCAGGACTTGTTGTTTTCTGTCATAAAGTAATTGCTTGTGAAAATCATTAAGTATTAATAACAAGTTCTGTTGTGGATACAAATTTGTCTGAATATAGAAAGTAAATCTGAGGAGCACACTTCATTAAACTAAAGTATAGACACATCATGACTGATTATATAGTTAACTGTAAATCTTGGCTTTGGTTTCAGTATGGAACATTCATTGCCCCCACATAAATGAATGAATAAAAAAAAAAATTTAATTTACAATGTCTTGGACACTGGAGAAGGACTGCACAACTCATATGGGACAACTTTGTTTAAAGTTACGGTAAAGTTATCCTAGGAACCCTGACTGGAAAATCATTTAATATTAAATTTTATAAGTTTTCTAATTATTTTTGACAGTTACCTCCACTGAAGCATTAAAATAAAATAATGTTAATATAGCATTGAATTATTGATCTTCGAAATCAATTTGCTTTTTAAAATGAAATTGTTTCCTGTGACTCCTTTAGAGGCACTAAATTGGGCATGGTAACAATTTTTCAAACTTTGCCACTGATCATTTTCCTAACATACTGTTTTTATCCAAGTAAAATGCACTGTTCTCAGGGGCTGCGTTTGGACTTGGGTAGGGAGAGCCCAAGTGAGTTAGCACCACTGGGCGTGACCCTGACCCAGCCCTGGGGCTTCACAGATAGCCTGTTTATTTTAGGGAGCCTCTGCCGCTCTCACTGCTCTCACTTGAGGACAGAAACAGCTGCATCGTTTCATGTCTGACAACAAGGGGCGCAGTGTAAGATAGAAGGACCAGGACTCTGACCAGGTTTTTTAAATTTTATTTAATTAACTTTATTATTTTTACAGAAATTTACCTCTAACATATGTACCTAAAAAGAATGTTTTAATGTTATGAATTTATACTATATGTATAAAATAGAGAATATTAACTATGTGGAAATTAAGGATACATGTATGTCTCTTTGATTGGATTTTTATATTATCCTGGGACCTGGGTTCGATCCCCGGGTCGGCCTGGTGCCTTTCTGTGTGGAGTTTGCATGTTCTCCCCGTGTCTGCGTGGGTTCTCTCCAGGTACTCCGGCTTCCTCCCACCATCCAAAGTCCGTAGGTGTGACTGTGAGTGTGTATGGTTGTTTGTCTCTATGTGTCGGCCCTGCGATGGATTGGCGACCTGTCCAGGGTGTACCCCGCCTCTCGCCCAATGACAGCTGGGATAGGCTCCAGCACCCCCCGTGACCCTTACAAGGACAAGCGGTTAAGAAAATGGATGGATGGATTAAAAAACTACATTTGAAAGGTTCAACATCTCTTTCCAGACACACTGTTTCTCTGGATTATCCATAGATCCCATGTTAGGAATTTTAACCGGTCCCACTTTATCAGTAGAAAGTAATTTAAGTCAAGACTTTTGACCATAACTACCATATCTGAAAGACTAGATTTTACTGGGGGGAAGTAAAAACGTGTTTTTTTCTATTTTTGTTGGTTAACCATGCCCTTAAAGGAAGTATTTTGGCTTCTCTGAATTTTTTCTTGAATTTTCACATTAAAGTCACATTTAAATTAAATTTCCCTTCATTTCCCAAGATGCTCCTGAGTCAGCCATTTCAAAGATGTTGTTAAGTAGGTCAAACAACAAGTAGGTCTCTTTGCAGGGTACAGTTTTACTCTTTACTCCATAATGTCCATTACACACTTAGCAAACAATTAGCCACCATAAGCTACTGGTCATACCAGACCAAATAACACTGTAGCAGTGTAGTGACCTGAACATTTCTGGGTGCTTTTTGTTGCTCATAAATTCAGCTTTTCCTGTATAAGACAGTGACTGTGTTATTTCTTCTATCAGAAGTTAGAATACATAGATGGATGACACAGATTTTGATTAAAACCTAAATCACAAACCTACTTCAGCATCACCTGCCTCACATGTGGTAACATGTACAGTACTGTCAGTACAGCATTGCTCTCTGTTTGGCAGTGTGAGATCAACAAGTACAAAGGCTGTTGCCCATGGGAGAGATCAAGACAAAAAAGAAGCATGTGTAAACCTGTGGTTTGTTGGGCACGGCACAGGTTAATAGTGTGGGGTGTGCCTCTAAGTCAGATTTCGTCACAAAGGAGGACATGATGTTGATCCTCCCATTTATCATGGTGCTTCAATACAGAACCTCAAGCAGCACTTAGAGATTTCCACAAAGAGCTTAATGGCCAACAATAGGCTGATTATCTTATTTAACAGATTTCTCAATTATGCTATAAACAACAGTTTTGTGGGAAAGCACATGAACAAAAGGCTAATGGGAATCTTCTGCTTCCCAAGTATTCCAGTTCCCAGTTACTGGCTCTTGGGAAAGATTCTTTGCATTGAGGACTCAGGAGGGAGCTCTGTACTTCTGTTTATGCAGTCGACTCATGTTCGTCGTGTGATCACGTAATTATGGTGTCAGATAATAGAAGCTAGTTGAGATGTAAAGTTAAGAAAAACAGCTTACTCACTTTTCCCCCTTTGGGTCTGTGGAGCAAAATGTTTGTGATTTGAGAATACAGCCAAAGCATTGTGGGAACAAGAGGTGTAAGGTGAGCTCAGTGACCTACTGGTTCCCAGCCTTCCCGTTAGGCTTTCTCACTTTCCCTGCTTGCAGCGCACCTCCAGACAAAAGCTCCAGCTTATTGCTCTTGGATTCTTCACTGCTGAATTCTTGGTAGTAAAACAGCACAGAATAAATTAGATACTTTATGGCCTGTGATGAAGAGAGGATAGAGACTTGAATGGATCTATGACGAGTGAGCCAGCATCTGGTGTTTCCACTCATTCAGACTCTTAGTGGGAAATGTTACACCACAATATTTCCATTGGTGGGTTTGGCTCTCTCATTAGCTGTGATGAGCTTGTGGCTGCATTTCCAGGAAGGGCTGTGGATGAAACAAATGGTGCCACACAGAACAAAGTCTTTGTCTTTATTTTGCATTCTACTGGATTGTCCCTGCAGGTGAAAGGTCAAGGCTTCGAGTGTAAAAGATGTACTGAAGCTTGTCAGCGTGTTAATCTGTCTGTTGGCCAGAGGCCCAGAATGAGGAAAGGGCAGGACTCGGTATTGTGTTACACAAAACAGGCTCTTCTCACACCATAGAGAACGTGGTCATGTCTTAGCTGGAATCCAGCTGTGACCCGGAGTTTAGACAGACTTCTGGAGTTTCTCAGGATATAGAAAATCTATCACAAGTTAAAGTGCTCACATGACACAAACTGACATTTTTGACATGACGTTTTACCATTTTTCTGAATGGCCCAATGTCAACCACCAGTTTCATACCGTATATCATTTACTAGGCATGGTTTATATCAATCAGACTGTGACAACATTTGTATAAAGTTTGAGAAATAACACCAATGACATCATCAGGGTCATGCCTTAAATATAAAGACTAAATGTTTACAGAAACCCCCCTTGTGGAAAGCATTATAACTTCCACGTCTGGTAAGTGCCCATGTCTTTCAAACATGAGCATTCATGAGCAGGTCCAACGATAATGGGTGCTGAATTGCATTGTGGGAAATGTAAGATCATTTTTTGTAGCTCTGACATACACTGGGGACTAAAAGTAGAATTATTTTTCTCCAAAGATGCATGTTAACGTCTCAATACAGCTACAGAGAAAAGGGTATTGTGGGTAAATGTATCTCGCAGAGGATTCGGAAAAGAGATGCAAACAAATGTAAATGTCTGCAGACAAAAGAACAATAACAGAACCCATGTACACATTTGCACATGTCCAGAAGTCCTTGGACAAGACACCAAAACCCTGCAGTAGCACCACCATCTTCTGTATGTGAAGCTGTCCAACAATAATTTCCCCACAGGGATCAATAACGTAAAATTATAAATTAGAATTTGTGCTGTATGGATTTACTAAGTTTTCTGCGTCAGACTAAACATTTAAGTTAGATTAATTATCTTTAGATATGCTGTTAGTCAGATTTTTATTTACTCTGGGGAGGACTGGGCTAACTGTTTACCCTTGTTTCTAGTCTTTATGCTAAGCTAAGACGAGCACCTCCTGGTTCCTGGTTTACCTTTAATGTGCACATGCTATTGCATCGTTTTGAAACCCACACCACATTGTCCTATTTCCATTTTACTGCCTAACATTAAATAGAATTAAAGTAAGATTAATTCACTGCCGTCTAATTAGACAGGTTAAAAAGAAATAAGGATAGAAACCAGGAACTGCTAATTACATTGAAAGTCTAAAGTTTTCATATTGACTTTTACAGTATGATCTGTATCCTCGATGTGCAGAAAACCAGGCTATGTACATGTAACTTTTATAGGAATCCATAACTCTTTATTCTGTTGAAGTCATCATTAATTAAACCTACCTTTTTTCAGTTCAGTGCATACAGTCATTGATTCAATTAAGGCTACATTTCTGCTGTAGCAGATGATTCTCAACGAGCATCTGCAGCAAATCTCCTCCAGTTCAGCAGCCTCTCACTCGTCAGCCCCATAGAGAGTTTTCCACAAAAAGTTAAAACAAAATCTATTATAAATGATTACCTGTAACATTAGAGGCAGTGATATCTTAAAAAGCCTCTCTCTTTTATTGCTTTTATGAAGTAAATCTACAATCTCCCTGGAATAATCAACTCAACATGCCAGAAAAACAAATCAATATCATCTTGAGCACAGTCTGATTTCATTGCAGATTACTTGTTTGCTGCGTGAAAAGCATTTGGATTAATAAGTCTACCGTAGATGCAGGAGCTTTGAGTTGATTTAAGTTTAAATGACACACCACTCTTCTCTCAATTTGGAGGCATCAAGTATTGATCCTGTTTCTGTGTCACCACGGTGATTTCATAATGTCAAATAAAAGCAGCTACATTCTCCATTTTTTGATCAGTGTGAGACAGAATGTGGAAGTTCAGTTCAAATTTGTGACTGAAGGAATGGGGCTGTATATAAAACTATGTATATGATAACATTTGGTGTTTTTGTTGTGTTCGCCCCCTGCTCCAAAAAAGCACAGGACGTTTAATGGTTCAGAAACAAGCTCACTGGGCTTTATTATCCAATAAATATCAGCCAGCCAGACAACAAAGCACTGAAGGATAAGCAAAAGTGGTGAAACAAGCAGAGCCGTGACTCTGAGCCCTTACATCATCATCATCCTTTCATGTGTGAGAAATCACTGTGTTATGACGCAAACTTTACTTTACGAACACAAGTGTGGGCCAAGTTTTAATCTACAGGTGTGCCCTCATCTTCCCTCCCTGCCTGCATATTTACAGCTGGCACAGACATTCTCCTCGGGCAGTGTGTAATGGAAAAGTACTCCAGTGTCAGAAGAGCCACTGCGAGCTTTCCACCACTATGTTTGGCCTTGTGCACAGCAAGAGCAAGACAATAAAAGATAAGGCAGTCTCTGTGAGCTCAGTTCCCCAGCCGTGTTTGTCCTTAGACAGACAGACACCTTTATCTCATTCAGGAGTCTGAGCCAGGCACAAAATCTTTCGGACTGCCTGTAAGCTCCACTTCAGAGCCATTAGTTTAACAGGACAGATAGTGGAGCATCGTAGACAGCAAATCAAGATTACACATTTACTGTAGTCCTCCGACCCACAATACCCTTTAAATTGCTTTTCACTCATCCATCTGCGTCCTGTGTTTGTATGGTGGGTACGAGTTTCATTTTGTGGTCCATAAGTACACAGGGAGTAAAAGTAAAGTTAAGTTGTACAGTTTGTACACTGTAAACAGGTTAACAGGTTAGCCTGGCTCTTTCCATAGGTGTCAGACTCTACTGTAAGGCTCACCAATTAACACACTGTGTGTAGAAGAGATGGGAGATATGTCCAAAAATATTACCACGATATATATTTTTTCATATTGGTAAATGTTGATGATTCTATGTACCATGTAGTACCATGAACAGAGAGGAAAAAATCTACAGTTACTTTAGTGACTGTATGTAGAAGCCAAAGATCTTTAGTCCTGATGGTCTAGTGATTTCACCGCCTGTGACAGCAAGATCACCGGTTAGAATCCATCTTGACAACTGTGGTGTGTTCATCTTCCTCTTTCTGTCTGTTGTGACAGTTGTATTTGCTTGACATTATTCACAGAACTCTAAGAAAGTAAAATAAATACAAACTGTGCAAGTGCAGATGTACTGCATGTCTGTAATTTGAGACACATGTAACTATCCTTCTGTACAAATAGAGGCTTTTATTCAGTGTCAATGAATGTAAGCTGATGAGAGATCAGCCAGTTTAAGGATGAACAGCAGAGAATTTGAGTTTACGATTGTGTTTATGAAGTGTGCATTGTTAGTGCTGGCTTAATTCAGTGGAGAGTGGCAAAAGATTCAACAGCCAATATGCAGTAGTACCAAGCACTAAGTGGCGAATAATAGGGACACTGGTCAGTACAATGTCTCTGCTCTAAAATGCCAGAGGCTATGCTTCCTCTCTCCTTTCAAGGTTAGAGTATGAGAACATTAGTGTTAATCAATCTCGCCGGTATGTGTCAGTACATGATGTAAGGTGCACTTTACATGCATTTAAAAGTATCTTTGTTACATCATATCCACTCCGGATGGATTCATCTGGGATCAAATCACAAAACAAGTGATTATAGTAGAGCGTGGTAGTTATTCTACTGGTGGCAAAACACTAGCAGGCTTTGGTAAGATGGCATTTAAACTGCTACGATGGGAGCTTTTTATGGGAGAACACCGTCTCCATAATTCACTACGAAGGCAATGAAGTCACTGATGGGCACAGTGAAGTGGATGGTGAATGAAAAAAAGAGCCAATAAAGACATTTGTGAATTAAATGGCAGCTACAAGTTCAAAAGGACCCAGGTTAAATAAAGGAGAACCTAAAATGGGTTGGATGGGAAGTCACATTACGCACACAAGGACACACAATGGGCATAGATAAAAACCTATTAAGAACCCGGCTTATTCGTCATGAATCCATAAGTACTATATGACAGAAGAATTACTTTAGTGTGTTACCTAAATCTGTGGAACACACAGATCAGTTCATTGCACATTGGTTCTGCTACTGAACAGAAGAATAAAGTATCTTGATGAATAAAGAGTTGACTGATCACAGCACCCGTGCATTAGTTAAGACTGATCAAGTGATCATGAAATGAAGAAGAACAGAAACCCAAGGTGCATGATGATTACCCTCATATTTAACATGCAGACAATCTTCTCATCCAGCTCTTGACAAGAAATTGAATAAGCATATTACCCAAAATGAAGTATTCCTTGTTCTTTAGCTTTGGACAACATCATGCTGTTTCCCCTTGTTTCCAGTGCTAAGCTATTTGACTGTAGCCTCATAATTATCTACAGGGTTGACAGTGGTATTTATCTTCCCATCTAATTCAAAGAGAAAATGAATACATGTATTTCCCAAAAGTTTTTTAGCACAGCTATGGGCAGTGGAATTCAGTGTTCTTTGTATGAGAAGCGTGACTGAAGGGATCAACTTTCTAAACTGAGACTACGTTCTTGTTTTTTTTACCTGGGTGAAAAATACACCATCCTTCCTGTACTGAGTCACGAATGCATTCGTGTCTGCGCCAGCAAACCAGCACAAAACCAGACAATACCTCAAGAGAGGAGGAAATCAACGCTAGAACAAATACTTTGCCCCGGAGGAAGTGACAAGGTGTGCTGAGCGGCTGTGCAGCAGCGTGGTGACAGTGGAAACTAAACAGAGGCAGCTTTGTTTGAAAGGAGTTTGAATGTGAAACTATAACAGATTACATTACATCCAAGTTACCTCTTACGCGCTATTAAATCTACAGTGGCAAGGACGGAGCAAACAAATGTCCTCTAAGACAGAAACACACTGACAGGATGCAAATAACCTCTTTCCCAGCGTTTGTATAAACACTGTGTGACACGTGTTGAGGCGCCTGCCAACAGCAACTGAGAATAAACATATTAAATCTCTGCCTCATAGGAGGGGGAATCAAATACATCAAATCTGCTCTGATCAAATATGCGGAGCTAAGACTCAAATAGTCTAACACTTGTTTCCTTTTTCTTTGTATACGCAGGGAAGAGATTTCTGCTGTAAAGGCAGAGTTACAGCTTGACCCTCGGTGGGTTGAGTGCCGTCAGAAACCAGTTCTACTCAGTGAGTCACGGATTTGTAGTCAGGCTTTAGTTCAGGCCACAAAGCGGATTGTGAAGCAGCTAAAAAAAAGACGACTGTAGTCGTTGGCTGAAAACAATTGACAACAGGTGGATATTTGCCTGACACTGAGACAAGAGACAGAGTAATTGTGACAAATGGGACTGCACGAGAATGGAACTCTCTGGGAATATTTTTCATTCTCAGGCAACAGCCAACAAACATGTCTGCCAAAGGTGACCAAGGTCTGAATGGACAGAAGCGTACTTTATTTTGGACTTTAACTGGTTCAGTCAGTGCAGCTCTGAGACACATTACTGACCAGTATTTGATGTCAGGTTTGGTATGTGACACATGGATGAGCAGCAAATTGTGTGTCGCCCCTCCCCTCCCCTCCAGGTCGGAGTAATCCTTTGAAAATGTGGTGAGGTGGTGAAATGAACAGTTCCTTCCCACCAAAAAAACCAACACGTGAACTAATTCTGCAGTGCCCACCTGAAGACACATTATTTCTTCTCAGTTTCAGCACATACAGACCAGACAGTGTGAAGGGTTTTCTGCTAAGCTGTGGCATCTGTGTGTAGAGCTCATGCTCTCTCTCTCTCTCTCTCTCTCTCTCTCTCTCGCTTAATTTCATTCTGGGGAAAGAAAAAATAACTTTAAACTGTTTTTGTGACACAATGAAGGTTTCTGAGCTGCGTGAATGGCCCATTTCCATCCATCCATCCATTTTCTTAACCGCTTGTCCTCGTAAGGGTCACGGGGGGTGCTGGAGCCTATCCCAG
>JAUMHL010000021.1:4780362-4829694 GCA_032362345.1 Sandelia bainsii | reverse complement strand
GATGACAGCTGGGATAGGCTCCAGCACCCCCCGTGACCCTTACGAGGACAAGCGGTTAAGAAAATGGATGGATAATAGGCAAACACAAAACATACTTTCATACAGGAACCAAAGCCTCATTTAATTTTACTCTGGTTTCGTCACTAGATTTAAAAAACTAGTGTAACCAGAGTGCGGATTTCAAAACAGAAAATTCTTTGTGTGGACTGACAAGCTAATGTAAAAAAGGCCTTGGGATTTAAAATGCTAACAGTGAGGCACAACCTGACTATGACAGCTGGGGTCAACAGTGGAAAATGAATTTTAACTTGAACAACAGAGAGGAGAGCCTGAGAGGCTCCAGGTGGTGCATTACAGGTGAACGAGATCAGGAATATAAACTACTGCATTAATATGTTCATATCAAGTGAACTGATCCCTGACTAAAGATTACACAGGAACAAACTCAAGGTCATCTTGCTATGCTCACCTCTTTACTGACAACATGCACTTCCAACGAATACACCTCCATACACATTCACTGTGAATACAGTAAACCCTTAATTAACAGGACTATAGAGAGAGGCCCTAAGCAAAATAGCGGCATGTGAAACAGTTTCTTACCATTTGGTTACATGATTCATATTGGTTGAATAGAAAACTAGTCTGAATCATAACATGCAGCCTTCCATGTGTGTAGGTACACAGTGTACATTTACACAGAATAAGAAAGGAAACTAACCGTAAGTGGATACTTAAGTGACACATTTTGGAATAAACTGTCACAGTTCAGTAAGATTAAAAAAGGAACTATATACTGAGGGTAAACCATTTTAGGCAACTCATTCACTGTAGCAAAATTTAGTGCTACAGCCTCTTAAACTACTGCAACTTTTCTCTATTTAATTCTTAGGTGTTGTTGCCATGGAAATCTGGTTAGATTAATCTAACTTTAAAACAAACAGTCCCAGAACCACTGGCAACTGGCGTGATAGAATAATGTTGAATATTTTTTAAAACTTAATTTAAAAAAATGAACAAGGAACTGTGAAATGTTCCTGGCAGAAATAAGCAGTAACTCGTGATTTTTATGTTAATGAATAAACAAAACAAAGCAAAACAAAACAATAATCCAAATAGGAAAAATAAATAAAAATAATGGAAATGATATGTTTTGTGTTTGGACATCGCGCCCTCTTGTGGTGGATAATGGTCACGAAGTACTTCCGCCACTGCTTACGCAAAATCCGGTTGTGCAGCAGCCATTTTGTCTGTTCGGGCAAGTCTACCCTGACGGTTGCGAACTGCAGTTCCACCCTAGCAAACAATTTAAAATGCTGTTGTTGCATTTCTGTTTTGCGTTATTTACTATCTGATCGTCGCATAAAATTAATATCTATTTTTTAAGTCCGATGAGGGTTTTCCTCTTCGAGGTAAATCCACAATTCAGCGTAAAAAACGCGGGTCAGCTGAGACATGTCGTGTGAAGAAAGCTACTTGGCCATCATACGCTATCTGACTGATGAACGGGAGCCATATGCGCCGGGAACGCCTGGTAACACCAAGAGAAAAATACGCAAAGCGGCTGCCTGCTACGTCGTCCGAAACGGGACTTTGTTTTATCAGCGTCGACTGAAAGGCCAGGATGAATTCACGGAGCTGGAGGTGGTGCTGCAGGACAGCCGGAGGAAGGAACTTATCAACGAGGCGCACATTACGGAGGGAGGGGAGCACCTCAACCAGCAGCTCACCTGGGAGCACATCTCTCAGAAGTACTGGTGGAGAGGTGAGTCACTGAAGTCACTGCACTTTAGTGGACAGGGACGTCACTGAATCTACGGAAGACTGGTGTAAACATATAAGGTCGTAAACAGTATAAACATGTATAACATGAACGCCATCCACACTTACTGTCTCCATCTAGAGGTGAAGTTAAAGTGCTGCATTTTTGTGATGGACTTTTTTATTTTTTTATTATTATTATTCATTATTAATCGCCGCAGTATTGTAAAGTAATTACGTCAAAAACAGTCGACGGGCGAGAAATTGCTAAATATTCACTTAAGAAATTATCTTCACGCGTGCACGCGTAACATGTGCGCGCACGCACAGAGTGTACGTTCCTAAAAAAATCTTTGTCAGGAAATAATATCAAATACTAAAACATTTACTAGGAACAGTTACGTGTTATAGATTATAAAAAAATCACCAGTTCTATCACCTCTAATATCTTTGTAGTTAGGAGAAAAAATCACTTAGTTTGTCATCTTTCGTTTTGGCCGATATTGCCATTTATTTTTTTACTAGCTAATTAAATAAATTGCTAGTTAAAATAATTAAGTACAGCCTTACTTATATTTAGCTGATCCATAATAATGTAAATAAGGTGGACAAAATGTTAAAAACATCTTTCAATATAATGCAAATCAAATTGACAACACCCTTCAATGGTGTCAATGGTGAGTGATGTGTCCTGTTTTTGTTTTCTGTTTGACACCCTCAGGTATTCTGAAGCATGTAAAAGACCACATCAGAGAGTGTACTCACTGTCAGAGCAGGCGGAACACAGTTGACAGTTCTGGACCTCGACCGTTCTCCCAGCAGGGACGACGCAGAGCAGCCTCACACATGAATGAGGACGAGGAAGAGGAGGAAGAAGAAGAGGCAGATGACAGTTCCCTGTTCGCTGACTCATCGTCTCAGCTGAGATCCAAGTGGACCAAGGCGATGGCCGCCAAGCACGAACTGGTCTTTGTGAGTTTCCCTCCTAATGATGATTACGGTGTGTTTGCCTACAACTGCGTTTTTTGTTAATGGAGCCTTTGTTGGTGTGTATTGTGTGTGTGTGTGTGCTCTTTACCAGGTGGACAGCAAGGGTGAGGTGAATCAGTTCCTGCCCAAACACAGCCAAACCATGCTGGAAAAACTCAACCAGCAGCGTCTCAGCAATCAGTTCTGTGATATCACGCTGCTGATTGAAGGAGAGGAATACCGTGCACACAAAGCTGTGCTGGCAGCATGCAGCGAATACTTCAATGAGCTCTTTTTTGAGAAGGGGGCTGTGTCCACACATGAAGCTGTGGTCGACCTCTCTGGTAAGCTTTTGTTTTTGTGGAGTTTTCTCTCCAGAAAGTTGTTTCACATGGGCTCAGTTTTAATCCTCATTGTTTTCTCTCCAGGTTTCACCAAAGCTAGCTTCTTACCGCTGCTGGACTTTGCGTACACATCTATGCTTACCTTTAATTTCTGCATAATGGCAGATATTGCCAACCTTGCCCGACATTTGCTGATGACAGAGGTGCTGCAGATATGCGAGTCTGTGCATAAGCAGGTGGAGGAGCAGAAGCTGATGGTATATCAACGAGGAGACGTGCACACTGTGGTGTCGAGCCAACCGGCTTCTCAGGAGGGCCCAAAGGAAGAGTCCGGTGCCTACGTGGTGACCATCCAAAGTGACGGCAGGGCAGTGGTCACCCACAGTGGTGTTGCTGTATCATGTGAACCTTTGGCTTTTGTTGAGCCTCCCAAAGAGGCCTACATCGAACAGCCAATGACAGTTGTCACAGAAGCTGAAGAAGGAGACAAAGTGCATGATGGGGAGGCTGGACAAAATGAAACTGTGACCCTGATCACTCATAGTGGTCAGGCTGAGCCGGGGGAGACTGTTACTGTTATTTCACACAGTGCAGAAGGAGTGGAGGGGGAAACGATGACAGTGGTCACACACAGCGGTCAGGCCGGAGCCAGCGAGTCCCTTGCCATGGTATCTGCCTGCTTGGCGATGGAGCAGCCGCAGGTTGCCGAAGCAGGAGCCTTTGTTCTAAACGTGGACCCAGACAAAGTGAGCCCGTCAGACGCCGTCGAACTGGCGTCTGCAGCCACGACTGAAGCAGCGACTTTGCCTCAGGAAAGGATAATGTCGGAACCAACGCCCCAAAAACGCAAACGAGGGCGTCCAGCAAAAGTGAAGAAAGAAGTGGAGGTAGAAGAGTTCTTGCCGCTGGAGGAGGAGGATCCTTCTGCTGATGAAGTCCAAGTAGACAAGCAAGAGGCAGCATCAGACGACCCCAACAGACGACGACTCCGGCAGCGCTCTATTGCAGAGGGCGGTTACGCTCGTCTGCATATGGGGCTGGAGGAAGAAGAGGAGGGGAAGAAAGTTTCCACCCAGCTGCGTGCCACCACCCCTAAGGTACATTATTACATTGTAACTGACATTTTCCATCACATGTACTGTTGAAAGTGAAAAGCTCAAGTAGTGGATAAACGTGTTTTCAGGTGGGTCCGAGACCTGGGAAAAGAGGAAGACCTCCAAAGCAACCGCTGGAGACTCAAGTGGAGGGACAGTCTGTGTCTGATGCCGGGACAGAACCAGAGGCCACAGCTGTGGAGAGCGTGACAGTAGGTGAGGTCAGCACAGAAGAGGCTGGGACGAAGGTGGCAGAGCCCGAGGCTGGAGCCAAGCAGGATCAAACACCTGAGATCGCTGTGGATGCAGAGCACACATGCTCTGAGTGCGGCATGTCCTTCCAAAGACGCTACTCTCTCATTATGCACACTCTAAAGCACGAGAAAGCTCGTGGATACAAGTGCAGTGTGAGTACTGGTGTTGGTCAACTTGTCACATTTAGTAGTTGTTGTTTTTTTTGCAGTGAAGTTCTGACCATAGGTTTCCTGTTTTCCTCTTTCAGTTATGTAGTAAGGAGTTCCAGTATGCCGCCTCTCTCCGTGCCCACCTGGCCCGACACAAGCAGCAGAGCAGCCAGCGAGCACCTGTCACCAAGCCCTCAGTAGAACAGAGCTCACAGGGGAAGGTGGACAGCGATTTCGAAGACAAGACTTCATCACCTCTTACCAAAAGAGAATTTGTGTGCGACATCTGCGGGAAGACCTTACCAAAGCTGTACTCCCTGCGGATACACATGCTCAATCACACGGGCGTGCGGCCTCACTCCTGTAAGGTCTGCGGCAAGACGTTCGCCCACAAACACAGTCTGAAGATGCACAGAGTGCTGCACGACGTCACCAAACAGTTCCAGTGTAAATACTGTAAGAAGTCTTTTGTGAGCAAGCGGAGCATGGAGGAGCACACCAGCATTCATACAGGTCAGTGCACACAGGGCTGAGTTTATAACTGTCCCAACTAACGAAGCCCCATCTGCGGATGAACCCTGTGAGGTTAAAATCTTTGGTGGAAGTTTGTGAACCCTTGGAATTGTCTCTGTTTCTGCATAAATATGTACTAAAATGTGATTAAATAGTTAGTTAATTAATTAGTTAGTTACTTATGTGATTAGTAGGAATTCATTTAAAGGTCCCATTCATCAGCATTTTATTACAGTCAGGCATTTCAGCTGTCTGAGAGGCCCCGCCTCATTTATAGAAGAGAAATCTTAAAATCTGACAACACAGGTTTCTAAAAGTGTGTCATGACCAAAACTAAAGTTTTTCTAGACCTAAGAAGAAGAGAAGAGTTGTTGATTCTGACTCCCCAGTCAACATGTTTGGCATGTTGTGTACAAACAGAAAACATTCAGCATCATTGTCTGGAAGTTGAGTCATCGCAACTGGACTTCTTACTTGTAAGGTTGAAACGTTTTGCTATTCATCCAAATAGCGTCGTCGGTCGGAAAGAAAGAAGTCCAGTTGCCATGACTCGTCCAGTTGCCATGACTCAACTTCCAGAGAACTTCACCTGGATGACTGAGAATCTTCACACACATTCAGCATCATTGTTGAGCGTCCCAAGAGTGGTTTACCTACAAGATCACACCAAGAGCAAGGAGTCTAAAAACCTGGGTGGTCACAAGGAACCTCAGGGTGACTTCTAGGAAGTGAAGGCGAATGCATGCTCATGGATCTTGCATTGACCAGTTAATCAGGAGAAGATTGAACACATTGCGTGACAGAGCTGCAGAGAGGAAGACACTGCTCTCCAAAAAGTTGACAAACAGTTACCAAGAACTAATCGATGTTATTGTTTAAAAAAGGAGCCCCACAAATATTTATGATTTTCACAGTAAATAAATAATATGTTTAGTTTGTTTAGGGTTCCCTTCATCTAATGATCATAATGACTTATGTGAAGATCTGATCACATTTGAGGTCATATTGTTGCAGAAACAGAGAAAATAGAATAGTGAACTGATGCTTTGTTTCTCTGTGCATACAGCTCACAACTCATAAGATTGTAAATTCAGCCACTGTTGTGCAGCTGTTCTCACTGCTAACTATAAAATCCATCGACAGGTGAATCAAAGTATCTGTGCAACACATGTGGAGCCACTTTCCATCGAGCTTCAGCTCTGAGCAAACACCTGAAGAAGCACCAGCCCAAGCCTGACGTCCGCCCGTTTGCTTGTGCTCAGTGAGTTAACTGTGACTGAAGTTTCATGGGTCAGTGCAGAGATTTAAAGACAAAGAGGTTTAAATGTATTTTACTCATTCTGCTTAATCTCCCCTGCAGCTGTGATAAAAGGTTCTATGAAGCCAAAGATCTTCAGCAGCACATGAACAAGCACATGGGCCTGAAGCCCTTTCAGTGCCAGGTGTGTGGGAAGTGCTACAGCTGGAAGAAGGACTGGTACTCCCACGTCAAGTCCCACAGTGTGGCCGAGCCTTTTAAGTAAGTCTCACACAGTCACACTGGGCTTTTGTTAACCTGGTGTTCAGAATATCACTGCTTATTGATGAGGTTTGTGTCGCCAGGTGCAACGTGTGTGGGAAGGAGTTCTTTGAGAAGGCTCTGTTCAGGAGACACGTTAAAAAAGCCACGCACGGGAAGAAGGGCCGAGTAAAGCAGAACCTGGAGAGAGAGTGTGAGCAGTGTGGAAGGAAGTTCACTCAGCTCAGAGAGTACAGACGCCACATCAACAACCACCAGGGTGAGAGTCCAACATGATGTTTTTCTCATTTAAATTGTCTTTTTTTTGTCATAGTGCTGATTAGTCGTCTCTTTTTAGGAGTGAAGCCATTTGAATGTCTGACTTGTGGCGTCGCTTGGGCTGATGCACGCTCTCTAAAGCGCCACGTCCGTACACACACGGGAGAGCGGCCGTACGTGTGCCCCATGTGCCAGGAGGCGCACATTGATGCACGCACTCTCCGTAAGCACATGGCCAAGTACCACGGAGACAATCTGCCTGGGAAAATCATGCTAGAGAAGGACACCCTCCAGTTCCACAACCAGGGCACCCAGGTGGAGCATGCTGTAAGCATCCTGGCATCCGACCTGCCTCCTGAGCTCCGGCCGGCCCAGCAGCCGGCCTCAGAGGAGATAGAGACGGTGCTGATCACAGAGGAGACGGTGGAGGCTGTGGAGGCCGTACAGGCTGTTCAGGCTGCGAGCGACGGCTCAGTGGCAACGCTCTCCGATCAGGGCATCATGCAGGTTGTGAACTACGTGCTGGCCCAGCAGGCCCTGACTGGGGCCAAGCTCGAGGAAGCCCCCGAGGTGATTCAGACCATGGAGGTGGAGGTGGCTCATGTGGCCGAGGTCGAGTAACTTTGTTGACCACACAGATTGATCGGATTATTTCTCAGTCTGTATGAAATGTAAGTGTAATAGTGTAAAAAGATGCTTATTTTTCTGAAAATGTATATACGTGTATAAGTGAGCCATGAGTGGAGTATTCACTGGCTGTTCAGCCCAGTGCTGCTTGTTTGATTTGTGTGCACATGCATTTCCATTTCCATGTTGTGCGTAGATAGCTAGACATACAGTAACAAGGTTAATTCATCAGCTACAGATCTGACATGTGATGCTCAGGAGAAATAAAGGTAGAAATAATATACCACACTGTGACTTTTTCAAAATGTATTTTGTCTCCTATTTGTTGCAGACACAGAAAAGCTGTGAGTTTTTAGAAACATTTGAAACCTGTGTTGCTGTGGGTTCTTTACTCCCTCTAGTGTCACCTTGAAGGATGAGCAAATAAAATGCTTATCTTTGTCATGTCATTGTCACAGTCATATGCTCCTATGACACATTTTCCACCACAAAGGTGGTTAAATTGTCAGCACAAAATCACTTAATGATTTCAGATAAAAAAAGACATCAGGACTTAACTGAGACCTTAACAATATTAAACCTTTTTGTTGAGTATTTCAGTGAAGCCACACACAATAACAGACACAAAGGAGTATTAACATGCAATACAGCAAGTATGGATATTTATTTCAGATTTATATCAAAATACCCTTGAAATATTGCAACATATTTACAATACATTGTACAAAAATATGAAAATGCAAATGTTTCTGCTGTCTATTAATGCTGATATCTTGAAACACAGTTGCACATCGGTTACGGGCTAATACAGGATACACATTGTACGCACTCATCTAACTTAATACACTGTTCTCACTGGTAATAACTACCAGGCAATATTCACATCACTACGCTTTGTTCCATGATGATGAATCGTGCATTTACTATCTTTGACTTTCATTCACTTGCACAAAAAGAACTATACACATTTATGTACATTAATGATCTTGTTTCATCCAGTTATCAAATCAATAACTCTACCAAAACATGGTTCATCGATTAAAAAAAAACTTGTGCTGCAGTGGTCAAGCTTGCTGACCACTTTTGCACAGTAAAACACCATATAAAACAATATCAGTCATAGTATAACCGTACTGTAAAACACTGGGTCAAGAGCATTAGGCCTGTATATGGCTACATCAAAAGAACGAGCATCTGTCAGACACACATACTTCACAGTCTGACACAGTATGTCTGATACATAAAAAAAAGCTTAATATAGAAGCTACAGCAGAAAACATTGCCCATATATTGACGTAATACTTCTGACAGGAAATGTTGAAATGTATACAATCAATGTTGACCGCCGCCACAAATGAAAACCAGTGTATTTGACTAATTTGTACAACCATAATCGACATAAAACATAAAAGTATTACAAACTAAAATACACTTGCTATGGTCCATAGCAGAAATATAAGCCCTAATAAGCCCTAAAATGCAAGTTTGTTTCCAGTCATGCTTTAACATGGGAATGAATCATGAACACTTAACAAACATCAAATCCTGATCCTCAGCATTTCTTAAGTGCTCTCAAGAAATTAGAACATAATCAAAGTTACCTTTGTGCAACACCATTAATTTCTCCTCAGCGATAACAAGAACCAGAACAAAAATGACAATAAGTGCATTTCTATGAGAATATGTATTTTGTTCTCAGCAGTATTTGCACTAATACCAGGTTTTCAAGTGAAATGCTCCAAGGCAGGTGTGAAATGGGGAATGGGAACCTTGAGAACAAGAGAGATGTCGTCTTACTCTCCCTCCTCCTTGATGCGCTGCTGTTTGTTGCGGCGAGAATCCAGGTCGAAGGAGAAGTCGGACCACTCATCGCGTGGTGGGAAGGAGATGGTCTGGCGCAGAGTGAAGCGCACGGCGTCGATGACGCGCTCACCTCGAGCCTCGGAGGAGCCTACGCTGACGGTGGAGGCCCCGCTGGTGGTGCGAACTATGTGGGAAGGTGGGGAAAAATCCATGGCCTGTCGGTGCTCCATGATGCCCTTCCAGATGATGTGCTGGAACTCTGTGGGAATCTTCAGCCTGGACAGGTCCTAATGGTCATTACACAGGGGAGCGTTAGTATTCGCAGGGGGAGCCACTCTTCTCTCTAACCCATCAAATGACTCGTGTTGGATAGGCAAGGGCTCACCTCCATGTTATAATTCTCAATCTGGTAGATGTTGCTTAGGCCTTGTGCTGTGAAGTAGTCCAGACAGCCTGCGCAGCCCAGTCGTATGAGGAAGCTGTGGAACAAACGGAGGCACAGAAGGTCAGAAGTGAAGCTATAACTCTAGCTTATTTTTTAAATGTTCATATCATTTATTTAACAACACACACTGTTTCTTGGTATCTGCATTTAGCTGTAAAATGTACATTAGACGTGTGGATTTATCATCTTTTCAGGAAAAACACTATACTGGGAACTTAATAATCATCTGGTCTCTATTGTAAATATTGTATTTAGCATTTAGGACGGGGTGACTGCAGATTATAGTAATTGTAGTGTTGCAAAACATTGAGCTTAAGCAATTATCACAATTAATTAATATTAGCGCAATTCAGGGGATTGCAGTTTTGTTGAAAGAATTATTTTAAAATTGAGAAAGAACTCAACTGAGATAAAAAAAAAAACTCAACTTTTGATTAAATTAGAATAGAATTTATTTAATTCTAGAAACAAAGACAAATTTCCCCCAAGTACAATGATTTATCTATGATAGCTAAAGAAAAGGAAGGGTTAGTGTGGTCGGTTGTGTCTGTGTAGATGTGTATATTATAACAGCAGCAGGTTTTAGCTGGTTGAATTACTTTGACATTGTTGTTGCTCTACTTAACAGGAGCTAAAGGCTAAAGCAAGGATAAAATGCTGTTATGAAATAAAACAGCAAAACTGAAAATGGGAAATAAACTCACTTTGTTAAAAGTGTGCTACTGTGAAAAAGTTATTATTAAAAATGTAAACATTTATCAAAATGGACTTAAAAAGGAAAAAAAAGAAGTATCCCTGTTTGGTTTGATCAGGTACCTGGAGATGCTGCTGTCCATGGGGTATGGAGGAGGGGGAGTACAGTGGGAGGAAGGCACCAGCGGAAGCTGTGGCTGCAGTGCGTGTGTGGGGCTCAGTGAACTCATGTCAGCGTTCATGGGGATATGACTGCCCATCATAGGAGTCACTGCAAAGACAAAAGGAGCTACTGTAAACTTCCTTCTACTGCTCTGAGATTTGGATATTACGGAACTTCAACTGAAACACTCGGAGGGGGACATGTAGAGGTTACTCTCAACATGACGCATAATGCATCTTAAGTGCTGCTGGAGAGTCTCACAGGGATCAGCTTTTTGAGGAGAAACTTTCTGTTGGGGGATTGGATGTAAGCTTGGAGACATTCAGGACCCCTCCTGCCTGCCCAGACACGTTATCCTACGTACACAATAAGCCCAGGAGGGACGCGACTACTGGTAGTGGGGAATGTGCGGCCTGAGATAGACAGGAAGAGAAACAAAGGGGCACACTTACTGTCAGTCAGGCCTCCAGACATGCTAGATGGGGTGAGTGTGTTACGCTGCTGGGGGTTGATGAGCTGGCTGACAGAGGGCAGCTTGTTGACTTTTCCGTGAGTTGGGGAGCTGGAACCAAAGGAAGGCTGAGGCGGCATTGAGGTCCTGGGGCAGGAGAGAGGAGGTTAAAGGCCGTTACTATCATGATCCTCCAGGGTTCAGCTTTAAAAACACAAGTCTGGTCTGTGTATGTAATTACAAATTTAAATGTAAATGTTTTAACTAAACATCAGTTAAAAAATTTACATTTAGTTTGTGATCTATAACATTTTAGTTAATAATAAAAATGAGGAGCAGGAAAAGCAGAAGACAGAGTTCAAAGCAACATAAAAAGCCGTTTATTATAATGTGACAAAAGAGTAGCCGAAAAAATAACAAAATAATCTGTTTCAAACAGATGCTCAGTCTGCTCTGTACATAACACCTGCTTTTACAACACATAGAAGAAGAACAAACACAAACTGTCCTGCAGTAACTTTATATAAAACATGACCAGCATATCAATAAAGTGCCCCCCCTCAAAAAACAAACAAACCCACAAGATAAATTTAATGAGTCCAGCTCTAGTGACAGAACACTTCCAGCTGAATAAGCTCTGTAAGTTAAGTATGTTAAAAACAGACAGATGAGGAGGACCAACCTTAAAAATATCCTTTTTGTGGACAAAAATAAAACATGCAAAAATTCTAATCTCTGAATTTCAATGAAAATCTCAGAGGAGCCACTAGTAAAGAGTGAATACACAAACAACAAGTCTGTCCAGCATGTAGGGCTACAGTTAGCACAAAGGCTGAATAGAAGTGTTTCTCCGTGATCTCGCAGCAGCAACGGATCTCAGTAACTGAAACTTTCAGTGTCACATCCTCAGTGCAGAAGTAGTTAGAAGATGTGAGAAATCAAAGGTGATAAAGAGGAGACAGAGAGGAGGTCCATGTAACGTGGAGCAGCAGGAGGAGCAGGAGGAGGAGGAATGTGGGGCAGAGTTTCAGGAGGAGCTGCAGCGCCGCCTTTGCTCTCCTGCAGGTTCCAGGAGCTGGCTACCAAGACGGGCTTTTATCAGACTGCAGGAGGAACCAGAAAGAAGAGAGAGCAGAAATAAGGGCTCACTGATGGAGGAGGAGAGAGGAGTGAGTGACCCCCCCAGAGAGACCCATGGGTTCAGACATGCAGCTTAATAAATGCTAGTGGAAAGAAAGAACAGTAAAGAAGAGAGATACACACAACTGCACAAAGTCTCGTGTGACAGACAGATCCAACTTAACAACATGTTCTGCACTAACACCATCGTCCAGAAGGTGGCACTCTGCAAACGCAGATTACAGCATGTCTCTGTTGCAACGTGCAGGGATGTTATTTAGGATTCACACAGTGGAGGGAAAAGAAAGGCCTGAAACATTCGCTGTTGACAGAACCTTTTATTTCAAATTCTGTGAGTGGAAACTACAGGAGATTACAGGAAAGTGTTGTTGACTGTGGGACCTTAACAATATACAAACAGAAAATTCATGCTAATTAATCAAATATACCAAACCCTAATGAATAATCTGCTCTTGTAATTTTGTGACTTCAAATATTATTAATAACATTTATTTATTATTATAATTCCCAATATTTGAGTGACTGTCAGGAAGCAACAGGTAGGTGAAAAAAGTAGAAAACAGCAAATGCCCACACTGTCTCACTGTGAGGCTGTCTGCCAGTGTCTTAATGGGAAACTATAACATAAGCAGTAATTATCATCACAGGCCTGTCAAACTATCATTTACACCCATCTCTGCTTTTCCATAGCTTATAGTGAAATGGGCGTGTATGAGGTATAGTGTGTGTGAACATGTGCGTTTGAGACAGTTTTAATTATGCTGAAGAGAATAGCTGAGGCAGAGGCACGGATTTTGTCGGGTGCTGTTGTGCAAACCTGGCAGAGCAGCCAAAGGCGTTACCACGAACCCTTGGAAGCTTCTCCTTAACAAAGCATAGCCAGGTACATTTGTCACGATTCATCAGCTTTGGCTCACAGCCCATGAGAGAGAGAGCACAAGTGAAGAAAAAAAACACAGCTCTACTTGATGCAAGGCTCACCCAGAGCAAATTCTAGGTAAATTCTCAGCTGCTGATAAACTCTGAATAACCACAATTTTAGAGCAATTACTATCAGCTATTGCTGTTCCAATGCTTCAGTGGTAGAAATAAATTGAATCAAGAAATCTCATGCAAAACCTTTATCTGTGCAATCCACTTTTGCAGAAACAAGTCAGTCATGTTAAGTCAGTTAAATCTTTGCAGTGTGTTCAAAACGAAAACAATCTGAGCCCCAAATAAGCATCTGGCAGAAGACGCATAGCTCAAAAACAGCACAAGGAAACAAGTCCACTCGAGTTCATTTAACGTATGTCTGTTTTTCATAATGTACCTGAGAGCAAAACAATTATTTTATTAAGATCTAGAGTGGTACTCACTGTTTTTGAAGTAGATTTTGTTGCTGCTGTCTGTATGATTCTATGGTATGTTGAGGAAGAAACTGCATGAGTTCCAGAGACTCTTTGATTTTTACCAAAATCTCATAAATTTCACGGCCTTTAATCTATAAGAAGAAAAGAATGACAGAGGTCAACGCTCAGACAAAGTCAGACACAGAACAACGTTTTAAGACAACTCCTTGAAAAGCAACACTTACAGGCAAACAAAAAACCTCCTCATCTGTAGATCTTCTCTTCTTGATGGTGGGCATCATTCCGTGTGAAACCTGGCGCAAAGCTGAAAACAGAAGAGTAAGAAGTGAGTACAAGTGTTGATGTGAGGAACAGTTAACCTAAGCCAGAGCAGGAGGAAACAAGCGAGGGGGAAACAGGAGGAATGTAGCAGAGCGGTTGGCAGCGTTCACTGAGCACAGTGTTAGTGAGTGCAGAGGTTGAGGCTCCTCATCACTGGCGGCATGTCAGGTAAGACCAAAGCTCGTCAGCCCATCACCAGCCCCAGCACTACTTACGGCGTTTCGTACCATCACTGCTCTTTGTGGCGTCTGTTACGTGCTGCTTGCGTATGCTGTCCTCATCCGCCTTTCGGTCTCTGCCGGGGCAGGCACAGATCCTGGCCTCGAAGCACCGGCGGCCTAATACCTGACCACTGGAGGAAGGACAGGGACACAGATCAGGCAGAGCCATGGTCAAAGATAATCCACCGCTTAACTCGAGGCATGACAGAAAGCACCAACGAGGAGAGGGCTAATGGTGACGGTGTCTCTTACTCTCTAGTTTCCAGAGTGACAATGATGAGAATAGGCCGTCTGTTCATTCCACCCACGCAGCTCGAGTTGCACATGAAGTTGTACAAAATTGTGGTGAATTCTGTCCCCACCTGAGGAGGCGAAAGACACTGAGGGTGAGTGACAACACTGGGTGACAATGAAGACAAACAGGTTGATGTTATGTTATATGTTTTTTATGTTTTGATGTTTTAATGGCTGCTCCACATCCGGCCAGAGAACAACGGTTAAAAATGATCCTGTTGACTAAACTCTAAATTAGGTTAAGACAGGACATTCGTGACTGTTTACCTGCACAACAATAACCTTGTTACTGTAAAACCTGTGTTTACAAGCATGATAAGAATTTGCTCCAGCCACATCAGTATTTTTGAAATGAAACTGATATATTTTAGGTTTGTTATACAAGATGATAGGAAATTTTGCACACAGAGAGAAGTGGATGTGGATTTCTTTATTTCCTCTCTTACGTCTTTGTCATGCACAGGAACTATAACAGATAAAAAAGGTGTTCTGCAGAAATGTATCTGTGTTAACCCTGATTCTCTCAAGTTATTGCAGAAAAACAGGTCAATTATAATAATTCATCAACAGCAAAAAAACCCCCAAAAAACAGGACAGTTTCCTCTTGCACAGAGATGAAGCAGTGATCACAGTGAGGGGCTCTAGGGGACGGCAGTTGCTGCAAGTTAGGCTGAGGTGGTGAGGTGTCACTGACAGGACATTCAGCTGGCCTCGCTCCAGGATAATAGACAGCTCACCTGGGGAGGCTCGTAAGGAACTAATACACTCTGTCTTCCAGTGATGGAGTCCTCCACATACTGGGCATGGCTGTTTCCCTCCACGCGGATCAGATGGCTCGGAGGAGCTATCTGACCTGGAAGCAACAGGAGTTGTGTGATTGAATGCCAGCAGCAAAGAGCATAAGTTAGAATTTATTTGTTCATCGATACAAAGAACTGACCGTCGTTGAACTCGCGGCTGAGCTCATGGTTCGGGCAGCGTTTCACCACTTCGGTCACATGTTCGGCTTTCTTGTAAACAGGCATGGCCCTGATAACAGCACCCTGTGGTGGGGTGGTCAGGACTTTGATCTGAATGGGACATGTCTTGGCAATTTGGCAATATAATTTCTTCAGTTCTGTTGAGTACTAGAAAAGAAAATAGGAGACAAAACACAAAATATCACATAAAACATTTTATGTACAGACAAACTGATTTAAGTAAGAATATTTTCAAGTGTATGAGAAAAATGTTCTTTTCCTAATTTTAAAAGCACACATCAATCTGTGTAACACCTGTTGCCTGGACTGTGCACTTCTGGTTTCCCCTAAAGCAAAATGGGTTAAAGACAAGACTGTGATTATGACCTACTTAAATAAACACACACATGCGCACACATACAAGTTTTGGTGCTATGAGTGTGTGTTGAACAACCTCAAAGATGTCTCACGGAGAGCCTCTGGGACTTCCGAGGAGCGCCATAAAATGGACCCCTCCAGCAGCAATTAAACTGGGCCTGGCTTTCATCTTCAAGGGAGGAGTACTCTGCTAAAGCATCTATTGGCCACTCATCATACAGAACAAGGCTTCTGAAGAGGCTGGCAACCAAACGTTACACAAGGTTGAGTGCAGCTTTCCTTGTGGGGTTGCAAGAAAATGACTCAGTTTGAGCTTTTAGAATACAGGAGTGAAGACTAATCACAGGAGGATCCATCTGGTGCCAGATTGTGATGGCTGGCTCACATTCAAGTTAAGTAAGCCAGGCGTGATGAATAATGGATGTACCTCGATCCCTGGCACTTTTAGAATTGATAACCAGCAAGCCATCAGAAAGACTGAATTGATACTAATAGGCATAACCCAACTGTGTAAACAAACCATTCAAATCACTGCTGTGTAAGCAGAGCTTCAAATCCTCTATGTGCAGAAGACAGTGGGGGTGGAGGGGGACATTTTTCCTGTCAGAGTCGTTTCTGAGTGAAGAAAAGTGAACATTGTGAAAACCGCTTGGGGCTGTGTTTGAGAACAATGCAACATAAAATTCCACATTTAATAAGTTTGGTTCCAAAGAAAAGGCGCTAATCCCAGTACCTGTCTGTGCTGACTGCAATTATTACTTAAGTTTGGCATGGACATTTTCTACTCTGCTCCCCAGGCACAACCCTTCCTTTCATCAGGACAATCCCAAAACAAAACCTTCTCATCTCTCCAATATTCCTGATCACAAACTACACACTGTGCATTTCACCTAGAGATGGATCCTCTAATACAGATGGATTAATTATAACCCAAATTCTCAACTATGCTCCTTTCCTCAAGTAACCTCATTATAAAATGTACATCCACAGGATGAACTGACACAACACTACATCGTGATACTAATATGCACTGCTGGAAAGTTAAGACGTTAAATGTTGAAGCAAATAGTAAAGAAATGAAAATCAAATCAGTATGAAGTGCTTTAATTTGCAATTTGTGCATAAACAAATGTTCTTAACATGATGTATGACTGATGAGCACAGTTCAAGCCCTGGGACATGTATGTCAACATGAAAACTGAGCTGATTCTTCCTTAAAATCAAAGCAGTTTTCTCAAAAGGTCTCTTTAAAAAAAAAGCCTAAGATGAATAGCTGTAGTTTCTAACCTGATACTCCCCGTACGCCTCTGTCAATCAGCTAAATGAGGTGGAGAAGCCAAGCAGATAGAGATGGGGGAAAGAGCAGAAGAGAAAGAGAGAGCAGAAGATTATGAGGCATGGAGAAAGAGAGCAGTGCTACGTAAAGGGTCAGTGCGTAGTGTTTTGAATAATTACAGCATGCTGGTGTTGTGTAGCTGAAGGCGAAAACAGCAAAACTCCAAGCACCGAGATCTAATCAGAGATGTTAGAGTAGGCAGAAAAGAAGTTTGTTTAGATCCTATCCCACTGTCTCAAACTTACACGCACACACCAGAGAACCATCCCAGCCCCGAAGCTACAAACTTTGAGCACACAACTATTTGCTGCTGGTGCCGTGTTTGCTCAGGAGTGAGAGCAGGAGCTGCTGTTGAATGCTGAAAGAAGCGCTCGACTAAAGCTAACACTGTTCAGGGTGGAGCGCAGCCAGTTGACTGATGGGATTCAGTGGCTCACACAGGGTGCGGTGCTCAGGTGTTAACATGTAATTATGAGCCTTTCATTGGTCACAGTGTGAATTACACAGCCAAGGAACACACCAGTTCACAATACAGGGCTGCTCATTCACAATCATTTGCGCCATTTGTGTTTTAAGAAATGGGAAAAGAAACTTTTCTAAGTGTGCAATAACAACACATGACACATTTATTCAACTGCACATGTGGCAGCGAGGCAGAGAAAAAATAACAACTCTGACTGCTGGACAAAAGAAATGAAGACGGTGGATAGTTCTGTTAGCTCGTGTAATAATGAAACGATGATCCTATAACAATCCAGCTGCATGCAACATACAATTTGTTCTGATGCTTGTACAGTGCTGCATATGTGCAATTACTTTCTAAAACATGCTGCACTTCGATACACAAACACACACTTCCCGTGCAGTGCAGGTTGAGGCAGGCCCACAGCTGTAGCATTCTTTCCTCCCTGACAGCCGCTGCGGGCGCATGCAAAAGTCAAGTCCTGACAAACATCAGGCCTTCAACAAGCACCGTTTGGCGCCTCTGGTCTTGTCTTCTTCATACCTAACATGTCATGTCATGCCTAGAGCTTCTCCCAAATCTGTTTAATTCAACAATAATGCAAAGGAGTTTTTTTCCTCTCTCCTGTTTTCAACAGAAACAGAAGCAAAACACCTGCTTCTAAGAAGAAAACATTTTTTTGTGGTAAAATGAAAGTTTTACACATAATAATCTCTCTCTAAAAAGCAGTAATCAGCTCCCGTCTTGACCACCCGGTCTCAGTGATGACACCTGTCCCAAGGCAAACCTGTAAACTGACATGTGGCATCATGTTTATGTAGCCACTGCTGAAAGACTCAAATATGTATCTGTCACTCTTGGGGTTAGCCAATTGAACGCTTGCCTTCAACATCGCTCTGAGTAACTGTTAAGTACAACTGAGTTTGTTGCATTTGAAACTGAAAATAAAAGCCAACATGTGGGAAGATATGAAAAAAAATCTGCATAATAACTATGTTTGATCTACTTGTGCTTCAAGGACGTATTAAAGCTGCAAACATGTTTGTGTTATTCTAAAGTTTAGTCATCACACAACAATGATTTCTGTGTTCAGAGCTCCAACATACTCAGTAAGGATTTGGTTAGTTCTGATCCGAGGAATTCTTTTCTTCCCATGATGACAGACCAGTATCTCTTTTGTATTTACAGTATATAACTACAGCATGATCTGATTTTCTGTTGAGGTAAATCACTGCTGCAGGTATCTGTATAAGGATGTTTGTTAGGAGTAAAGAAAGAATCTTGTAATCTAAACTGTAAGAGAACGGGCTTTTCCACAATGATTATGGAGAAATCCCATAGCCCATATCATAAAAACCTTTTCAACTCTGCTTTAAAAAAAATCCCCCTCTACCTTTTCCCATCTGTAGCTTTTAGGGCTTGTCTCCCTGTGATGGGCGAGTCGTGACAAGCTTCTTGACACAAACAAGTCTCAGCCCCATCTCGTGAGGCGTGGGACGGGCCCGCAGATGTTCCAGGGGCAAGTTGTGTCTTGCTGCCTTTCGCTGGAACACTCTTGTCTTTGAGCATAGAAGGGCTCTCCTCCTCCTCTGGCGCAATGTGAGATGCAACCATCAAGCTTAACTCTCTCAAAAAGACAGAGCCCACTCCAAGAGCACAGGGTTCAGGAAAGAGGCACACAGTATTTACACAAGTATTATCTGCAGGTCCTCAATCCATTACTGTAATCCCCTGAGCTCTACAGCGTCCCACTGATAGCCCAAACCATGACATTCTTCTCCTTTGACTACTATATGTGGTGGCAGTTAATACACACTGCAAACACAACCAATCTTCTGCCTCAATAGTGGCATCAGTCACCAACAATAGTGCCTCATTGGCAACACTCCATTAATTTAGTAAAGCAAAGAAGATAAAACATTCTTAACCTGTGTATTCTTTGGACCTGGTGAATTTCTTTAACTAAGTGATAAAGGAGGGAACACCGTGGAGACTGCAGGAGTGCCAACAAGGAAACTGTGTGGGAGCGGTTCTGGGAAATGTTGACGTGTTGCACTTCAGTATGTGTGTGTGTGTCACACAGTCATCCTAGACAGGAAGAGGTTAAGGTGTGGGTTAGGGATTAGGTGTGTCTTCATAAGAACAGTCATCAAAAAGCACAGTACACAGTCTATTAAGACCTGTGGAAGATCCCACAGGTCTTCAAAAGGAGGCATTAGCAGATCTATGCACAGAGCAAAGCTATGGCGGTGACACCTTCAGTGGTTCTCGGCCATTAGTCCATCAGTCCAGCAGTGGAGCTATTGTGTTGAGATTATGGAAGCTTTGCAAAAGATCTCCTCAGATCAGGAGAGGGAGCCTCCTTCGAGATGGGAACCAACAGTGTAATCACTATTCTTTGGAATAGCTGCTGTAGACCACAGGGGACTCTTTCTATGAGTCATTATGTAAAATTATCAGCTAACAAAATAATGTTCAGTGAAGGAGAATTCTGCATTTAGCATTTTACTGTGCATTAATGCATTGATGCTTAACGTGGCCATTAAATGTTACAACAACTGGAAGAAATGTTAACAGATTAGAATAGAAACCAGTAAACAGAAAGTCTCATTGTGAAACATTTCTATAGCTCATCCATCTACACCACAGACTAACTTTAGAATAAAACCATTTGAATAAATCATTTTACTGAACTTTACGTAGAAAAAAGTAAAGTAACTATCCCACTTTGCTTTTTGTCATGTATATACTGTCAATTCAATCAAACACCAGAAACACCTCACTCTGTACATATGATCCACTAATTTTCCATGTTAAGCCAAACCAATCAGACTAGTCTTGCATCATGTGTTATGACTGTGGGATACACAGTCTGGCAAAATACACAATACATATGTCTATGATGGGGATGTGTCCTAAACCAGTGTGGCTCACATTCTGGGGCGTGCCTCTCACAAACCACACTCTCAACCTCCTCACAGTTGCACATCAGACAAACACTTTTGTTTTTGGACTGTGAAAATGAGAGGGATGAGTGAGGCAGTGTGGGAATTGGGTAAATGTCACAATCCCACACTCGGCGTGGCCAAGGTGAGATTGGCCAGCACTCCCTGAGTTTAGCCTGTTTACTTGAAGGCACAGTGCATTTAATTCACTGCATTAAGCACAGCAGGTTTTTCAACAGTCTGCTTTGGATACATTTGGCATGGACGACTGGTGTGTCCTGTTATTCATCAAACTTACACCTATGATAGATCATTTTTAATGTCCATTTAACTCATCATAATCCTGGTGCATTATGTAATCTTTGACACATCACACATTGCCCAAGATGCTATGTAATTTTGATACTCTTGTTTTAATTTGGTCAGCAGCCCTCGCCTGTTGCCTATTAACGCCCCATGCTTTCTATCTGCTATGTCACGTCATACAATCAAAACTGTCCAAAGACAAAACAAGTCAAAATGCAAACGGGGACAAAAACCTCGTCACCTCAGTTGTCCGCTAGGGTGCATTAATACACTGAACTTGCGAGGCTGTGACAGTGTCTGCACGGAGAAGTACAGATTAGACACATAAACAACCAAACAGGTGGGGCTCTAATTCAACAGCTGTCCTCAGCTCTGTCATGCATAATGACAGAGCAGGAGGAGCTGGTTGTGTAGGTTTACTGAGCATCACATGGTGACATCTAGCTGCATAGGACTTCACCACACCTGGACCAACCGTAAAGTCTGTTTACCTCTGTCATCAACAAACTACTAGTGCACTTTGCCTAAGTTGTGTGCAATCTGGAGTTTGAACATGGCTCGAAGTACATGATCACCAAGAGCCATGTGAAGGTATTTGTGGAACACAGATTTGATTGATTGATTCATTTTTAACTGTCCGTGCATGTTATTTACTGAATATATCTAGGATTAGGATTTTTCTTTCACCACGTGAAGTGTAGTATCTGAGACTTGCCTGGGGTTTAGCTATGATTTGAAGTTATACATCTCAAGTGACATTCTTCCTTGCCAGATGTAGTTGTGCAACGCAGGACTTTCAAATAATGTGCACCTAAATCTGCCTAGAGCACTGATAGTCAGATAAGAAGTCCATGTGTAAAAGTATCTCTTTAACCTTTACGCTGACAAATAACCTGTTATGATGACAGTTTTGTGTCTCTGTTGCTTTGTATAAAAATAGGAAAAAGACATTTGTCAAAACATATTGGGACAAGTCCTGGGAAAGGTTGCTTAGCTGTTTTAAACTGTGATAATTTGTACTATTCAATGCTGGTGAGTGTCACTTATTATTCAAATTTCAAACTACTATTTGATCATAATAAAAAAAAGATAAATAATCAAAATCTGTAATGTCTAGTTTAAACCTGAGTTGCAGCATGGAACTACTTTATATTACTCTGCAATGTTTGAGTACATCTCTACACATCATGCATTCACTTTTTGCCATTACTTTCTGACTGAGAGCTGCAAATAAAGACGCTTTACACACTCTGAACAAACGTGCCAAAAAGTGTCTTACCGTCCAGGTGGCAGACTTTGCTGTGCTAGATTGCTGGAAGGACACATCAAAAGTGTGGGGCCCAGCATAATCTGTGTTGGATGGGATGGCTGGTGAGGGAGAAAGGGCATCAAAGGTGGAGCTGGGCTGAGTGTAGGGTGATGGTGCTGTCACATTGTTCTGTGCATGGTCATTGTTGTAGGGGCTGGTGGAGGTTGAGCCGCCATTCTGGATGTTCTGATCCATGCTGTTCAGGAGTCCCAGGTTTGTATACTGCGACTGAGGACAAAAAATTGAGGGAATGGGGACAAGGGAGCAAAAAAAATGTCTTTAGCCATTACAGGAAAATTTCAAGATGATTAAATCTGACAGACAGTTAGGTTTGGACTGATGAATCTTTACCACAAAGACAGACAAACTAGCATCTGTTAGACTGTTCTAATCAAAGAGAGAATTTGACAAAATATTGCTTTCAGTAACTGGTGCTATAGTTTTAAATCACACAAAGATACAAGTGGTAAATTACTACACAATACCATCTCATTTCAGGTCAAGCCTTTAAGTTAAAAATGACTGCAATGAAATTGTATTTATAATTACACAAGTACACAACACAAGAACATATAAAATGTCAAATCAAGGCTCACTAAATAAAACAATGCTCAAGGAAAGATGTTCTCTTCTTTTGTTTTAAAAACAAAAAAGAAACAGAAAATCATAATAAAGGAGGTTAAGATAAACCATCTTTCCTTGCTTTGTGTTTATGGTCTAGCTCCTTCCTGAACCAACGTCTTAACACTGTTCTCAGACATGACAACTGTAGACAGACAGACATACAAAACTTGATTTTAGAATCCAATCACTGAGCCTTGCTTTTTAGATCTATGTTCAACTACAAACTACACTGCCGTGCTTTCTGATTCCCTTTTCCAAAACTATTCAGACGAGAGGACTGGAATTAAACATGATGGAGAATACACCTAGGTCGTAGCCAGTCCCTTCCTGCTTGCCCTGCTTGCCAGTCACCCCATTCCTTTCCATTTATAAGTAGCACATTCCTGGACGAGGTGCAATGGCTCTCACGCTTTAGACAGCCATTAATCTCTCCAGGGTCTCTTGTTTATTTCAAGCACGGCTGACCACAGCTGTCCAGCTCACACCCATTGGACTACCAGGTGTTAGTGGTGTGCCAGATGACCAGCAAAACACTAGGTAGGATATCTATTAATCAAAGTAGTGACCTATAAAGCAATCTTGCTGCTTTATTACATTCAGACCCCCCCCCGCCACACACACACACACACACACACACACACACACACACACACTCACACACATTCACACCCACACCCACACATCCAGGCACAGACAAACACAGTCAGACAGACACACCTGAGAGAGGTCATTCGAGTCAACCTCAGCATACTTGTGGAACAGCGCCACAGGGTAGCTAGCAGTTTGGATGAGGGTCACTGTGTGTGCAGTGCAAGGCTGCTTAACCCCCCCAGAAACAATGACACCAGGGCTTATAAGAGCTTGTCTGCAGAACAATTAAGCTGGCTATGCAGGTGTTAGGAGACAAGTGTTTTGTGAAGGGAGCACACACGCACAAAGACACACATACTCTCAGAGAAAAAGAAACCTCCACTCTGGTGGAGAACCTATAGCTTTTAGCAGAGAGAGACTTCCCCAAACACACGCTCCCTTACAAAGGGCTAATTACACACAAGTATTATAAAGGTTTAAACCCAGGGGGTTGAAGACTGGCCCTGTGTGTCTGATCCCAGAGGAGAAAAAACTGATAGGGCCCAAACTGGTGGGACTGAATATTATAGAAGCTTATCAGTTAAATCAATACTTTATTTATTTATTTATTTCAGCTCACATTGGTGAAAGCAAGCAAATATTTCCTGCTTTAGATGGGAACTAACAGTGCAACACATGATCCTGATTGCACAGTGTTTTCCCGTATGTGAAGGGCCAGCAACCACAATATCAGAGCAATTCTTTTGAACTATGGTGCAATTCACTGCAGTTGCACTGAGGTGCTCAGCCATTCAGAGATGACACAGTCTCCCTCAGTACCTTATGCTGGCAGCTGCAAAGGTGGATGTGACAGGCACCAATTATCAATGTCAAATTATTATTCTAAAGAAAAGGTTGACGCTGGCCAGAGACCAAACATAGATAAAAGGGACGTGAAGCAGAATGCTTGACATAGAATACTTACCATTAAATATGGGGCCCTGGATAATGCTTCTTATGCTCTAAATGAACATAGGGATCAAAGATGGAATGAGGATAAAGCCATAATTGAACAGATAACGAGGCCCAGCAGAGCGTCACCTAAACTCATCATGTTTTAATGTTTAATTGAGTGGAAGTGGGATGTCAGCTTTTTAAAAAGGTTGTGTGTGGAAGTTTCAGGACTTCTTGGCGTTTTCTTTAATCAGATCTTATTCCACTATAATACAGAAACCATAACCACTTTAGCTGCTCTTAAACATTTCTTCTGTTTATAGCTGGTGCTGTCTTTAGGCCTTCGGGATGTCTCAGTAAACACACAGGAACACAGGAACACAGTAAATCAGCAGCCTTGACATCTTCAACAGCCATTAATAAAGCGTTTGAAAGGTTGTGCAGTGTGTTTGAGGCCTTCAAGCTCATTTCTTTGAGATACATGCTGGGTAAGCATTTCAGGCCAACAGGAAAAGGAGACTGTTGACCTTCAGGGTGATGGCCTGTTGATTACAATGTAGGAATCTGAACTATCCAGAACACATATGAGAGATATTTTGAATACACATGGCAGCACTAATTTAAAAAGTTACAGCTAGTGCCAACACAGTGGCATTTGGTATGGCATACTAACACATTAAAATTATTCCTGTTCTTGTATTTATTGCTGGGCCAATGACCAAATAAATAGACAACATTATTGTATTTGTAAGTTCAACAAATATCATTAGAGCATACTTGACTGGGTGCTGGTTTTTGGTTGCTCATGTATATAAGGTTATTTTGTGTATATAGATAACTAACTTACTTGTTCTTCTTCTATATTCCTTTTGTTATAAGAGCTCTGTAACACTTAAATTTATCATTCGTGGGATAATAAAGGTTTATTCTATTCTATTCTATTCTATTGACTACAGGTAAATCTACAGCTTGAGAACTTTTAAACTCCTGTCAAAAACATGAATGTGTGTAGGATCTCTGTCAGTTCTGACTCTGTGATTGATGTCTGATTACTATGTTAGTCTCAGTGTCACAAGGCAGCAGAGGTTCTGTGATCTTTATGAACACTGTGCAAGGAGCGTATTTGATGGAAAAATACATAACAGTAGTCCCCCAGAGGACCATGAACACCACACTGTGCCATAAACTGTAAATCTGCTGTAAATCTGCCCAACACTGGAAGACAGATAAAATTCTATAATTTATTTATTAACACAAACTAAAAATCTCAATTTACAGCTACTGGTAGGTGGTGACAAATTGCAAGCACTGATAAAACCAGAGCTTGGATGACCAATAGATGACAGGAACCAGAGCAGACCTGGCCTGAGGGGGGAATAGCTCCCATTCCAGGCTCTCTAGTGACCTGCTCCATGTACCTTGGGTAAACACATAAGAGCATCGAGGGAACTGTGATGAGTGACCACAGGGGAGGTAAGAATTAAAGGCTCAACAGGGTTGGGGGTTGAGGTGGAGCTGGGTGGGGGTCTATCTACACCTTTTACCTGCTGGGGTGGGCAGAGCAGGTGATTGTATCTACATCAACACACCATTAAAGCAATTACGATCCTGGACTAAACAGCAGCGCCTGGCCAGTCACATTCTAATGGCTACAGCGGCTCCCAGGAGACTGGGGACGGGGCAACCTGACACCTCACACACTGGAGGGATTGAGCTGGACACCACTTAAAGTCCCCCTGCTCAACAACTTAAAAGACAGTGACCTGACACACCTGCTATCTGCAACCTGCAATCTGAGAATCTGTCACCGCTCACTTGCACAGCTTTAAGTTTTTGTTCAGTATTTGGTTGATAAAAACATAGAACCACATAACAGTTCACTGAAACTGAATCAACAACAACAACAAAAAAAGGAATCTAATTTTAATATGAAAGAATAAACTTTGTATAGATTAGACTTAATGAAAAACAACAAGTTTAGTTTTTGATCAAACAATTCAGCTCTCAAATATGTTAAGAGTAAAAACGCCGATTTCTTTGCATGCAATTGAAAGATTTAGATACATTTAATTAAAGCAAAACCATAATTTTTTTTAAAAGTTAGAATAATGTAATGTAGTGGAAATAAAATCTAAACTCAAATAACTTCAGTATATAATCTCTTTTATATTAATTAACTTTAAAACATCCTTTAAGTGTTTACCATGTAGTTCTGCAAACACAGATCCATCAATCATGATATTTGTACTTTCAAAATGACAAATGGGAAGTGAGGTATTTTTTTTCCAAACCAAATATTTAAAATTCAAACTGATGCATTAATTTATTTTATTTTATCTGTGAAAGGTCAGAAAAAAACATTGAATGCAAATTGGGAGAAGACATAAAAATAAAAATCTCCTGATCCCATTATCATCCTCTCTAATTTTAAATTAGCACATCTTAGTATCATAACTCTTTAAATAATTTAAACACACGACACTATTGTAGTTTTATCTTTTATATTCAATTCTTTACATTTCCTGAGCCTTTCCAAGAAAAATTCCTCTAAAGAGAAAAGAAATCTCCCACCACAGAAAATCCAATTCAAAATAAATTACATCAACAGACAAAATCAGCGCCCGGCCAGACAGCAGCCATTTCACAAAAGATTGTTCAGCTGTTTACATTCCCCATTTGACTGCAACTCGCACACAGATGTGCACTTCAACACACATACTCAGTGTCAAATGTAAAATCATTTTCCCGCTTTAAGCATTTTTTATGGTAATTGATACTTAACTTACTTTAAAATAGGCTTTTTGTCTTTACAGATTATCCATATTTCCTTATTTTACACTTAATCACATCACATTTCTGGGTTACACTTAAAATGATCCTGTATATAAAAATAAATTACACACGTCTACAATTGTGGCTCATTTAGAATTTAGACATATACTTGATATCGCTGTGTACAAAGGTATTTTAGTTCTTTGTGTCATTCAGGCCAAGGAGCTCTGGGGAACCAACTAAAGGAATGGGAACGATGGCTGATGCCCTGTTACCAGCTTCTCCTTTGATCTTACCTCGCTGTAAGACGTTGTGGTCCCCGTCTCCAGGTACAACATGTTGGCGCTGAGATTGAGCAGAGCTGCTGCTGTTTGCTCCACTGGCTCCAGGATTCCACAAATCTCGTTTCCTCACTCTAAAGGAGTGATGTGGACTACAGATGCAAAGTGGACAAGAAGAAGCTTCTATAGCAATCTATGGGAAGGTCATATATACCTGGGAGAGAGGGGAGGGGTCTAAAGAGCTACCTGTCCACACCCATCTCAAGAAGAATCACTGTCTCCTTACACTTCCCTTGAAGCTCTGCAGAGCTCCTCAAAGTTAAAAGTACTGCAAACTACTTTATTGACACTGTTGTTGCTTAATATTGACATTAACGAAAATGAAAAATGCTTTCATCATATACTCGCACTTTGCTTTTTTTTCCTTTGGTGTTTTCCTTAAGTTTCTTAAGTAAAATATACCAATCCAGATTAAGTACCATAAAATACATAAAAAAGAAACCTAAACCTTAAATAATGTTTACTATAAGACTATACTGCCCTTACATCATTTCCACATGATGTAATTTAAATTATTTAATTAAAATTAAACCATTCAAAAGACTATTACAGCAACCACATACTTGAGTAATGTCAGTATTATTTTCCAAATGGACATATTCCATCAATGTGGATGATAATAAGATAGATTAACAAAATATGATAACAAATTCGAGAGAAAAATCTATTAGGTTAGCACTGTGAGTGAGCTCTGCAGACTGGGGTTGTGAGAGTGTCTGCTACACCTACAGTAAGTTAGCATAAGAATGGGTCCCCTCATCCCTTAAGCAATCTTAATGCAGAGCCCCCCAGAAAAAACAATGTGACTCCTGTAGATTGCTTGTATCTACCAGAGATGACTGATCTGATCTGTTTTGGAAACATGCATTGTGTCTGAGATACTGCAATGGTGCTGCACCTGACCAACCCAAACTCTTGTAACTGTAACAGTTCTAATACAACCATCCTCATAAATTCATCAAGAATAGTTTTGACTTTATACGTTTTATTTTCTACTTCAGCTAGTAAACTAAAATAGCTACAGTTCTACAATAGATTCATGCAGAAAAGTTTTAATTTGCAATGACTTAGACTGACTTGAAAATAGCATTTTTTACCAAAACTTTAAATTGATAAATGTTATCAGTTAGAGGTGAAACATCTAAGAGAAATCTGCAGGGTGGGATGTGTGTGTGTGTGTGTGTGTGTGTGTGTGTGTGTGTGTGTGTGTGTGTGTGTGTGTGTGGAGGGGGGGGTTATACGGCAGATATTAACATGAGTGGATAGTGATAGCTGTACTGGTAGATGACAAGTGAGGAGGCAACATGGCACACATCATTTCTATAACTACAGAGCCAGAGGGCTAAAACTCTTGCCCTGTGGTCAGAATGGTTTGAAAGCTGTCTGAAAACTTAAGCACACCTATGACCTGAAGACGGTGTCTCCAATCACCAGCCACACCCTGCTGAGGCCCAGAGGCCATGGACCTACAGGTCAGCCTGTCACAAAAGGCAAATCAACACTTTAAAGAGCCCAATTCAGTGGCCTCCCAAGGTACCCAGACTTCAGTGAAGACCTAACCAAACCTTTTGAGGATGATAATTAGTTTAGCTAAACAAACTTCTAATTACGTTAAAACAACATTGGCACCTGAAAAGAAGTTAGAGTACTCAGTGTTAAGACAAGGCTATAGTAGAATTTCTATCCTACTCTGCTGCAATAAACTTCAGTGGGTCTATAAATCAATACAAATGTTCTAAATGACACTGGTTCACTGGTACAATACTGGACCAACAAGTGAGCCAATCTTAGCATAACTGTGTTTGCAGCCAAAATAAAAGAATTCACATTATCTTTAGGTTGTGAAATTATAATTAAAGACCATAAAATGTGTTTTATTGTTCACAGATGATGTAATTTTTAGATGAACTATGCACTCAGAGTGCAGCCACATCTCTAATAGCTGCATCACCCCAAAATGCTACAGCAGCAAGAAAGTAAGAGAGTCAGACCAAGCAGTAGGTAAAGATCTACAGATCCAGGGGCTCAGACAAAAGAGGCTTTACCAAAGATTTTCCCCTTTAAAGAGCCTGCTCCTTAAGTCATCTAGATTAGTTCAGTATCAAGTGTCAGGCTGCAGTGGCTGGGAAGGCACAGACACCTGCCCTAAAAAAAAGTGTGAGCTCCCATACGCACTGACAGATGCAAGCAGTCAATGGAGAGAGAGATCGTCACTTGGGTGGCACTTCCTAAAACCCCCACAATCAACAGTCACAAAATCCTCAATGATTTTTGTTTAAAAAATAAATGTAAGCAGAGTTAGGTAAATGCATCATACCTACTGGACACTGAACTTTTCTTCAGTGTCTTTAAAAAAATAAAAATAAAACTTAAAAAAACGATTAAAATTGTCAAGGGGAAAAAAACAGACTTTATGGACATTGGAGATTGCATGAGTATATAGGTGTACCAAAAGACGCTGTGGTTAAGTAAAGTCCAGTCACTACCTGAGCAACTGCAGAGTCATTGTACATGATATTTTGAAAAGGATCAGCTCAGTGAATTTGCATTTTAGCTTGTCCAGTGGATATTTTTACTCATACCGTGTATATATAACTGCCTTGATGAACGAAAAACTATTCACATACGTAGCCTGAGACAGTACAATATATACTGTAAATTATGCTCCACAATATAGTGTGAACATGCTATTGATAACAACTTATCCACAATATTCACTTAAGGGCTGAAAAATCCAATCCAAAGCCAACTTGAACTCTAACAATGTTCATAAATCAGTCCTCGTTTAACCTCCATTTCAAACACAGGTACATACATGTAGGTCTGATTTTGGTTTCTAAGTAATGTGCTCTAATCAATACTGTTTTCCAATTGACAAATAAGGATGGAGTTTGAAGTGTTTAACATCACTGACTGCTAAAATACATACCTCAAGAGTCATTTAACCTGTGTACAAGATTCATTTAGACAGCAGGAAAGCACTGGCTGTAGCTAGAATCAACAATGTTTGTTTAACATTATTACTGTGTAAATGACAGTTATAAAAATGTTTTCACCACCAGTCAGAAAACAGAGTAAAAGAAAAAACACAGAAATTCTGACATTTTTGTTTCACACTGACTCTGTCAATGTCTCTTTTCATGTGAACCATGAGTTTTCAATGTGTTACTGGTCTAATTTGCCTGATCAGTGCTGTTCTAGATGCACAGTGAAAATGCAAATACATGTAAGCACAAAAGTGACTTCTAGTTCCTAATTTAGTTTTGCAGTTCAGATCCTTGGCCTCCTTAATTCCTGTAACTATTTGGTAAAAAAACTACCAGATTTAAATAAACAACAATAAGTATTCTAAATAAATCTTGTCCCATTACAAAGTTGTGTTTCATAAAATTTCTGATATTAAAGAAAACATCTGTGCAATTTGTAATAATACCATTGAAATTGAGTCCTGTGACTCTCTTTAAAATCTAATATTTAAATTTCAAATTGGTGCTTTACAAAACATTTCTGGGATTACTGGAAGGTATATTGATGTGTTTTGTCTTAAATGGTGTGACCAATAAGTTTTTCAGCTGAACCTCGTATGACGTCATAATACTGCTGTATAAAAGAGTTACACTTTTCGTCTAAGCAGTAAGGAAGATGAAAGAGAAAAATTGAGCAATGGGGGCTCCTGCTTTCACATCCACAGTCTCATACTGACTCAGCAGTTATTCAAGTGGACCATCGTAAGCACTCGTTCCTTGGTACTTTGCATTAATAAAAATTTGTCAAAATTCAGATTAAAGCTGTTTAATCTGTGTTACTGAAAAACCTCAAACTAACTTTATTTGTCTAACAATAAAGTTTGTCTTGACAAATACTGTCTTGTTTAACAAATCTTTTTCAGGTAATGTAAAAACAGTTTAGATTTATTTATTTTTTTAATTGAGGAAACAAAAACAAAAACTGCTCTGCTGTTCTGAATGCTGAACTAACAGGCAACAGCTATCACACAAGACACAAAGAGGTGTGGTGAAAAAAGTAAGAATCCAAACACAAACATGTAATTAGATCTCAGAGAAGCCGTGTGTCGATTGAGCTACTCTGCTGTAAACTTGTTTCAACTCTGTCTTGTCTGAAAAAAATCTCCGTCCCTTTGCTCAACACAGTGTCGTCGACTCACAGCTGATCACAGCTTTATCTGGGTGTAAAATCAGCTGTTTGGGGTAGGATATAACGTTTCTCCTGCCACTATTTCTGCTACATTCCTTCATGTTATTCTACCCTCTTCTTGCTCCTCTCCTCCCCCCTTGTTGCCACCCCCACCTTTACATAGAGACGACATGTACTGATAGATGAGAGCTGGGACCTCTGCAACAGAGGCAGGTGCTGCGATAAATTGTTGCCCTGCAGCTACAGAAAAAAAAATCCAAAAGAAAAAGGAATTTCAGATTAAACATAAACCCTACACAATACAAATAAGTCCCCCAGGGCACTAAACAGTGAGCTGCATTCTAATGACTCATGAAAGAGGCACACCTCCACACTGGTGGAGGAGGAGGGGGGGTGGGATGAAGGTGGGTTTGCCCACCACAGCTTTGCATGAAAACAGACACTTGACTTGGTAATAATGATTGGGGCTTGGTAATTGGCAATCCGCCGCGGCAGCAAGCTCTTAGCCCCACATGGATGCTGCCTGAGTTGCTGGCGTGCCACCGCACCACGCCCCTGTTTCAGAGGAAAGTGAGTGGTGGGGGTGGGGCCATTAATCACCAGTTCAAGAGAGCACAAGCCCCTCTGGGGGATACGCAGGGTAACATTACTCAGCTCCTTGAACAAAATTTTTATTTGCTATATTTTTCCACTCTGGCTGGACAACAGCATTCCTATAGTGGGAGGAGAACATGCACATCATCTCTCATTAGCAGCACGGACAAAGATATGTCCCTCAGTACAGGTCAAATAGAAAGGAGTCCATACACTGATTTCAAAACATCTAATACCAAAAAGAATGTCCCAGTTTCAGTTTTACTGAAACTACACTACAGTGTGAATGTGTGTCCTTGGCTTTCACAAGAAGCAAGCACACAATCAACTCAGTAGTTTGGTCACATAAAAAATAAATAAATAAAATAAAACTACTGAAATTTCACTAGTCTGGAAGTTGAGTCATGGTAACTAGACTTCTTTTATGTTATGTCGACCTAACAAGAAGTCCAGTTACCATGACGCAACTTCCAGACAACATCATCTGGATGACCGAGAATCTTCACCATCAAATTTCACTACTTAAAGGACACCATCAGGCACGTGACTGTCTAAATGCACATTCTACCGTCAACAAACTGAGAGCTACCTGTCTCAGAGGGGCCACCCAGGTCAAGCACGACTCAGGCTAAATGAGATAATATCATCACCTTACAGACAACATCTCAGACAAAAACAGATAAACCAGCATTATTCATTGTTGAACTGCTCTGCACCACATTTTTACAACTGTCCTGGGGAAATTCCATTGTTAAAGTGAAGAAGAAAGCAGTTTACACGTTCTGTGTTGAACGACGCACGGAATTTACCACTGTAAGTCCCATAAAGTCAGAGTGAAACTAATCTTACAGGGTACATTTAATAATCAGCCACAAACAAACAAACAAGCAATATGACATGTTCTACAGAGATCAAACATTTCAGAGCACACTCTGTAGTTTTATGTTACAGTTTTATCTATGTAACTGTATATATTACTTGGTCACACAACAAGCAAAATTTGGGTAACATAAATAACCAGTGCCTGAAATGTTACTGTTTAAATCTAACAAAGAAAATGCTTTAAAGGAATTTAGGAATTTAGGAATTCCTAGGGAAAAACAATAAAAAGTAAAACGTCTGTTTTCTGCAAACAGCAAACCTAAGTACTTACTGAAAGTGCGTCATCTGGCTCATGCATGGTTATGCAGTCCATACTAATCTGAATGGTGTTTCCTGCAGACCCATCTGCTGGACTGTCCATAAAGTTCAGCTCAATCGGCTGGACTGAATGAATGGCAGATCTGAAATACAACAGAAACAGGTGAAACACTGACTGAAAAATGTACCTTTTATAGATTACATACAGTACATTTAAATTTTTGCATTTGCAGCAAAATATTTGATTTTTGTAGTATTCACTTACTGGTCGAGCATATCAAACAGTTGATTAAACACATCTTGGCTAAAGAAGTCAGCCGTCTGTGTTGACTGATTCTGGGACATGGTGGTGAGGAATGAGCTCTCTCTCCAGGACAAACGGGTCGAAGGGTCCCTGAGTCTGCAAGGAGACATAATACACTATTACCATTTTAAATTAATTTTACTGATCATTATCCAAATAAGCAACATTTACAGTTGTTGTTGTTTTTTTAAAATGCACATTTTTCATAGGTAGTTTTAAAAGTTGGAATGTGAGGAAACATTCATGTTGATATACAAGGCTGAGATTTGGCCACCCAGCCAGTGGAGGAAAAGAGGAGGAGGAGGAGTCCTGCTGGCAGCCATTCATGAAGAGCGCTTCCATTGTGAAGAAGTCAGCCTGCATAATACTGAATATTTGTACTACACATAATGGTGATTATGCACCATTCAGAGAGAGGCACTTTGACCTGCTACCCTGAAACATTACACCTGCTTCAGAGCTCAGCTTGCCATTGTTCCTGCTGAAGTGGCGCACGCTGCAGTCTGAGACGGGCGGAATTCCCCCCACCGTCTATATGATAGGACTGCTGCAACTTCTGGTATGTGTGCAGCTGGACGGGCTGGGGGGGGGGGCATAATCTGAAGCTGGCACTATTTTAGGTTTTGGAATTCCCCAGCACTGCCTGAAGAATGATATTAATACCAGACTTACAAACACAGGCATATCTAATGAAGCAAGTAATTTAACTTATGCAGGAGTTACATATGAGGGTCTGTTGAGTTTAGAATATCAGCTGAGTTTTCAATGCCCAAGAAACATGAAAATGGACGTGTTAGCGATGACTTTAAGTATAACTGTAGATACTTTTGCAATATTAGCACCATGCTGAAGCTTAGCTGCAGTTATTACTCCTGGAAAACATGGATCTGAAATACAGCTAAGTTAATCTTGTGTTAGTGGACATATCAATTTATATGTTTTTATATCATTTGAACACTGTCAGTCAGACATGCCTTGATTTATATACTTAAGATATTATGGTTATTAAAAGAACATGCTAAATACACTCAAATAAACCTCAGGATCAGGATAAAGACCAAATAATGTATACTGTAAACATATTTCTGTGTATCAGAGTTAGCTAAGTCATGACAAGAGTAACTAAAACAAATGTAATGTTTCACAATTTGGTCAAAGTAACATTAAATTGTAAATATTACAAAAGACTAATTTGTCTGGCAAGCTACACTTACATTTTCATTATTTAAGCAAGTTAAAGATGACTGCTTTGATATGTTTAACGTTAGCTGTTAGCTTAACTCTACAACTTTATTTAGCAAGTATTAGCTTAGCGTTAGCTTCAATTTCATTAATGATAAATGCTACTGTTAGTGCTAACTAGCAAAAATACGACTTAGCTGTCCTTTAACTCAGATAAATTTCTGTCTCCCCTGCTCAATTAGGTGCACCAACTGTAATTTATTTAATCTTTAGATATTGTACAAAGACTAAAAACCAGAGAATTACCTTCAATGTCATGATGTAGCTAATTAATGTGATTTTTAATGTGATTTTTTTCTGGTTGCGTTAAGTCCCTTGTTAATTGTCATGGCAACCAGAGTTGTTTTGTATCTGTAAATCCATTCATTAACAGAGCAGGCATTGCAAAAGCTTTAAGATATTAAAAATATTACAACAGTTGTCAAGAAATGTTTTGTTTCTTCTGTATTAGTGATATATTGAAATATTATTATAACTCAGTGGAATTATTTAGATTCCTGACCTTTTTAGACAAGTTTAATTTTACTATTACACCAGTTTTCCGAGTAACAGAAAGTTCAAGTAGGATTAGACAAGTTGAAAGACATCTATAGTAGACTTTAGCAGATAATATATAATACTGTATATATAATAAGATATATAGTATATAAAAGGTTAAAATAATGGATGACAGTCACTTGAAAAACAGCAAAACACTGTGGATTTGTAAAACAAATAGGTAGATTGCATGTAGAACAGTTTGACTTTAATTTTACTTTAAAATAGCCCTAGTACATTTGGCAGGACCTGTTCAGCTGTCACTTGATTAACGTGGCTAAAAGACTTAATGAACTTTGTGTCACAGCATTGTTCATCGAATCACCAAAGCTGTACGTCAGGTTCAACGTGTACAGCAGTGGAAGCCTATAAATACATCTCAATACCTTAGTAAAACTGTAGCCTCCACTATTTCTTGTCCTGCACTCTTCATAATTTGTACTTATTATAGATTTACTGTTGTACACCAAGAGCAAGGGAATTTAACACCAAGACAAATGTGTCCAAGCACGCTCACCTACATATTATGTAGGCTGCATTTTTCTGTAATCATCATAATATCTGAATCACTGACACTTTGGTAGATTAGAAACAACAAGATAGAAAATTATGAAATAAGTGGAAACTTCAAATGACCTCATGATTGCACACCTGAAGATGCAAATTGTACAATAAACATCAAATCATTTCCCTTTATTTTTGATTATAATTCTGAGTAGTTCTACACTACTGGAAAACAATTCAGATGAAATGGGTTTATCCCAGTTCTGTTGTTTGTCTGCTTCTGGGTGTCTGGTTACTCAGAGGGTTTTTCAGTTAGCCTGAGGCGAAGGCTGTTCAGCATCCACTTAAAGACAGCACAGCGCCTCCAGACAAGACTGGGGCAGAGGTCAGCCCTAAACCGGGATGGCCATTGTCTCTTGGCAGGTTGGGCACACCAGCCGATGAAAATGCAATCAAAACAAACAGCCCAGCTGATCGGGGCCCTTCTCCAATGTCTTTATTAATCACTTGTTCAAAGGCCTGAGACCTCCACCCTCTCATCTGTCAACCCTGGCTGGAAGTGGGACATGACTGCAAAACAACAAAACCCCCTAAAGTTTCTCCTCCTCTTATATGTGAAACAGTCTGAAATCAAATCCTCTGGGGCAAAAGGACAGACATAAATTCCTTTAGGTATTGAAATGCAAAGAAAACAAGAGAGGAGGAGAGAATCAGAGGACCAAAAAGATGCTTTTACACTTGAAAGATGAATAAAATCTAATAGTAAATTAATGCTACCAAGACTTTTCATGCTCACAAAAGTTATTAAAACAGCACTGATAGCAGGTTTTTTTAAAAGCATCATATAAGTTTAACATCCAAATCTGCTGCAGCGTTGTCACATCAATACCCAATAAATAAATTATTATGATCCACACAAGCTGAACTTTCTGTTCAATAGAAGCTTCAAGGACACTGTGACATTGTGCAAAAGTATATACTGAACTTTGTGAATCACGCATCACAAACATAAAAATACATACTGGCTCTACAATAAGTCATGAAAGCACAAGGTGCAAAACAACACAAAGACTCGTGTATAATAAGATTATTGATTTAACACATAAGATGGCAGATCGTGGCCTAACAAACATCAAAATATTTCTCATAAACACAGGCCCCAGTAAGACAGAGATAACACAGTAGAGTACATTTTATTAGCAGTAATAAATAAATATAAACCAGATGATAATTAGTGCAGTACAGGACAAATGGAAGCTATCTACCTAAATGTTAAGACACCAGAGTTATCAATAGATTTTGAGATGTCTTTTAAACTAAAAGCCATGCAGTGATGATCTAGTTCGGCATAAATGTGCCAGTTTCACATGTGTGTGGGTGATGAGCGGATCCGTTTGCAGTGATATCATATACAAATAAGACATAGACAGATAGATAGATAGATAGATAGATAGATAGATAGATAGATAGATAGATAGATAGATAGATAGATAGATAGATAGATAGTAAATATATATCAGAAGAGAGCAGCAGCTGAGGGTCCAGGCAGACACAACTGTTTTCAGGTTACTTTAGACCCTCAGCCTGAACCAGTCTGAATGGCAGTGCAGGTTAAACAAAAGGCCACTTAATTAATTAAGAAATTAATTTTGTCTGTTCAGTACTCCATTTATAAAAGGTATTAAATATGAAAGATACTACTTAATTCCCATATGTGTACCATCTGTTAAATCCATGCAATATATGTCACTTAAGCTGCTTCAGGAATTAATATAGTTATTTAACAAAGAAAAACCACGTGGCCTCATACATTCAAATGCTAAATAAGAGTAACACACCACAGTATGTACTCACCGATGAAAGGAAAACTCTGGGTAATACTGCACCGCTGTGTAAGGTGAATTCATGTTGTCATGCCAAACTTCACTTCTCTGAAACTGTCACAATGTTCAGCTTGTCATTAAGGCACACGTATCAATGACTATGCATGAGTTACAAGAATAAATAAAGATAGTGACAAATAAAAAAATAAAAAAACACAAATAAATAAACAACTAGGCTTAGATTAATTTAAAGTGCCAGAGGATACAGTGCAGAGTGAAGAAAGTTTGAGAGATGTTTTGAATTTAGGTATTTTTTCTTAAGCTACCCTACAAATGGGAGGGGCTTATGCCAGCTCTCTGACCTATCCCCAGCTACAGTTGTACAAGATATCACTCACTCTCAGTTGCTAGGATATAGATATCAAGCAACTACATTTGACCCGACATACCCCCCCCCCCAAACACACACACACACACACACACACACACACACACACACAGGCAACAAACACACATACACACACAGCTAACCACTGTCCTGAAAGGCTGACCCCTACCCTGCTCTTCCATGTGTTTCTCTGACCAGTCCTGATATTTCCACCCAGATTCCCGAGAGGTTTCTGTGGTTTGAGGTCTGTTGCATCACGCTTGTCACTAAAAGGCCCAGGAGGCTTCAAGCGTGATGAATATTGGCATAAGTACACTCAGTCTGTACCAGCAGTGATTGTTGATTCTGTGCCGATTCAGCAAAAGATTCAGCCAGAGAGAGAGAAATAAGAGCGAAATCACCTAAATATTTGATTATAAGGAAGTGAAACTAACTCTCAAACCACGATTTCAGGTGTCTAATGAGATGTTTGTGGAGAGTAATGGATGAAACGAAAGTCATTATCAGAAAACAAGAATGACCCTGTACAGTATATCCTCTTTAAGCTTTAGCAGACTCAAACAGATGCCAGAGAACAACCGTGCGGTTTAAAAATTCTTTACTATAGCCTACATAAAGTCGTATTTAAGCACACACAGACATCGTGCCACATCCTGGCACATACCTCCAATTCAATATCAGACTTTTTCTCTCACCCAAGTAGTATGGCACTGTAAACCTAGAGGTCTTGTGTGGTTTTCAGAGATGATCAGCAGATGAATCAGCAAGCTATAATAAAAGGCAGGGTCACAGCGGGGGGACTGATAATAAATAGATGTGGTGTATCCAGGGAACACAAACCTCTAAGCTGCTCTCTTGTACTTTTAATAAAGACACACAGCCTTTCTCTCTCCCCTCTGACTGTCTGCTGCGCATGTATGCTGTGCGCCAACCTGACGACGAGACATTGTGGTCACACAGCTGTCTTTTTAAAGATACGCTTTACAGAATTACAATTATTTACAGCCAAACAAGGTTTATAACATTTACAACATTTCCTTGATATTTTTAGGAATAAGGAATTATTAAAAAGTATATTATCTTAAAATATTCCCAATGTGAATTGTAGTAGCTTAACTTCATTTTGCAGTAGCTTGCTGTTAGTTCAACTACATTTATATTTTCAAAGTGATTCAAGTAGTTAAATTATTATCAGTTATCAGTAAGACAACTGACTCACTTTTTTAGACCATTTGTTAAACCAAACCCAAAATACCAATTTGTTTACAACAAAAATATAACATAATATAATATAATTTCTTGCAATTGTTATCACTATTTTGTTTAGGATACTGTAAGTGTAGGTCTTAGGAAGCTGGATTGTTGGATTCGGACATAATTTTTAATGGTCTGAATTTGAATCTTTGTTAAATTAAACTTGAATATCTGTCAATTAGACATGAATTTCTGTTTATTAACAAATGTTCAGAGAAGTTGTTGCATGCTAGTTTAGAAGTTACCTGGAGTAGTCCTGCTTGGTGCAGTAACCCCCCCACCTGGACTCCAGTTTGTGGAAGCCAGGTTTCTGACTGATGGACATTGTTTGCAAAACTAAATCCAACATTCCTGAACTTTGTCATGAATAGTAACACCAAACCTTCCTTTTTGGTGTTATGCAGGTGGTGTACGGTTGGGTTTTAGAATTTTTTTAGGTAGCAGCAAACAGCTACCTACTACAACAAAAATTATATGAGAGCTCTGAGCATGAAACCAAAACAGCTGTGAAAAACTTTACTTATAAAGCTCTGTAAAGCCGAGGGCAGCTGTAGATTCAGGTAATTCTCTGTATGATCACTGTTAGCGACCCCTTCCACATTGTTACATTGTTCTCTTGATCTAAAACATTTTTACTCTAAAACTGTCACTTTAACATCAGCATACTATATGCTTACAGTGACAATGCTACCTGCTGCTATGCTGCCAATATTTAGCAGGTATAATGTTGACCATGGTCACCATCAGCTTAGTGTTAACAAATGTGTGAAGTTAGGTTTAACTGCTGTTGCCATCATTGGTTGAGATGAGTGCTGGAACAAACACTAAGGTCATGCATTGTACAATATTTTGAAAAGGGACTTAAAGCTACAGCATACAATGCTTTTGCAATATATACATGTATATATATTTTAGCAGAAATCTTCTCAAACACATATTTTAAGGTGGAGAGGTGCTGTCACAGGCTCCTGTGACCCAGACTCAATGAACCTCTTGGTTAAGTGAGGCTCACCTTTTTAACCAATCACAGAAGGCCAATTACCTCTACCAAAGGACCCTACTGTAAATACCCACTGCTGTTAATGAACTTACAGTCAAATAGAAATTGTCCAGCTGAAAAATAAAGATCAGTCTCTACCCACACAAACAACAGTAAAACTCCAGTAGTAAAAACGTAGTGTAATTATTGTGTTATTTATACAGCAAAGTACCTATAATAAACCTTTTACATGCATTGTAGCTTTGACCACGTCCACCTCTCAACATAACAAGGACAAACTGACCTCAAGATGTCATTAAATCTGATATTTACAAGGACATCTGAAACCCTTACATCATTAATTACTCTAAGACTCAGGCGTTGGGAACTAGTCACCAAACCCCTATTACTTCATTTGAGATGTATGTGTGTTTATGAGTTGGCAGCTACGTCAGTGACATCTCTGGTACTGTCATCAGTAGGAGTGCACACATGTCTAATGTGGTTATTATTCTCACAAGGCTTTGATTACAGAGTGCTAAGCTTGCTTTAATCTGCAATTGTATCGTCAGTCAAAACCATAGATGGCAACCAATTTGGGTGACTGTACATCTCAATCTAGCTGCAAGTCATTTTGTTGTGTTCTTTGTCCTGAAGCATTATGTGGCCCCATTCACACAGTCTTATTAATGTCAAGAGTTTACATACGGGATGCCAAAGAGCAGTTGGTGTGAGCAGCTGATGAAGTAGCCTGCACTATGTAGGGCTGTATTATCAGTGTCAGTCACATACACCATACTGTGGCCAATCACTCTCACACTGTGAGGGGGTTATGTGGGCATACTTGTGTGCGTCTGTGTGTATATTCCAGTTGGTGACTAATGCAGGGGAAATCCAGATGAGTCAAAACTACCAGTGTCCGGTGCAGTGCTGAGAGGTGATAATTTACAGCCTATGCACTAAACTGCCCAGCAACTTGGCATTGTTCATAACATCCCTACAGTGAAACCTCTATTTTAACTGACAATACACATGTACAGTACCTATGTTGGAGAAGCTGTTAAGTGAGTGGATCAAGTACATCAGTCTACAGCAAATGGAAAATAATGAAAATGATCGAAACAGTTCAGATTTCTGTGGAAACATATAAATTCAGTTCCTGGAGCATGAAATATTTTCAGCCTCATACAACCAGTCCTGCACTTCCATAATGGCGCTGAAGTAAAAGTGCCCTAAGCTAGCATGAACTGTCCCATGTGACCAGAATAACTGGTATTTCTATCCTCTGATTCATTATTGCAGTAATATTCAGATTCCCAGACAATTATTGATGCTTTCCCACGATATGAATCAACTTTTTTTATGTTTCTTTTGTCGCAGTGACTTTACACTTAAGATCAGATCGTTGTCACATTGGGAAAATCAGTCTTGCCTGCAGCAACAAAAAGGCAGTGAGCCAGAATGGAATAATCCATCCAGTATAACTAGCTTCAGTTGGAACCAGATTTGTTTTTTAGATGGTTGTGCACCATATGAGAAATGAGTAATCATTTGCTACAGTGGAGTAAAACAAGATTTTTTTTTATGATGTACAATTAAAAAATAAATTTCAAAGAAGGTGTTTAAAATAGAAAATAAACTGGTAATGTGACTTGAAAATGACAAAAGTATGTATTTACTTTAGATTAAAGCAACATTTACTAATTTCTATCTCTTTGGAACAAGTTGAAAACACAACGCTAACATATTATAAAGTTGTTATAGGGAACACTTAGCTAGTAAACAAATGTTAGCTAACAGTTGGCTATCTGCTAACAAGCATGCAGCAGTCATTCAGAGTGTGTTTCTGATAATTGGACAAATAAACGTCATATTTTCTCTCATTTTGGTTTACCCCAGCTCTTGTGGGAATATCTTTAGCTGATAAATGCCATTTTCACTAAGTAGTTGCTGACTTTATCTCACAACTCCAAGTGGCACTGTACTCAACAGCACAACCTTAGTCCATACATACTCCATTGAAATAATCATCACCATCAACTTCATCTGTCACTGTAAATAGTTTGTTATTGTTCCTTTGAGTTTCATTCAGATCACAATGTCTTGCTTTTTTTGTTATTTGTTCTGTTTTATTCTTTATTCTTTTCCTGTCTTATATGTACATTTGGGAAGCTAACACTTAATCACATTCTTTTTATGTTTGCATACTTGGCTAATAAAACAGATTGATCTGATCTGATCTGATCTGATCTGAAGCCAGTTTGTCTTTGTACAGTTCTACACACCTGAATTTAGTCAAGTAAGCCCATGAGCCCCCCCACTCTACACGAAACACAACAGACATCCCTGCTGAATAAGGAGAAAAGGCATGTAGAAGCTGCTCTTTGGCAATAATGCTGGAAACAATTTCACCAGAGGGTTATGACTAGAAAGCAAACTAATGAGCAAAAAGAAACTAAAATTCATCAGCTCTTAAGAACCATTAACCTAATTTTGCCAATTATTTCTCTCTTTAAATGATTATTCATTAGGATGGAAGACACACTATTATAATGTTCTAGTATCCAGAGTGGTGTATTGAGGTTGGTAATATTATTTGTTTATCAAACCAAAACACAGATGATTAATTTACTGTTATTTATGATAAAGAGAAACTTTAAATCACACTTGAAGTCTCCCATTTGAGACAGTGGAATCAGTGGTGTTGGAGAGTTTCAATTAAACATTAAAGAGAAATATAAATAAAATAGTTAATTTTGGTAACCGATCTGTTGTTTTCCACTCTGCAAGCAGCCCATTCTGTTGTCAATACAAAAAAAACTAAAAAAGAATAACTATTAGTGCCTAAACCTGACTTCACACAATTCAAACTGGAATTGTTCCTTAATTAATTAATGGTCATAAAACTGCTAAACAACTATTAACATGTATACTGAATGATGACAATATAACAGAGAGCATTGCTATCATGACACAATACTGCAGACAGTGATTACTCACATAGACCCATGTGAATAGTAACTATATAGATTTGGATAACCAGCAGAACAAGAGGGATTTCAGACCAAACAAAAACATGAAACTGTAGATTAAAATCTGCTGCAGTTCAAACAAGTACTATTGGATCATTTAATTTCTTCCCAAGGGGACAGAATCCCTCTACAAACTAGAGCATTTCTGGGAGACATAATCAAAGCTTTCCCCCAACCGGTCAACCACAAATCATCAATCACAGCTAATCCAACACTAAACCGGTCTTTACTGTTTTTTGATGTAAGTCAATATCATTCATGGCGTGGGGTTGGTTAGAGTCGTGCAATATAATTTCACATTGACAGTGGGAAAATTAACTGAAACATCAGCACATGCAGGGTTTTCTACCACATAATTACATAAAGAACTGGCTAAAGGAATATTCAAGTGGTCCACTAAAATTAATGTGTGCTTACTGCTGAATCTTGATCATTAGCAAACTAAAGATAAAATATAACTGGGTTGTTAACAACAGAGATAAATGACATTATGCCTAAATTAAAACACACAATAAACATGTCCCTTTGCCTTACTAACCATTTCTAACAGTGGATTTCTTAGGATTAGATGGTGATCATCTTCTCAATCGAGAGGAGGCATTAAATGAGGAAATTGTCTGGACTCAGGGCTGGGGGGGGGGTGATGATATTTTACACTCAAAGAGCAGGTGTTCCCAGGACCTGCTTCAGCACTTCCGTGAGGTAATACAATCTTTCATATTCTAACTTTCAGAAATATAGTCCATGATGTAAAAGTTGTGGACTGGTGTTTAGCAACCAGACGGCTGGTATCCTGGCAACAGGTTGACAAGTGTGATTGGTCTGCCCCTCAACCTATTAAAAAGCATGTATGTGTAGAACATAATGATGCCTGGGGGCAGCTCACAGACACATTACCCTCCATCCATGAGCATACACCCGTCCACATGTAATCTAAGTGAGGGGTTGATGTGTCCTTTGTCACTGGATACGCTTTAAAAATAAAACACGCTGTAGATGTACTGGGACACTTGAATGAAAGTGGATATTTCAGGGGCATTTCTTCTCAGAGGCTCTGATGAGTAGATGTGTAGGTTATCTGTAACATACTGAAGCCATCGTGATTATCATGCTGTCAGAAAAATATCACTGAATTACTCAAAGGTGGGACATGGGCTCAAGCTTATTAAAGTATATGCATGAGAAAATAAATCTTGCATTCACATGGGAGAGCACAGTGCTGACTTAGTGCTGTATTTTATGAGTCAAAGTCAATAAAAAAAAGTGACCTTGGTTTTTACTACTTTATGTACAAAAGGTGACGTCAGCTCAAGTAGAAGCTAGAATCCTTTTTTCGCTTTGTCACAATGACCACATTTGAAAGTGGATCCAGTGGAGGAGTGGGACGGGAATGTTTGCAGTCAGGTAAACCAGGTTCTAGCACGATAATGATTATACATGTGTTAAGCTGTTGTGGCTCGGATCTGTGAGCCTGTGTGAAACAGTCACGGTAACACGCTGAAGGCCAGTTCTCGTCTTACTCTTAAGCTATAGCCATGTATGATGTGTGTGTCTGCTGCCAAATCATGCCAGTGCTGCAAAAGGTCTTCACAGCAGGTGATGGTGACGTTTTTCAGGATGCAGATGCTGATCGTGGAGAATGGATCTGCACAGATCTGATAAGTTCATAAGTGGCATTTGTTCACCGATCACCGGTGTCAGTGTCAACCGCTTGCTTCACATCACATTATGAAAGTGGAGTCTGAGTCACTTGGCAGACGGTGAGAGTGACACCTGGCTCAGCAGAGACACTGAGCTCTCACACACCTTCAGACAGTCATTTTCCCCCTTGGTAGAGTAGCAATAACAACAATCTAATCAATCTTCTGAAACCAGAGATATCACTACTATCTTGTTTAGATTTTTTTCTTCACAGCATAGTTCTATTTTGTGGTGTTTAGTGGCTCTGTGACCACTGTTGGATTAGTAAGATTAGTGAGAGTAATCCGATTATTGCAAAAAAGCTTGTACAATATAATATTTAGCTGTAAATCCTTAGTAACTTACTGTAACTTTTATTATCTTTAACAATATGTCACTAAGATTATATCTTATAGAGGCTTTAAAGCAATACTTTACTAAATACACTTATTTCCTTTCTTTGATGCCATACGCTAAACATGAAGCTAAAGCTGGCATTACACTATAAAAAAAATTATGCTAAATTTGTTGCAACAAGATGACGCTAAAACTAAAATGTTATTCAGATTTACTCAAAAACATAAACTCAAACTAATTAAAGTAATAGGATTTATTAATATTAAATCATGATTTGATATAATCAATATAGTAAATATTAATTAACAAAAGAAAGTATTTGACTGAAATTAGTTTATATTAATTAATTAATTAATTTTAATTATATAAGTAAAACTAATTGTATATATCTATAATTCATTTTTATTATGTGTATTATTATTGCGCCAAATCACAACAAAAATCACCTAAAGGCACTTTACAGAGTAAGGCTAAGATCTTACAGAATTATATAGAGAATCCAACAAACCTGCAGAAAAGAATATAGTAAATGACCTGAGTTTACTGAATGAATTAACGTTAATTGTCAGGACTTTAAATCCACTCAGCAACAATGTGTGTTACTGTTTATACTATATTCAATATCATATCATCCTCTTGGCGCTGTAATTTACTGAAAGGTATAACACATGGTGCTGATGAATAACTGTTGATGTTTTTATATGCACCTAAACAAACCCACCTGTCCATTCAGTTAGAGTTTGGTAATCCAAACCTCCAGAATTAATGAATGCATGTTGCCATGATAATAGATCCAACTTCATTATGACTTAAAAGCCGTTATCACACTGAACAAAATGTGACCACATAAGCATAAAATGCAATGCAATATGAAGTAAAAAAAAAGTTCCTTTGATCAAAAGAGAGCTAACCACAGCTGCTGCTATAAAGCTAATAATATAAATAGGGGTATATTACAGCTAAGCCTCTCAGCATCAGATACATGCAGAAACTTATCCTTCAGACTGTACCCATATTTCTTTATTTATTATTACTTGTCCCAACATTCAGCACAAAAGTATGCATTTACAAATTCTACTAATAAGGTTAATGGTGATTCTGTGAAGCCAGTTGAGTTTTGTTTGTACATGTGATAGATAACTGGACCTAAAGCCAGCACCTTTGGTATAACCATGTTCACCATGTGTGAACAAGTTTAAAATCAAACTAATCATTTAATTTTAAGTTGTGTAACAAAGACAACTGTCATTTTTTGGATAATCTGGGTCCATCCCACTGGTTTAATGTGTTTAGTACATTATCATAATTTATTAGGATTATGCTGGTGAAAATAGCAATAAACATGATAATAACAATACCTTTCTATCATAAATGTAAACAAGTAAACCTATTAGAAAAAAATACAAAAGGCAGTTATAACCCATACAACAAAAGCAACAAATCTCAAGTTTAGCACCCTTCTTCACCAAAACAACCAAAACAACATAAGTCAGACCAGACAACAGAGGTGTCAAGTCACCAGTTGAAATTCCTGGGAAAATGTTCATCATATACTCTTTATAATCACATATTGCCAAAAATAAAAACCATCAATTACACACAGTAACAAAAAGTGTGACCATTCAGTGTTTATGAGGTTAATAAGTACTAAGCTTGAAATGCATTGCCATGCCTGAATGACATATACTGTAGTTGCCTTTTGTGTTTGTTTTTGCTTTGTAATACAAGAAGTCAGCATTAACCAAGCCGGAAAATAACAGGTCTGAAAAACAAATCCGTTCTTAAGACTACAACATACTGGTTGAGAAGGTTGCAAGACAGGTTTTCTGAGCCTCAGGGGCCTGCAGATCCCATTCGGCTCCTGCACTCAAGTCTGTCCTCATACAGCTCTGTCAGTATAGCCTGTTACTTCTACATAAGGCACATAAACCATTTGAAATATGTGTAATCCTGACAGACGCTCAGATACTGCTAAGTTAGGCGATCCCTAAAGGTCTCGGTGCCTCGCCACTCTCACTCAGCCAGAGTCTGAGAAAAACCTACCTGTTGACAAATCTCTGAACTTTCACTCTTAAAGCAAACATAGTTGATGGAAAGTTTAAACAAATGCGTGTCCAGTGCTGTGGTGCAAGGCTGCATGATATGAATTGTTGGGTTTTGAGCATCCAAGATTCCTCTGGTTTTGTTTGGGAAAAAAAGTAGAAGAGTGGAAAATGTGATGAATATGTCATCAGTCAGCTTTTCCATGTAATCTACAGACGCCAAATAGCTTCTTTTTTTTTCAGCCCTACCCCATTCCGACGCACACAAGTCACTGTGCTCAGTTGCAGCACACACACACACAGACTGAAACAAGCAAAAGCTGCTCCAGCACCTTCAGGTGCACCGCGTTAGTATTGTAGAATGGGAAGGATATCAACCATGGGATGTACTCGGACACACATTTAAAAACTGCATTTTGTAATTATTTGGGTTATCTTTGTGTAGAATTTGTTTGATGATCTGAAAGTGTGAAGTGTGACAAATACTTTTCCACAGCACTGTGAATGGCAACCTAGCCTTAACCCCAAAAACGCTCTTTGAAGTTGTGAGAATCAGCAGAAATGTCCTCACAAGAATTTGAACAAAATTTGTCCACACAAGGAAATAAAGACATGCACACGCACACACACACACACAGATATTCACATACAGGCACACAAAGGTGTCATCACACCTCTCCTGCTCCTGTCAGTATTAGTCACAGGGAGTCGTTGCACAAAGAAAAGAAGCTTATCTTTCACCATGTGAGGCCTTTCAAAACACCACACCATCCTACTTACCAAAACAATTTTAAAAGGGGTGGAATAGATTTCAGCAATGCCAGGAAGCACACAACTGTAACTTAAGTCATTTCGGGCTTGGTTCAAATCATGTTGAAGTGATGGGGGAGTCGAGCTGTATACTGTATACGCTGTGGCACAACAGGAAATGCCCGCCTCATGGCAGACTGAACACTACTGGAATGTAAACTGTGTCCACACACAGACATCACACCCTTCAGAGCTGTCTGCAGTGGTGGAAAGTAAGCACAGTTTAAAGGTACTTGATTGATCTTCTATAGAAGATCTGAATACTTCATCCACCGCTGGTTATCTGAACAAGGAAGACATTACAAATATATATATCTATATATATATAGATATACATATATATATAAAAATAATCCTCTTCAAAACACTTTCTCAGCAGAAACTCTATTTCCTGGAACAACCAGTGAGCAGCTAGGGCACGAAAGCATTAGTTTTCATTCTGTGTGTCTGTGAAGGCTCTAGCTGTGATTCTCTTTAAGTAAAACACGTCGGCTACATCTCATCAGTACGTGCCTGCAGATCCTATTAATTGTACCCCTGAAAGCTTCAGCCATTGGAGCTGTAACAAATGCATTCTGGTTTGCGCCTCCTATAATCTTCATGTTGAGAAAATATTTACTGTATCCTTGGCTCAGAGGCACTGTGACACCACTTGTCCCCCTATAACTTGTCACTTTGGAGCAGGTCCGCCGTCAGCTAAGACACCTTAAAGTTAATAAGGCAGCTGGGCCGGACGGCATACATCCCCGCACTCTAAAAACATGTGCTGACCAGCTATGTGATGTCCTTCATTATATTTTCTCCCTCTCTCTCAGTGAATCATTAATACCATATTGTACCTTGTATTGTACCTGTCCCTAAAAGAAATCAAGTATGGGAGCTAAATGATTTTAGACCTATTGCATTAACGTCACATATTATGACATGTTTTGAAAGAGTGATATTGGAGCCCCTTAAGTTGCAGGTCAGCTCTTATTTAGACCCTCTGCAGTTTGCTTACAGGAGTAAAATTGGTTTAGATGATGCATTGTTGTACATGTTACATTCTGTTTACAGTCATCTAGAAAGAGCTGGTAGCTCTGTCCGTATTATGTTTTTCGATTTTTCATGTGCTTTTAATACAGTCCAGCCTCACCTTCTGGCATCAAAATTGATTAATTTT
>JAUMHL010000021.1:4755965-4780262 GCA_032362345.1 Sandelia bainsii | reverse complement strand
TTCTTGAATATGTTTAGTGTGATTGTGGCCTGTCCTGTTCTTGTCTTTTGTCCTAATTGTTGTACAGTGTTGACCACTCAAGTTTCCCCCTTGGGAATTAATAATAAAATTGTATTGTAAAAGTACATCCAGGGGGTGGCTAGCTCATGTCTACTGAAGGTTAGCAATGGCAGACATCTGGTGAAATTGTAGCCTACAGCTGTCGCCAGCCTGACATCTCCTTGCTCTCAAATTTATCTCCCGCCACTGGGACATCTGCGTACGACATGCCAGCCATATCAAGGACATATTTGCAAACTATGAGGAGGTTGCTGGGGACACAGTGGCTGACACAGGAAGCCAGGGGGCTTCTTCTGCTACTGCTGGGTGGAGGGGGTCAGAGAGAAAGGACAGCCGAGGCACTCACTTAGCGTCAAGACATCACATTCTTCCCTCCTGTGACCCTCCAGGTCAGGCTGCGACAATTAAAGGAGGGCAGTCTTTAACCAGATCTCAGACTGACATCTTAACCTCACTCATAAACTGCTCCACTTGCTGTGGAAACAGGCCCTTGAGGCAGAAATGACCACTGCTCAGACCAGTGTGATCAACATTCTCAAAGAATAATAACACTATTTTGATGTGTTGCTTATGTGTGGCATAAGCTTGGCATGATTTTAGATTTCTGTCTCTTTTTTAGTTTTCAGTTTAGGCTGATTGAACAATGCCTTGTGTGCCTTAAAATTAAATAATTAAATTTAGCAAACCACACTATACTGTATAAATATATATATATATATATATATATATATATTTATGTTCAGACTAACTCATCTTGCTTCTCTGCTTATATTATTTCGGTCACTGCGCAAAGCTCCATATTAAAAACAAAACTACCATTTGTTTAAAAATGGAATATTGTCATTCTTATGGCTGCACACAGTTCCTGTTCTGTAATGTACAGTTTGTAGAAGAAAGCAGACTCTTGTGTCCCCCTGTTGGTAAGAAGGTGCATCAAACGCTATAAACTCAAAGCTTCACTAAATGGAATTCAACATTGATTTAACTTAATGACAAACTAGCGTAACCCACAACTTGGCCAACATAAATCACAGTAGAAATAAATTGTTGTCATGGGAATCAGATTGCACACAGCTATGATGTGCATGTGTATTAAGATTTTAAAATGAATGTGGCTTTAGTGCGTATGTGTATACATGTCCCCATGCATACTCTGCTCATTTTCCTCTGCTGCAGCCTTTCCAGCAGCTTGTCATCAGTGCTTAGCCTCACCACTGCTGACCGTCTGCCCGGCGTTTAATGGGGGCATCCTAAAACAAGGAGCTGGATGACTGACATGGCAACACAGGCTCACTCTCATGTATTGTCTGACATGTGAAATATGGCAGCGAATGCAAACACCATCAGCCCCAGCGAGTAGTGTTCGTCTACTGTTGAATACGAGCCAGTGTGGTGATTTTCATCAGTTGCACAAGCTGCATGTACAGACTGGAACTGCAGCTCAGTCAGCACACTTTCATTTGACACTTGACATTTTATAACATAATCATACTGGTACACTCTGGTGAGGTTTATTTAAGTAATGAGATTAACTGAAAACTTTTTTAAATGTACTATTTAAAATTTTGTTTATATAGGCAACTGGTAACCACATATTATGTTTAGGTATAATTTATACAGTAATACAAACTTGAATAAACACCTTTTCTCTCAGGGTCTCAAAATCTGTTTATAATGATCAGGTACTGTAAATAAGTTTAAATTTTTTTTGTTAAACTACCAAACACCGCCCTGAGTTAAACTCATCAATATGCAAATGAGCTCTTACGTCTGTCCTGTCAGCAGTTGCAGTCTGATCAGATATGACATGATTTACTCTGTGTCTTAGAAAAATGTCTACAAACTTGTCGTGAATTGCAGGGCTAGTGCCAGTCCACCTCACCTGCTGATGTCCTGAAAAGTCAAGTGCCCCGCTACGTATTTAAATCTGTTTTCTCATTTCAATTTCTCATTCTAAATGCTATAAAACACCTTCTTAAGAAATGCTAATATGCTTTGTGCAAAATTACTGCAAATGTCTTGAGAAAATAACTTGAAATATAGTGCATTTGCTTGAGTACTTTACTTGTCTCCAGTATTGAAGTACTTGTACTTCATTTCACTTCATTGTTTTCATTTTCTAATACTTTATACTTTTACTTTATATATTCAGATGCAAATATTCTTCACTATGTTTATGTACTCTGAAGATTTTAATAGAAAGCATTCTGTATAATGAGGTTATAGAATGAATTGATCTAATTGATTAAACCGCCCAACGTACAGTATTTTTATAGCTAAAAGTAGATCAAGTTCAATCACCTACAACATTAAAATTCTCTTTACATGTTTAAGCTTTTATAATATTCATCCAGTAATAAGGTAGGTAAGCTAACAATAGAGCACTGACTTCCACTAATGAGTTCTTGCACTTGCATTTTACTAATGATACACATAGTTTCAAAATTCAATTCAAAACTTGAATGCAGGTGTGTTACTTGTAATTAAGCATTTTTACATAGTGGAAGTATTATTTTTTACCTAAGTTAAGGATCTTACACCGCCACGACATAGTTTCCATTAGTGTTAGTGTCATTCCCCTTCAAGATTCAAGTTCACAAGGGATCCAAATGCAATAGCACCTTCCACTGAAGGATCTGTAAAAGATAAATGAGATTAATTTTATACTTCATTGTTTCACAATTGTGATACATACTTGGTTTGATATTTTTTGTTTTAAGTACTCTAAGACAGTTGAAACACAGCAATCGAAATTGGCATCTGTGGTGCAAGAATTTTAGGCACCAAACAACTATCTTTAATATTTAAAAACTACACAGAAGCCACCTTTGTTTCTCTTCAGGACAGGTTCACTGTACTTTAAAGAAATTAAGAAAAATGAAAATAAATGAAGGAATCATATTTATTGCTGCTCTGATTTCACTGTAAACATCAAAATATAGGTTGAAGAGTCACATAAAAGTTGCACATTTCTTGGATATTATATATACGCTTTTGTTTTCCATAACAAGAATCCAGGGTGTGTTTCGGGGCTGCAACATTCTACATAGTTGGGAGGGTTAGTGGATTTGACAGTTCTCCAAGTGTCCCATAGCCCTGAGTTCAGTGAACACACTCCAGACACAACAGTGACAGCTGGGGGAGAGATAAATAAAAACAGTGTCTCTATCTCCATTACAAGACAGCAATCCAGACAACAACCCAGTAGCCTCTGTGCGCGTGTGCATGCCAGTGTATTCACACACAACGTGCATGCGTGAACAAACACACGCACGCTTTTTCTCACACATTCACTCCTTCACACTTACTGTATTCACCGCTGCGAGGGCAACAGATGGAAAAACGAGAGAGGTGAGAAGAAGGGGAAAGTGTCACAGAGGATAATAAATGCTGCTGGACTTGGGCCGTTAGCAACCGGCATTCCTCTGACAGGTGTAACATGTTTACCAAACAAACAAGCAACACAGATGTCAGAGAAATGAAAATTGTGACTTGAGGTTGGATGACCTGTGAAAAGAAGCCTGGTATCCAAGCTGGCATATGTATGCGGGCTTTGAAGGTATTTCAGAGAGATGAGAAGACTGCGTGCCACACCGCGATTGCAAGAGTGTCTCGTAGAATTTGTCTTATGTTACTTGCCCCAAGCATCCCAGGCAGCTCTGGTTGTTAGCTGGGGCCATCCAGGGTCACAGGCACTGATGGGCAGTTTTTAAACCTCTCACTTTTCCAATCACATTCCACTTCAGGGTAGTGGGAAAATCATCTCACATCACAATCAGGCAAAATAACCACTTGGACCTGTCGAGTTGGACATGTAGACTTCCGCTGTAGCCTCCTTTGACCTTGACCTCCAACAAAACCACTTTAAGTTATCTCTAACAGGCCTCGTGTTAACTACTGTTGCTAATTTGTCGGTCCCTGATGTAATATTGTTTTCATAGACTAAACTATCTAAACAAGACTAAACAACCTCTCGCATATTTCACAGAACTCAGCTCTCTTTTAGGTCCTGCCAAACCTAAACCTTACTATTACTCTGGCTGTTGTTCTCTGAGGTGTGCACCAGTGTCAGCCTATAGTCGTGTTTTACTGGTGGAAAAATCGGAGTGAAGCACAAGCCAAATTATCTAGCCTAAGGCAGTAACTTACCTTTCCAGAAAGGAATGCAATGATTAGCTTTGAAAGTCATTTATCATGTGCTTCTCTTTGACAAAGCAATGATATACACTACATGTGTCTAAATCTACAATAGTTCAGGTACTTATACTTATAATCAATACTTAGGATGAACTTTGTAAACTCTGTTAGTCCACATTGTAGAACCATCAATAGTATTCATAATTTCTAAATCTATTAGACAAGCTGCACTAATATTTTTATGAAATAAATAGTGGATAAAATAGCTAGTGTAGTGTGTATCGATTAACCCACAGAGAATTATCACCTGACTCTGCAGAGCTCCTCACCTGTGGCATTTTAGCCTCTTTCAGCTCACTGTTTTGGTTTTATGTCTCAAGAGGTTTTGATTCAACCCATCTCATGAACCTTGTTTCCAGGTGCTGCACTGAAGCTGATTTCAGTTCATGCTACACTACCCTCTGAGCACCAGACAGACAATGTTGTAATGTAGCAAACATAGTGGAACATTTTGCCACCAAAAGCCCAAATATCTTATTTCCCTCAGGAGAATAGATGGTGGGATATTGGACTTGTATTTTCAAGAAAAACATAAACTCCAAAATGAGTGCTAATGTTCAGTGGCAACTGCTTACTATCATGTGTATAGCAAGTGTTTTAAAAGAGATTGGTCAGTGTTTTAATTTAGTGATTTGCTTCGTCACAGGTGTTGCCAGGCCTGAACTGAAGGCTCTAGTTTGTATCAGATATTGTGCATCAAGTTCAGTGAAGCCAAGTGTGTTTTACTAACAACTTATTTACAGATTGTGAACACAACTCATTCTTAAATTGACTTGCAAGTTTTAAGACAACAGAGAAACTTTTAAATAAAGTTGAATTAGCTTACAATGTTTTACAGTGTAAAACAGTATTTCCTACTGGGTATCCAATTATGGTTTTAACAGAACTGTTGTAAAATGATTTTGTTGATCGACACAAATCACTCAACAGCTTTATCCCTTTGTCTATCAAATAATTGTGCTTGTTAAACCACCGTACCAGGGTCTGCACACTTTTCCTTCCACGATAATGAGTCTTGAGTACAGAGTGTACATGCATTCTTGGGAGCAAATTAGAGCTTTAATTCAGATGTACCTTTAGGGCTGAACATAATAATCACTAATGCAAAAAAAAGAGCATCTGAGGACAGAGATTGTTCACACACAACACACCCACGCTCACTCCTCGTCTCCCGCTTGCACATCTGCACACACACCAGTCTATATTTATGCTATACCTGGCATTAAGAGCAAGCCAAATCACATATATAGTAAATGTCAGACACGTGAAGCGGTGCTCTAAACTAAAGGCTGACAAAAAAACAGAAAAATTAAGATTGTAGCTCCATTAAAGTCCAATTCAATGATGATGGAAGACGTATCCTGCATTATCTGAACAGCAAACAACATAATCACAATTACATCTTAGAGTCCTTCATTATTTTAACTGATTTGTGACATGACAGTGTTTGAAGCCTTCATCGTCACACTAAATGTTTTTGGGAACTTGCCTCACCTGCAGCTAAAAAGAAAGTCACAACAATTAAAGAATAAAATGATTACAGCTCCAAATGTAGTCCATGGAAACCAAACAAAATAAACACACTTAGTTGGAAATTGTTCAAAAAATACCATTGCTTTAAATCATTGAGTGACCAGGTGATTCTGACTAAGCTACACAACTTCATGAATGCTCATTTAACTGGCAGTTAATCCTGTTTTCTGAACATCTTTTACAACCCGAAGAAAAGAAATATGGATGAGGTGCGTTGCTCCAGGCCAGAGCAACGCTTGATCCAGGATTAGAGACACGTCCCCATTCTGAGAGGAAACATGTTAACCCCTTCTAACCCTAAGGTTATGATACATGATACTAACTGTGCTGAACTTCACCATATACTTTACCCTGTGGAATAACAGCTGCATTTACTCCTGCGACACTTGCTACTTAACCTTGTTTCCTGATGAGAATGCCTCAAGAGAGACTAAATACTGCTAGCTTAGTGTGTCAGGAAAGGATGTGTCATTTGTGTTTCACCTGTGTACAGTTTCACATCATGGCTTTACAGCTAAAGTATGATCCTTGAGGTTTTCATGAAATTTCAAATTTAGTAATGACATTGCAGTCACTAATTACTGTAATGCCCAGTTACTTTGAGGGTCAGCTTATTCTCTGTCTTATCATTTGATTTATCAGTTGTGTGTTCAGTGGAGAGACTGAACACACATTTGCACACCGCATTTCTACCTTTTAGGTCTTTTCTAAAGGGTATTAATGCAGCTCTAGGCAGTTGTCCTGTTTTCATGTTGTGTCTTCTTAGCTTGTTTGGTAACTTTAGTGAGGGGTAAGTCAACAATGAGGAAGTTCATTGAAAGGTTCAATGGCGTGTGAATCACACAGATTGAGGTGTGAGGTGGGACATCTGGAGAACTGCGTCACTGGGGTTAACGTAATATCACAAGAATGCTTTGAGGGAATTTCTTCAAATTTGCCACAAATGTCCACTTGGACTCAAGCTTGAACCGATTAGATTTTGGTGGCCAAAGGTTAATGGTCAAGGTTACTGTGACCTCAAGTCTGTACCGTTCCTTCAAGACAATATCGCAGAAATGCCAGGAATAAATTTCTTCACATTTGGCACAAACGTCCTCCTGAACTAAAGGACGAACTGAGCAGATTTTGGTGGTGAAAGGGTAAAGGCCAAGGTCACTGTGACCTCATGTCCATTACTGTGAACACAATAGCATAGAAATGCCTTGAGGGAATTTCTTTAAATTTGGCAAAAGCATCATCCTCAGTGATGAACTGATTGGCTGGTCAAAGGTCACTGTGGCTTAATGGGCGTCCCATTCTTGCCAATATTATGTCTCATAAACACCTGGAGGGAATTTCTTACATCTGGCACAAACGTCCACTTGAATGTACAGATGAACTGATTAGAATGTGACTGACATCCATGTAAACTGCAATATCACTGAAGGAGCAGCTTTTCCATTAAGACCTGCAAACCACCCACTCCTCAGCAAGGTAACAAATATCTGTTACCTGCCGTGCAGCATGAAATCAGATAATGGTTGCAATCATTACTGGCAAAGCCTTTAATTAAAATAGCATAATTTAGTTTGGTTTGGCTGTAAACAGATAAGCTGCAACTAAGTAGCTTCTCCATTAAGTGTTAATCTTAAGGATTATAACTTTAAATGTGTGCTGGAATACCAGGACTTCATGAACTGTGGTATTGCTGAAGGGTCAAAGGTCACCACAAGGTTGCTCTTTCAGCAAAAGCACTGAAAACGTCAAGGTATTTGTATTTTAAAAAAATCATAGGAATGTTGCATGTTTTACACCACAAAAACAGAAAAGAGAACAAAATACTTAAGCTTATATTTTTCTGTATGTGAAAGGCTCACAAGACAAACAGATGACACCAAACAAGGCACAGTGACACAAGATAAACACATAAATCAAGCGGAAATTCCAGCATTGCATGTACTGTAACAATACACTACGAATGATAAAACAAAAATGACAAATGTGCCCCCATGCTCCAGTGAATCTCTAAGGGGCTGAATGGTATGGGAACGAGCTTTTAACAGACACCAGGGGAGGAAGAAAAGAGTCCCGTTGTGAAAGAGTTGAATTACCATATCACTGAGGAGCAAATACAAAGCTCCTTGAGAGCAGCGGGGGATCCGTCATCCAGTGAAGAGCAGTGTTGAAATATAGATATTTCTGAGTACTCAGATACCACACGTCGGTAATAAGCAGTCGGGAGATCACACAGTTGTTTAAACCTCACACAGCACATCTTGAATGCAGGCTTCAATGTGAAACAAAAGCAAATCTGAATTTGGAAAAATCTTTGGTCAATTCTTCTAAGATTAAGTCACCTTTGTAAACAAACTTGTCAACATGAACCCAATACTTATAAATTACAGCAACCAATTTGAATAAGAACAAATCCATTATTATATTAGCAGTGGAGTATTTAGAAGCCAATGTTTCCTCGAGCCATGCAGTAGCCTAGTTTGTTCTGATTCCCAAGGAAAGACATGAGGCCCACGTAAGCCTCAATTTGGATCGGCTGATTCAGGACCAGGACGCCATTAGCCTTCCCAGGAACTGGCTTTATGGTGTGGACTTTCTGGGCTGCATCCTTCAGCTGCTCACGAAATTTCTGGATCTGTGGACAAGAGGATGTGATTAAAAGAGAGCCACTCAAATATAGAAAAAAATAAAAAAACCTGCAGGAAAAGTTGTGGAGATTTAAGTCACATGCATCCTGCATGCCATAATCTATTTGCCAGGTTTGCTTCTCCTAAGCCTGACACACCAAGCCAATGGTCGACCTTTGGTGTGTGTCTGCTGACCTAGTTTTCGCGGTGTGTCCAAGGTCCAAAGACCACTCTGACTGACTGTTCAGCTCAGTGAACCAGTGCATAAGAAGAGAAAAGTGTCACTGCCATTTGCAACTGTTTATCAGACATACTCTCAATTTGACGTGACTGTAAACCATCTGTGGTGAATGAGGGTGTTTTGAAAATGGTAGTCAAAGAGATTCCAAATCTCTTTTTTCAGGAATGTTCCATAATTAAAGACAAACAGCATAGGTGTCAAGATTTTAAAATAGCCTATAGCATTAGTAAACCCCTCTATATGTTGCTTTTTTGTAAAAGAAAGATTTTGCAGTGTGCACTACTATCTGGCTAAGGTTCAACACTGTGGACTGAAGAATAAGCTTAGCTGCAAGAGGCAGAGCACAGGGGTCAATTCCAATTGACCTGCATGTATAAGTTGTTATGATTAAACCAGCTACAATGACAATATTCTTTCTCATAGTCTCCTAAAGAGGCAAATATGTCAGTGTTATGTCAACATCCAACCTCTAGCGTACTTAGTATAGTAGCAGGAACAAAAATGATTAGAAATTTGAAACATTACGCAACAAATATTTGCATGACGCTGATTTGAACAATCATTCAGTGCAAAATTGCTCCATGCTTTTATGTTCTCATCCTGAGTCGACTGCTTTAATAGCTCATCAACATATCGGTTATGTTGAAATTTCTGTGTATGTGTGGAAACTCATCATACTTGTACTATGCTTTTGGTTTTAAATCAAAAACAATTCTTTGCACTAGTACTATTTGGCTTATCTTAAAACTGAAACAAGTGGTCTGAAAGCTGTTTTTAAATATTTTTATGTTATATCAGGTACCTGGACAGATGCGTCAGTTCTAATTAATTACACAGAATGATACCTGACACCTAACTCCAGTAAGTCAACTCTCTGTCATGACTCATCTGACCACACGATGAATCTCACTACACTGTTGTTTTTTTTAGGGTGATAATAGTCTCCAGGACTCTGAGTAGAGTACACACCTCCACCTGGATTATAGAAAGTAAGTCATCAAACACACATTCAAGACACATTCTGCCAAACTGAAGGGTGAATTCAGCCAAATCATATAAAAAAAAAAAAGTTCTACTGACAGTACGGTGCCATGCAGCTGTTGTATAGTTTCAGAGTAATGTGCTAAGAAACTGTCAAACTTCCAGCGTTCACTGGAAATCATCCCAATGAATGTTGTTGACAGTAAGGTCTGTGGATTTTTCTGAGTAATCAATAAATTCTTCCTGGAAAGAAGTTGTTTTTTTTCTTCAATGCTTCAAGCACTATAAATAAATTTATTTTATCTTTACTGCAGTAGGTATCCCAAAACATCTGTAAATAAAAAAACCTATTTCACAATTTTCACGGCTAGATGTAAATGTCAATGTGTTTTTGTGATTCGGAGTGATACAATGCCACACTGTCACGATTGAGTAATCAACTTACGTCACAGAGAGCCTCGAACGTGTTGCTGATGTTCCACACTGGGTGATAGGTGAAGGTCATGCAGGGCAAGTCAGTGGCAAAGGGGTTCCACCTGGAGATGAAGGAGGGCTCTCTCAGTCGGTCCCAGAAGACTCGCACCCCCTCCCCTTCCCTCCTAAAAACATAAATGACAAAGCGTATCCCACTGTCAGTGACGCATTTCAATCCACCCCATGACAGAACTTCAGTTTCTACAGACGATGCTATCAACAGATCAATTACTCACTGCTTCCTACAAACACAGACTCATTTTGTTTTTCACTGAAAACCATGAACTTAATGCTAAACATAATGTTTTCTTTGCCTCTGATCACATCCGAATGTAGCTTATTATTTGTAAGTTAATATTATGTGCCACAAAATTTTACCTGTATGTTTTATTACAGGCATCATGTTGAGTTCAGAGTCCAGATTTGTGACATTCAGTAAAATTCAGCAACAGCAGAGCAGAGTGAAGAAACTGCACCCTTACTTACTTCAGAGTTCCAGTAGTTTTACACCAACCTTTCTGAGCAACAATGAGTGACATTAATTGTAAAACTATAACATTACTATATATAAACTATAACTGTAAAGTCTATTTGTTTTATATGTAGCAGAAGAAAAAGTAACACACCCCATGTGCCGTATTATCTGTACTCTACGATTGAAATACAGTGCTGTGAAAAGGTATTTGCTCAGTTCCTGAACTTTTTTTGCACATTTGTCACACTTAGAATAATTTAGATCATCAAACGAATTTTTATATTGCACAAAGATAGCTAAAATGTTGTTTTTAAATGATGATTTCATCCATTAAGGGAAAAAAGCTGCCCAAACCTGCCTGGCACTATAGTAATCATGAATGAACTGTGATTAACCACATTTTTTGGAAAGCTGAGTTCAATTTCACTTGCCACACCCAGGCCTGATCACTGCCAGACCTGTTGAATCAAGAAATAACTGCTGACAAAGTGAAGCTAAAAGATCTCAAAAAGCAGCACATCATGCTGTGATCTAAAGAAATTCAAGAGCAGATGAGAAACAAAGCAATTGACATGTATCAGTCTGGAAAACGGTTACAAAGCCATTTCTAAAGTTTTGGGATTCCACTTGTGGAACAGTGGTGAACTTTGCCAGGAGTGGCCGGCCTTACTAAATGACTCCAAGAGCACAACGACGACTCATCCAGGAGGTCGTAAAAGAACCCAGAAGAACATCTAAAGAACTGCAGGCCTCACTTGACTCAGTTAAGGTCAGTGTTCATGATTCAACCATAAGAAAGAGACAAAGGCCAAAAATGGCATCATGGGAGAGTTCCAAGGCAAAAGCCATTGCTGACCAAAAAGAACATAAAGGCTCATCTCACATTTGCCAAAAAACATCTTGATTATAAACTTTTGGGTAAATATTCTGTGGACTTATCATATTGCCAGATTCTTGCCAATACACATGCCTATGTGTAAATAATGCAATACAATCTTTAAACTACATATTTAAATGTAGTAATATATAAATTAACATATCTATTTCAGTGGGAACTCTAGATGAACAGACAGACAAAACAGAGACACTAATTTAAGTAAGTTTGCCATCTAATCTGAAAATTTCAAAGCTTCCTGCCTTTAAGCACTGTACAGTATATGTGTGCACAAAACCAATGTAGCCACCTTTTATTATGACATTTCAACAGTATCACAGACCAGTAACTTTGTTTCAAGACAATAACATCAGTTCATACTATTTCCCTAAAGGTGTACTACCAGACCTGTTGCCTCAACGGTGATAATGAAAAAAACGGCACTAATCTGTCCTCAGGGCAAATACTTCATGTCTGGGTAATCAAGTTTACCAAGCTTAGAGGTAATGTACAGTGTGCTCATTATGTTCTTGTTCTTCTGTTGTTCTTTCTTTAGTCATTTAAATATTGTAGGTTTTAATGAAATTGCCCTGGGGTCATTTCTTTCCTCAGCCTAATGAAACCTCAGAAGACTGAGCGCAAACAGACCTCTGAACATTCACTGATCCCATCTTTGAAATGATGACGGTGTTGATCTACATGCTGTGAAGATCTTTACAATTCTCTACTTACTGTTTGTCCATCAAGCGTGATCTAGGGCTCTCATACCTCCAAGATATCTGGGGGTGGGGTGATGCTGTATCTTTGTTTCTGTTCAAAAGGTACAGGTTCACAGGGAGTTCAATACACTCTCCTGTGTTTCTCCATTTAGGGCAATGCTACCTGCAGAATACCCTAATACTCGTGATCTAAAATGCATCATTAGACTGTGAGGGCATACAAGGAAAAACAGATGTTCTCAAAGTAAACACCTACGCCTACATAGTGTTTCAAAACGACTGTGGTAATAACTCTAATCATATAAAACATCTTTTATAGAAGCCAGTTGTCAAGTACAGTCTGGAAGAAGGAGCTATCGTTGCTTCTATTGTGAAATATCAGTGAATTTAATATATGCCTCCAATCAGCTGTGACCATATATTAAATCATATTAATCTTATGATCTTTAATATTTTTCAAACTAAAATTTCTGACTTCCAGTATCTTACTGAGGATTTACTGCTTTGTTATGTCTTCCTTAACATTACATCAGACTCACAGTGGAGACAAAAGGATCAAATCAATAATAATAATAATTGATACTTTATTGATCCCTTTGGGGAAATTCTTTGTGGACAGGCTGCCCCCCTGAGGCACCAAGGGTTTGGGGTTCAGTGTTTTGTCCAGGGACACTTTGGCATGTGGTCAGGAATCGGGGAGGGACCAGGAAGTGAACCAGCAACCCTAAGAATTCATAGATAATTGATAATTGACGATTACCCTACCTACTGTGCCACCTTCGCCCCAAAGATACCATCATTCTTGTTTCTTATCAAAAGCTGGTGCCTACATTACCCACAATGCAAGTTAAGTGGCAACAGTCTGGTTGGAGATTTCTCTGTTGAGATGAGGAGCAGGATAAAAAAAGTCTGAAAGTTTTTTCTTTCAAGCACGTAGTCTTCAGTCCACCTGCTGCTGACTCAGGTGACATCACATGAGGCAGTTTATCAAACTTCACAAAGCTCCCTTTGGAAACTTAAAAAGGCTTTATACAACATGTTTCACATATACTGCAGTATTTCTCAACAACATTTTTTGGGGAAAAAAAAAAACTTTTTCTGATGTTTGCAGACAAACTGATTTTATTAATCTAGAGGATAATAAGTAGATGAACTGAAAATGAAAATAATACTTAGTTGAAGCTTTTCATATAACATGTAAATCATCAAAAACATAAGTGAGAGCTATGCAACATTAGATATAAAGATCATCACTCACCAAATAAAGGCTTGGTGGATGTGCACTCATTCTAAATGAAGATGTTTTCTGTTAGACTGGAAGGAATATTTGGATTACATATGATTAAATATTCATGCCTAACAGATATTTGTGAATTAATGAACTAAAAGTGGAATCATCTCATGACCTAGTTATATTACTATCCCTTTCTTTTTGGAGCTGGCTGATCACGTCCTGCTTAACATAGAAGGTAAACAACTACCGGATAAACCGTGTTTCAAAACAGTAGCTTGAAAAACCTGCAGTGACAGGTTTGACTCCTCAGTCCGGCATAATTACACTACAATAAAAACAACGAATACTGTTACAGCAGTTATTATTCCGTAAACATTACATAAAAAAAGTGCGAGAGAAATCATAGATGTGAACGTTTCATAAAACATTTAGTCACGTTTTCACAACACGAGTGCTTGTTGAAGCAATAGCAAAACTTGGGGGAATTCTGGCTTTTTCACATTCTTACACGGAGGGATAATATTAATTCATATTTCATTATTAGAGAATATGGCATTTTCCCCTTTTTTTAGAAGAAGCTAAGAAATTAGCAGGAAAACAAATAAATGGCAGGAGATGCCAGAGATGAGGATTTCATCATTTCCTTAGGGAAATGCATTGTGCTATGTTATGCAAATAATTTCTGCTGTTTACCTTTAACACTGACAATACAATTTTTTGAACGGTTTGATACCAAACCCACAGATGAGTCCTTGCTGCCTTTGTAACTTCTGAACATTTGGGTTTATTTAGTGCTCAGTAGTGTGTGTTGCTAGCTTTGAAGAGACAACTTGCAAAACATTTTAACACCTAAAAAATGCACAATACAGTGCTCATAAAGAGTAGCTCACTATGGCAATCAAGCAACTTGTTTTTGGTTTTTATTATTCAGTCAAAAGCTGCAAACACTGAACACTGTTGTATTAGACGTCAGAGTTTGAGGAATAAAAATGTAAGTGTGCAAAGTTGTATCTATACTGTACCTGCAGTTTGCATAAAAAAAGCAACAGAGAGGACAAATAAATCAGGATGTAGGTGATTTCCCAACAATGTTCTGATTTCCTTAATGATCTGTCACCACATACCTTGTGCAACAGCATTTCCTGCCAACCAGAATTAAACACCTGAGGCTAAACAATAGTGGTGTAGCTGTTGATATGTCACGGTCTCTGGGAGGGGCTGCATCATAATGCAATCACCTAGCCCCGTTTACACAAGTACTTGCAAAATGACAATGCTGCTGCTGAATATTGTGTGCCTCCCCCAGAGCAAATGTTGTGCAGGGAGAAAAGGGGATGGAAAGAAAAAAAAACAGTACAAAAGCAAAGCCCGGTTTAAAAGACTGATTATATTTCAGCAAAAGAAAGTGAGGTTGAGGGGGTTACGTCTGTACACACTGCCCTTTGTAAGAGCACACAGCTACTGCCATAGTATAAATGGGGATATAAAAAAAGCTTTGGTGAATTCCACAGCTAAGCTATCACTGAGAGAGGGACCAGCCCTAACAGGCAGAGCAGGGCTGGGCTTTCAAGCCAGAGGCCTTGGACGTCTTCACTGTGTTTATGTGGCAGAGTTACGGTTTGGACTTTCACTGCGCCTCACTTCAATACAGTCATGAAAATATGGAAACGGTGAAAGCTGCTTTATGCCATTCACAACTCTGACGATGTTTGTGTCAAAAAAATAAAAAATAAAAAATAAAAAAGGCCTCCACTGACCTTCCTGGTGGTTAGTCCCCAGTGTTTATACAAAACACACACATGCATAAGAGAAACACTGCATTTTGATTTTAAGGGCAAGTGACGAAAAATTCCTCCCTCGGCTTTCAAGCGCTTCGGACTCATAAGTCAACACACAAGATAAATATCAAGCCCAGCTCCAGTTGTCATGGCAAGTGTCCCACATTGTCTCAGAGCAAACAAACAAATGTGCTCTGATTGCTCAATAGAGCCTGCAGGGTTGTCAGCCATCCATACATGTATCCATCCAACAAGGTTTCATTCAACATGTGAAAGGACTAAAACAAGAGATGAAAAGGTTGGAGGAGTGGCTGGAAAAACAAAGGAAAAGACAAAGAATTTGGTTTACTTGTTAGACACAGCTTTTCTATAACATTCCTACCTCAAAAAGATATTTACATTATTTATGATAAACCTGCTCATGCAACCTCTAAAGCCTAAAACAACAGCCATGTTGCTGTAGAAGTCATGATGCAAAAGCTGTGATATCATAGCTGCAGGCTGCTGGCAAAGATATTTCCACCTTGACTCCACATGCCGAGAGCTGCTCCCAAAGTGTCTGAATTTACAGCAGCATGCCCAGAACATTATATATCTACTGCTGTTTAGTAATTTATACTGCATGTTCTGGGAGCAGCCCATGTGCAGACGGTGCTCTTGATCTATGTTTTGTTTCTGGGGATGAGAGCGTTTTTATTCTGCCTGGTTTTAGAACTCGTGGTACAGGTAGAACTACAATATCTGGCAATAAAATGCTCTGGTTATATTAACACCTTGTTTGAAGGAGATTTATTTACAGAGAAAATCCACCTCTTTTTTGTATTTTATCTTCTGTTTATGAAAGTGCAGCTGAGGTCAGGTTTACTGGGAATTATTCAAGGAAGTTCCTCATCTATTAGCAGACACTGGGCAACGCCAGTCCCCCATGTCGAAATGCCTATGAGGCCTATTTAGGGTTGTTGTTTATTTGGATCCCCATTAGTAATTACCATGGCAACTTCTCTTCCGTATTAAAATACGGTGTAATAAACCAAATGTTTGCACACAGTAAATAAAACATTACCATTACATCATCTTAACTAAATTACAGAAAAACCAAACATATACTGTAGCATACAAACTAATAACAAAATTCATATAAATATAATGATCATCCACACTGCAAAATACTAACAAATATCATTTATTTATTTTACTTAATTAGGAGGTGATACTTTAAGTAAAACGTGCTATAAATAATTAAGAAATATGTCAAAAATAAGACACATTTTAATAATAATAATAATAATAATAATAATAATAGAGATATGGACCCATTGTTTTGTTTTTTTCCAGGTTTCATTACTGCAGGTACTTCTAAAATAATACATGATTTGACACAGATAATATAGTTGATAAAATAAACTACTTTCATAAGATTCACTTTACAACAAATTTGCTGTTTGGAAAATTGAGGCATGAACTTCAAAAGAATCAGGCATTTAGGTTAAGTACAGCAAATCTAATGAGACACTACCGAATTGCATTATGGGAAATGTAGTAACGTTTCTGTGTTTTTGGTCCCTGCTATCAACTAAAGCCAGGATACTGTATCTGAGGCACTGCTGCATGGATTTTGATCTTTCTTCTTTTAAATCTCCCTTTTGTGAGTCCCTTAACTTTAGCAAAGTACAATCCTAAATTGATGCAGTGCACCTTTAACCTGTCTTTCACTTCCAACCTTGTGTTTTTTATCCTCAGTCTGAGTGGAGACCTAGCCATGCTGCTCAGTCTCCACTACTTGGAGCTTATTCAACACTTTTTTGCAGCACTTAACCAGATTTCCAAACTGTCATTGAGATAAGACATCACAGGTAGCTGCAGTGTTTTTAGTCCATCCAAGTTACATGTTTCTTGGTTATTATGATTATTCCATGCAAAATGTAATTTGGATTAAGACATGGAAAGCATCTTCTTTTTACAACTCTTTATTTCTGACACTCATTTATTTAATGCACCTTTGTCCACATGTTTAGCTTTACAGACTGAGCTCTTAACTAACATACATCTTAGTACTGGTAGGTTTGTGTGGATTGATTCGGCTGTAAAGTGACAACAGACAACAGACATGCTCGCCCCCCCTCAAAGAGGACTGGCATGAGCAGTGTGTGAGCACATCCTACTTAATCCTACAAAAATGCTTTTATCAAATTTTTGTCAAACATTTTTGTATCTTCTGCAACTGTGACAACATGATCGTCTGATTATATCTTAAGTAGCTACAGCGGACTGCCCTCTGCTGTTTAAATGATTAAGCTGCTTTGGTTTGTAGAGCTGTGATTGAACAGACTGCAGAATGAGAGGAGGACAATTATATTTGAAGCAGGCCTGAAGAACTAAAGACTGTCTCAAACTGCAGATTTTCCACTCTATGTGATTTCACTTTTACTTATGAGTGATCTCTGTATGCAGCTGATAACTCCACTTGTGTCAGAATAACAACCGACAGAGTCAGGAAGAAAATCCAGTTAATAAAGCAATTTTAAGTAGTTGAAGGAGCAGGCTAAATAAAGCATGATTCCCTCTGAAGCCTTACCCAGAAAAAAAAAACACATCTCACAGATGAGAAAGAGGAGAACAGTGCTGGGATTATTTCCCACCTTCATAAATATATATACTGTATTTCTTACAACACTTACTGAAGCAACCTCTAGTTGGGTTTCTTTCCACACCCAAGTCTTTCAGACAGGAATAAAAAAATAGATAGGTAGGCTAATTAGTTTGTCTAGACAGTTTGGAAAGGAGGCACTTAAAACACATCTTTCCCCACAGATATATGAATATACCGTGCTGCTTCCTTCATGGACGCACCTAGAGAATGTGCGATGAAAACACATTCACCAGGACTAAAAATACTGACACTCCCTTAACACTTTCTATTGGCATCGTCGCAATTTTGGGAAGCTGATGGAGAACAGATGAGGGTACTGACGCCAAATAGATGCACTGTACAGGGAGTTAGATATTCTTTGTTGTGATGGTCTGGGAAGACTGAAGTCAAACGTTCATCAAAGTGCTTTCCGTCAATTCAGTAAGTTTATTTCTATCATAAAATACTATTTCCTAACAAGCAGCTCCATAACATGCAAAAAGAATTAGAGAAAATCCAAATGAAATTGTTTATGTTGGCTTGTGACATGTTCTCAAACACTAAACTCTGATTTGATGGCATTTAACAATCTAATGTAAGCAACAACAGCCTCAATGTGGCCACAAAAAGACGGTTCAACTTTTCTGCCAAGGTCTCGTCTTTGTTTCAGCGCGTGCAGTGAAGAGACTTCCTGTGATTCACATGGGCGGTTGCAGAATCACCCATGACAACATCAAACGGATGAGGAAATGTGATGTGGCGTGCTCCTGCTTTGAACCGCCTCTACCGAGGGTGCACACTGACATCAAGTGGTCAGATGACAACTGTCAGCAGACAAATCAGCTTCAGCTATCTTGCCTCCTCACACTCTTTCTTGTGAACAATGAAATACATGTAGCAGTCAAGTGTCATCACAGTGACATGTTAAAATGTTGATGTGGAGAAACTGAGACTTCCTTATTTACATCAGCATACATTTGGATTAGACTTTTAGCTTCTTTCAGCTCATTGTTTTGGTCTTAGGGGCTTGTTTCACTCTCACGGGTGATGTAACAGCAACTAAATCATTTCTTGTTTTCCTCTCACACTGACTTTGTGATGTAGTAACAAAGCTTTACATCCTGTTTCAGTGCTAGCAAGGATTCATTTTCATACACTCACTGATCCCTTTCTGCCATAAGTAAAACAGAATGACCTAGACGAAAAAAAAAGGAGACACTTCCTAGGAGAGAGGCAGGGAGGAAGCCAGCGAGCAAGAAAGAGGAAGAAGTGAAGATGAATACAGAAAGTGGAAATGTTTGAGGCACGAGTCTTTCCTTATTTGAAACCGTCTCTTCACTGATGGACTCCCGGGTTGCTTTGACGAGCGTTTTATGTATAATTTAATGTAATGTGCAGAGATAAAGCCCCCAATAAAGGCTACGCTCTCTAAGCTCTTCACAGCACATTACATTTTATTCATCAAATTAGTTTTAGTTGGTTTGGTATCCCCTGAGCCGTCTTTAAAAGGTTTAGATGAAAGGAGTGCATTAATTTTGCCACTAATCAGTTAAGTGACAGCTCCAAGTGACAGCTATGCACTCCTTACCCCCAGAAAACTCTCAGCACACTGGTCTCTCTGCCATGCCTGTTTCAGCTCTGCAGTTCCATGTGTCCCTGGTTGATCTCAGCTACCCCGCACCAATCCTCTGCATGCACACCCCTCACCATGCAGCCTGACGATAGCTGCTCTCAGCTTCCTTTCACTTCTTTCACCGACACATTTCACTGTGAATACGGTTTAGTAAATCACGCACACACTCGCATTCTTTGAAAATCACTAAAAAGGCTGCGTGTTGCATTTCTCATGACAGCTTCAAATTCCTCAGTAAACATGATGTTTTTCTGTTGCTGGCATGTGAAAGCTGTTACTGTACACTTTCACAGACTGGCAAAAGAAATGTGACCAAACAATTTTTATGGCAGATCTTAATTCCTAATCAGGAAGCAAAAAAGTTTTGGGGTTTTTTTGCTTTTGTGAAGCAAATCAGAGCACAAAGTGAGGGCTAATATTTGTAATTCTCCAAGCTTTTATTTTTTAATTAGTAACTAAACTCTATAGAGAGCAATTGTTGAGTAGACTTACTGGAAAATTACTAAAAATGAGATAGGACACCAGAGATCCAAGGTGTTCTCTATAACACTGTCCAAATGTCAAAAAATATATTCTTACTAGTGCCAGAAGTGTTCGAAGTTTCCTATTTATCATTTCCCACCACAAATTATAAGAGCATAATTGCAGAAATGCTGCAAATTTGATGGACTAAATGTAGACTTGTTTTGCAGGACTAATAAAGGATTGCAATGAGGGGACTTACTGCAGAAGGGAGTGCTTTGGGAAGGTGAAGGCGCCGTGGGAGATACGGTCCACAAAGTTCAGCGGGATCCTGTGGAACTGCTCACAGTTGAACATTACAAAGTCGTATTTGAAGACCAAGAGAGAGAAGTCTGTGATGAGAACAATTCTCTCCTTCTCATTGTTCCAGTGATCCACCCTGAAAAGAAAAACATGGTCAGTGTGTCAGCTCTATACTGACAAATCATTTCTTGGTATCCATTTATTTTATTGACCTGTTATCAGCTTGGTGAGTTTGCTTATGTTTAACAAATATAATTTTCACACAATATAGGTCATATCTGTATGTGTGTATATGGATCGAGCCCCATATTTCTGTCCGACCCAGGCCCGAGAGTGTGGCGGCTGACCCAGATGAGGTTGAGTTTGTGTGGTGCTTTTCTAGTGTGGCCCTCGTGCTTGACTTGAGAAAGACATACGAGTTGAAATGCCAGTGTCCCCTGACCATTAAACAAAGCAGACATTTCAGTGCTAGTGTAGTCATATTAGATTAACAGCAATTACACCTATTTAGCATGAAGTTTGTTTTACCTGACCAAACCTGAACATAATTTCAAAATTTCCCTCAGGAACTGTCCAGTCCCATTGGGTTTGGTTCCTTGTCTGGAATGAGGGAAGCTGGGTAGAGGACAACTGGGAAATCAATGTAACATTCAATGCCTATTTAAAAAAAAAAAAAAAGACACTTTCCTACATGTTTGTCATGTCTGGTCCCTTTGACTGTGTGTACACAGAACAGTGTGTAAGCATTAGTACACTCTCAGTTGCCAGTTTGTTAAATACACATAGCTAAAACTAATGCACCCTGATACAACAGTGATGTCCACACCACCTACTGTATGTCAAGGAAAGGCTAAATAACAGAAACATCTGTGTATAATGCAGTTTAGTTTAACAGAAGCACAAACTACGTTATCAAAAATGATCAAACGCTTGAATTATAGCAAAGCTGCTCAGTTATGTACTATAAGAGCTTCACAATTTCCTGCAGCGCCCTTGGCAAAGATAATACAATAAGTATGCAAACATTCTGCAGTCAAACAAAGAGTCACAGAGAAATCTAATTAACAAAAACACCTTTAAAATAACAAACCAAAGTCCACTTTCTCTTACACCCTCAAACTATACTCACAAATGTCATACACACTCTTTCTCTCTCTCTCTCCTCCTCACCACTGTGTAAACACAACTAACTCACGGTGGCACGGATTCTCTTGGAGTGGCTCAGTTTCTTACGGCCTGCTGAGTCGGGTGCAGGCGGCCAACTCCAAGTGAAACACACTTGATTGCTGCTGGCAGCCGTAGGCCAAAGAAGATAGCCAAGGCATAATGGGTAAGGTGTGGGTGAAGAGCTTTGACTGTGCTAACGAAATGAGTTAACTGGGCACGGACGTCATGGACAGTACAGAGGTGTTACAGAGATCCAGGATCAGACCGTGGGTGGGCTGCTGGCATCTCAAGCTTGACAAAACAACAAAGGCACCAGTCAGGAAGAATCCTGAAGTGGTGTACCACTGACCAATCACACTGCAGGTTCATTGATGTTATAGTTGTACTTAAAGAAATAATCTATAAAATGGACATAGATTTACACCACTCTCATATCTGAATAGTAAATATAAAGCTAGAGCCATAGAAGCCTAGAGCCAAAAAAAACAAGAAGAAATAAATACAAAAGATCAACTGTCCAAATAAATAATAAAGCAGATGAATTAAGATCATCTGACTCTATCTAAAGCCAACAGCAACTCTCAGCAAAGCCTGATTTCAGGAATTTCTAATGCTTTTCTGACATTAGTCACCGGCCTCCTTTGGGGAAATTCAGCAGCAGTGTCACAGAATTACCATACAATGCACTCTTTATGTTGCAAGAAATCCTACTGCAGCGGCAATAACTGTAGGCCAAATGTGGGACAAAAGTTAATGTGTGTTGGACAGAGCTGCATAAATAGGATGTATTATTCATTCTCACATGGCCAGCCTTTTAAATGTTTCCTGAAAGCTTGTGCAGGAGTGATACAACCTGACATCTGCAAGAACATTCGGTAAATGTCCTGCAGTTATTTCATTTTCCTCTGTGTTCAAGTCAGTTAGAGCTCTGCTTCTACTTTCACTCGTGTGCTAATCTTGGAAAATAAAAACATTGATTACTGAATGAAAGATTTACTAATGTGGGCGTCTGTATCTGACACCATATAGCCTTAGTGTTGAATTGAAGACAACCATGTATGCCATCAAGCATCTTTTCCTAGGAAGTCAGTGGATATTTCAGCAGGATGCCAGGCCTCATTCTGCACATGCTACAACAGCCTGGCTTTATAGACAGAGTGCATGTGCTCGACTGACCTGCCTGCAGTCCAGTTCTATCTCTATTGAAAATGTATGGTGCATTATCTGTTGCTAAATTTGTCTTTATTTAAAAAATACAATGAAGTTGTTAAAAATCTTTTCTTTGTACTTCTGTCAAACAAATAAAGTTTCAAGCTAATTAACAAATTCCAGATTTTAGTTTTTACTGCATTTTAGAATTGAGGTTTGTGTATAATCGTAATAAACTTCCCTCTGGCTTCCTGATATAAAAAATGTCCTTGTTTCTGGCTGAAAAACTCCTCCTGATGACATCATCTGGAGGAGTTTTTTCATATGTACTCCCCAAGCTAGAATGACAGGAAGACAGTTGAAAATCTGTGAAGTCGTGGAAGAGGTCACAGTGTCTTGTTACCAACAAGACAAACAATGAGATTAACTGTTTTATAAGATACACAATTTTCACTGGCCACACATGTCACCGCACATTGAAATGAACACAAAGGTGTGTAACAGGACGTGGTCTCACAAACTCACTCTGCCATCAGCCAAACGCTGTTAACGCTGCCGTCCACTTCTTTATCCACCAGAGCTTCAGTGTCTTTGACGGCCTGATTCAGAGTGCCAGGCTGAGGAGACAGAAATGCACGGGTGTCATTTTATTAATTTTTTTTGTGTGACAATCACAATATGTACGCAGAAAGCTTAAGGTGCAGCTGGGACTGGTACTCCAACAAAATGTCAGCGTGTCTGTGTGTCAAACAAAATAACAACGAACAAGAACATGAAGCCTCAGCATATGAAAAAGGCTGCAAATGAAGAAAGCTGAGCGTGCAGCTTCTGCGTATAAATCTCAGTAACTCAGATATTTGAAGACACAAGAGAAAGCGTCAGTACATGATAAACTACACATTCAAATTGTACTAGGCTCAGATTACAATGAGACTGTCAGAAGACCTTACTGTGAACCCCTAATCTGTTTAAGTTCTCTAACGTGGCATTGAAATAATGAAACATAAAGTATAAGGACAGAATAGCATGTTGTAGAAATGACAGTTTGTGAGAGAGCACTGGAAAACTGGGCTGTTTATAGCTTTAGTGCTGAGCAGGCCTGTCAACATGTGTGACTGACGTTCCTTTGCAATCCAATACAGCAGACCTGCAATGAACACTGTGTTTGAAAAGCTGATAATGTACAGTTTATTGTTGACATTGTGTCATACAGACGTTGAGTCATCACTATGAAAAATTGTGTTTGGCTGTGTTTTGTGGTGTCATTTACTTGTGCTTCCTAAATTGAAACATTGATATTGCTGAAGTTTAACGGACTCTGTGTTAGCGTTCCCCTTATTTTTTGATTGTACTTTCTTGCCTTGCATGTTGGTCTGTTCTTGTTTTTCGTGCCACACCCACCCATATCATCTCCCATAAGGTCCCTAGAGGTGTATTGTGTACATAAGTAAAGGTAGAGACAGCCTGAAGCCTTCCCCACACCACCTTCTCCCCCTTCCTCCATCCTGTTGGTCATTTCCATCCACCAGACGCAACACTGACGTTTCATTCTTCAATCAACAATTTGTTGACTTATTATTTGATGGTGTGGTCCTTGCTCCTATGGTAGTCAATTCATTTGTCAATTCTCTCCCTGTATCTTTCTGCAGGTATCCTCGACCTTGGAGCTGTAGTAACTAGTCCAACCAATCTGCCCAGTGCCTCATCTGCTGCTCCTTGTTGTTGTTTTGATCTCTGTTACCTGCTGTTCTTTTCTCTCTCCTCTTT
>JAUMHL010000021.1:4740538-4755865 GCA_032362345.1 Sandelia bainsii | reverse complement strand
ACTGTAAAGTGCCTTGAGATGACTTATGTTGTGATTTGGCGCTATATAAATAAAGTTGAATTGAACTGAATTGAATTTGTATTTGCTGTACACCGAGTACATTTGGATTTAAGATCAACATGAAAATTCTGAAATTCTGCTTCTATTTGATGGTATTTCTATGGTATGGTTACACCTAGATACTTTTAAACAACGTAGAATGTAGCACCTTTTTGTATCTGATGACCTAAATTTTACATTTTGAAACATGTGACTGACAGGTGTTGCTTGTTACCAAGGTGTGTCCTATGAGACTCACTGTTCAAACAATGAATATCTCTAAAAGACTACTAAATCAACATGAAGACAGCTGCCTATGGGAGAAAAGCAAAGGCATTTTGAGGGGGGAAATCAGTTTGTACAATCAGAGTTATTGCACAAAAATTGGACATATCCAACACAACAGTTGACCTGAAAAAGAAAGAAATCACTGGTGTACTGAGTAACATACAAAGAACAAGTCAGCCAAGGAAAACAACAACAAGCTCCTCTGAGATGGAGTGAAGGTATCACAATCTGCTATTCAAATTAGACTTCACGAGCAGGAACTTCATCAGCAGTAAGAACTGAAAAGCCAGGTTGCAATTTGCATAAAAGTACAGAGATGACCCACAAAGGTTCTGGAACAAAGTCTTAGAGGCTGATGAGAACAAGATTAACCTCCACCAAAGTGATGGAAAGGGTGAAGTGTGAAGAAGGAAAGGATCTGCTCAGGATCCAAACAATACACGCTCATCTGTGAAGCATGGTGGAGGCAGGGTCGTGGCTCAGGCTGCATGGCTGCTACAAGAACAGGCTCATGAATCTTTATTCATGACATAACTCATGATGGTAGCAGCAGGATGAATTCAGAAACATTTTGTCTTTTAATTTATAGAGAAACGCATCAGTTTTGTTCACATAAATTTGCTTGATCTGATACAAAAGGTGCTACGTATGTTCTAAAATAATCTTTATGTAGAATATAACCTTTACAACATATCTTTTGTCTTAATTATTATAAACCTGTAACATAAACGGGATTTGAATGTAGAAGATGGTGCAGGTTGAGTATGTAGGTTTAGGTTTCATAGAAATACAAAGTTATCATGTTTCATTTACTAATCACAGATTAGTAGAGAGCTGTTTCTTTCTTTGTGTTTATGCTTTGTCTGTGACCTGTGGAGGGAATCTGTGAATCCGCTTTAACTCTAACTTCAAATAGTCCTGTAAAATAATGCAAGCATCATAGTAACAACAGCTGCCAAATAAATGTAAGAATAAACCAAGTCTCTGTGCTGGTTAAGTATAATCTAAAACTACCAGAACCCAGAATATGAATGTAACATTGACCATTAACCATCAGACTGATACAAGTAAATGGACTTTGTACATCCAGCTGTTGAGTTTCACCAACAAATCATAGCTCAGCACAAAGTGAATCACTGTCGAGTTTTTACCCTCAAAACGAAGAACCTCTTGATTTTAAACTGGTCCGGAGACGACTCCACTGACACGGAAGCACACTTGGATCGGGCCGGTGGTTCCTCTGCGGCCTGTTTTCGGGCCGCCTCGCCCTGCGCTCCTCGCTCCTCTGACGCTTCTTCCGTGAGCACCGCGGGCTGAGCGTCCTCCAGGCCGGAGGACAAACCGCTGGGCTGATGCTCCGCACCGGGCGCTGCTCCCCCCGCAACTTCTGCCATGATGGGACTTCACTACAGCTCTTCAGGAAGATTAGGAGCGGACGTGCGGTCGATATAAGACGACTTGTGCCAGTATTTTCTGAGTGCGAGTCACTGCAGGGAGGATTCAACAAGTTGTCAATCTCTCCCTCCGTAGACATTCAAACTTAAGTCTTTCCACATAACCTACATGTTCTGGTTAAAGAGAAAAGCATTTTGGAACAACGCTTTAAATTGATGGTCATAAAGAGGCTTTACTTACCACAGTGAGGTCGCAGTGTGTACTGACAGAAAGATAGAGAGACACCAGCAACAGGTGCATAACTTCCTTGTTCCGTGTCTAACGTGTTTGGTTAGAGGGCGTCAGAGCGCGCTGCATCTCACCAAACCCTGCGCACTTCTCCAGCTCATGCGTGTCCTTCTTTACAAACAAGTGCACTGCTGCTCTGGGACTGCTTTAATAAGAATAATACCGCACATATCAATTTACTGTTGTTCTCTCACTGTTCTCCTTTTCTTTACGAGGAAATGAGTATTGTTTGTTCATAAGGACCCAACTTGCTCCAAGGTGCACAAATCTGTACAATTCACTAAAGTAGGGTTACATATTAAAATCTGATTTTGACATAGAAAACCTCTTCAAGATCTGTGTGTACAGTCAGGAGATAACAGGCACTTCAGTTTCTACTGTGGCACATTTCCCCTGTTTCCAGCTGGTTCCACAACTATTAACTTATCTGTATGCTGAATTAGTGCTTCATTTTCATTTGTTATATGTAGTCACATAGTTTTGGTATTAAAATGTACGCCTGTTTGTGTGTGTTTGCTTTTCTATACATATCAGTATGTTAATGGAAAATACAATGATGCTTTTGGATTTATGGTATTTTCCAGTTTACACTTTAGGGTTGTTGTTGTTGCCTGATGTGTTTTGAGTGACTAACAAAGGTGAAGTGATATTTCCTGTGTCAGTCAGACACAGGAAATATCACAGTATATACACAGTCTGACAAGAAAGTCTTTTCTTACTTTCAGTTAGAGAAATAATGTTTTGCCTGTATTTATTCAACTTTCGTTGAATATGGTTTTGTTTTCTGGTAGGAAAATTATCTGCACAGAAAAGGAGAATGAATATTGGATTGTTCCATATGCCCGTACTGAAATAGGTAAAAGGGCTTTTGTTCACTCTGCACCTTATACATGGAATATGTTGCAGAAAGACTGGAAATTAAAAGAGTTGATTTCTTTGAGCGCATTTAAATCCAGATTGAGAGTTTTTTGCTTGTACCTGTTTTGTATAGTTTGTTTGCAAATTCATTTTTCCTTTTATCTGCTTTTGCTTGTATCTTAATTGTGTAACTTTGAACTGTTCTGTATTTATTGCTGCCTACCTTGGCCAGGACTCCCTTGAAAAAGAGGTTTGGAATCTCAATGGGATTTTCCTGGTTAAATAAAAGTTAGTAATAATAAAAAAAATAATTAAGATTTTCCAGGTGGTCAAAAACTAGACTTCAAATGATGCCTAACTTATTGCTAATAATTTAACCACGTATATTAAGCAATCTACAGTATGTGTCTTTTAGCCTGTTTTGAAGTTCTATCACCAGCAATGAAACAAAAATAGGGAGTTTTAATATATTCTGTGTATTTTAATCCACACTTTAACTTTAGGACACGTGTGGCAACTAACTAAATGTCATGTTGATATGCATTTTCTCCAGGTATTCAGGAATACATGAAACCATCCTTGTAGACACAGACGACTCACCACCTAACAAACGATCAGGGTAAAGTTTCCACCTGTTATGACATCATAACATCATAACAGGTTTGATTCTCCCAAGAGGTTAGTTCTGCCATCTTGAGCATTTTTGATAAAAGGTACAGTATGAACTTTATTACTGCAGGTAACTCACCTACAAATAACTTTCTTTAGTGACACTGTAGTAAATTACACACAGTCATTGACCACAGCAGAAAAACCAGAGACTGTAGACAAAAATGGAATCAACAACATACAGTGTGCGATGAAATCAAATTAAAAAACACATTGAAATGCATAAAAAATCACATTACTCACAGGTATGTTTTTTGTAGGTGTTCTGTATAGTAAAGTATGGTAGACTGTGGGCCAAAAACAATGTTGTTGTTTAGGGGTGAAACCTGGATCTTACAAAATCCCATTCACATTAAGAACACATGAAAGCCACAGACAGACTTTAAATGTTAACCATTTAAGATCAACATTGTAAACTTTACAGTAAGGTTTAACCTGAACAAGATTCAATTTAATTAATTTAACCGAAGTCAATGAGTGTTGCATATTTCAACAGCTGTTCTGTTAGCGCAGGATCAAGACTAATGAATTATAGCTTAGCATGTATTTTAAGCTGTACTGAATAAGGAGAACACTTCCCTGCTGCCTAGACTAACCTTACTGATTTTCTGCCACACGCTACACTGTTTATGAAACATTTAGCTGGTTTTGAATCTCCTCTCTCAAGCTTATGTTCCTGTCTTGACATCTTTTCCTAAAATACCAGTGAATGGCATTCATGATTCTGCTGGGCGATAAAACAATCAAGCAACTGTGGGATGAAGATCACTGAAAGCAAATAAGAAGTGTTTTCCTCCCACAAATCCTTGAATAGCATCACCATTTAAACATCACTCTTCGTGCGCACTAATGTTTTCTGACATCACATACTGTAAGGCCACTCATTCCCAATCACAGCTCTGTCAGGGAACTCTTCCAGCGCCTTGTCAGAAGTTTAAAACCAATCCACTTGTAATCTGCAGCCGTCAAAGAAATGCAGACAGATCTCTAAAGGCATTCTTTCTGCACGGTTGCTTAGGTACTCCCACGAACTGCAGGCTGAGATTTTCACGCTCTTTAGCGTTGTGTGAATGGCCGGTAGCTTCCAGTCCAGATCGCATTTGCTTTTTTTGGTACGCAGTCAAGTAATTACTTCTAATCAATCCAGATCGTCTTTGCTTCAGTGATGGGTTAATAATGAACTTTCTAAAAATGTCTTCTGCTCAAATAGAAGCTCTGAGGCAAGAAGCTGGAATTCCTTCAAAATCCCCATAAAACCCTCAAATCACCTTGTTCTTCTTTTATTTGATTCTGTGCTAAATGTAAACTAAAGACCAGAACATGGCTGATTCACAGACCTGGTGGTAGTTCTATGAAAATATCTCAGCATGTAGGTGTCATAGTCTTGGATTACTGCTGTTACACACAGTCAGTGAGGAAACCAGTGAACTTAGAAACCCCTTGCCCCATGATGCAGCACATCAATTTGGAGAAGCGAGGAGAAGAATAATCCATATTGTTGTATCTAGGCCAAGTAATCAACACTACATCACTGGAAATGCTCACTGTTGCCAAGCTGTAAGTATTTCAGCTGTACTACTACGTATATCTCCTTAAGTGTATGCCACAGTCTCTTCACGCAGTTTTTTTTTGTGTGTTCTCTAAAGACATTAATGTTTATCACTGATGGAATTGATCATGAATTAATAATAGGTTAAATAATACATGTCATATTTCTGGTGGATGTTTTAGATAAAACAGTGTTGCATCTAGTGCATTATAGTAGTATGTTAGCGCAGCATGTGTTCTTCTTTGTAGAAAGGTGTATTGTAGACTTGTAGACACATTAGGGTCTATAATTATTATTTTAATAATAACATATCTGGGCTCACTGCTACACATGCAATGAGACTAATTCTGAGAAAGCAGCTCCCCTCAACTCCAGTTTTAGCTGCTTTCGGCTCATTGTTTCAGGTGGCACATGGTAAAATACAAGTGAAAGTCTAAATGCAAATCTTAGACTTTTCACCCCAAAATTCTGACTTACCATCAATTTTTTTCCCCCATTTTATTTATTGTTTCTTAACTGGCCAAAATGAGCTTCTATAGTTTGGAAGATACAGTGGGTAAACAGCTTTTCTAATGAGAGACAAGGGTTTCTAGTTCAGCCTGTTTATTTGTTGCTTCCCAAATGAAAGTACTGTGAAACTGACCTACACACGAGAACAACAAAACATACAAATTCAAGCATTTCAAGTTAAAACAGAAAATTCTGCAAATGCACCACATAAAATACAGCTGAAGTAACTTCTAAAATAGTCTTAGATATTAGACCATGGCCACTCCTTGGTGGAAGTAGTCACCACAATCAGTCATTTTCACAGTTTTGTACAGGTTAAAGAAATAAAATGCAACATGTTTATTAATGAGCTGTACATGTGGTGATAGGCAGATTATGATACCATCTCACTCTTTCCCACTGCTTCCAGTCTTATGCTAATTTAACCAGTTGTGCTTGTGTAAATACTGTCAACACAGAAGATGTGGGCATCTTCCAAAATGTGCAGCTATTCCTTAACTCATAAATGTATTACTTCTGTTTGTATGAATAAGTTTTATGATAGTTTATCATACCAATCTATCTGTTTTACTTTACAATATATTGTGGTACTATATTGAGTGGTGCTTTGGGTCACGCATGTTTTCAGGGGAGACTTTTTTCTATACAGTAGAACTTTTGAAAAGTCAATTTATTAAATTTATTAATATTTAATATAAGAAAATAATTCAATCATATCAACTATGACAAAAGTCATTTTGAAAACTTTCTTCATGATAGGAACAGAACATACTTATGGAGACCAATGTGAGTTTGTGAATCAGGGCCAGAGAGTCTTCTATTACATGATATCAGTTGACTTTACAGCTCAGACATACACACAAACATGTCCAGGGGCATCCGCCCTTCATCTTCAATGTTTTTGGTGGATGCAAGTAATTCAATTATGTCCCAACATGTTTGTGTTAGTTTATCCATATTGCAGCAAAGCCTGATTTAACTCTCCTGAGATATCACACGGGATCAGCAGATGTTGCGTAGACCTCTGTGACCCTGTAAGTTCCACAGTCATGATCTGTGTGTGTGTGTGTGTGTGTGTGTGTGTGTGCAGTGGCTTGCTGAGGCGTAGAAACACTGGCAGCTTCTTTTTCTCCTGCTTAGCCCGTGAGTAATGCTCAGACCAGAGCGCGGGGGCTGGGCCATGAGGGTTCATTAACTGAGCTGAAGCCTGATGAGCTGGAAAACTCCTAACCTTCCACATTTCAGCCCAGCAAAAGTCCTCCACAGAGGACTGTTATTTTACGCAGCATGAGAAATGGCCTGATACTATGCTGAGGTCTTTATTTTGACCAGTGTTTAACAGACAGTAGAAAAACAAACTCAAGATAAGGTGCATTTATATGAGTTCTACAATTTGACTATTATGCAAAAGCTCTTCAGGTTACATGACACAAACATGGCACATATGATAGTATGAAGGAAAACACTTCCTTGTTTAAATATTCTGTACAGGGTGAAAGTACCACAAATATTTTGGACCAGTCACAGTCAATCTCATGGTTTTTTAGCGACGCTTAACTTTTACATTTCAACTGAGCTAACCTTAATTCTTTCAGACAACAAAGTGCATCTAAGGACCACTGTATGTTGTCGCGAGTTGACAATGATGTGGCGTGGGAGAGCAGCACACACTGACCGCAAGCTGACCACAGTGTTTACTGCCCAGAGGCTCCACTTCCAGATGACTGCAGACAACTGTTTTACTTGACCTTGACCATTATGATCAGCAGGCTGAGACCTGACCTGTCAGGTATGGTTCACAGGGATAATTTAGGTCAGTGATGGAGAGTTTCAGGAGTTAGGTTTGGTGCGTGGTGAGCATTAAATTGATTTTACACACATAAATCAATGTGACACGGAGCTGTCATTTCTCAAAGACAAAAAATACATGGCCCCGACCTTCTCCACCCAAGATTTAAGACAAAGTTTCACTTAAATAACTTGTGGTTCAGTGGCTCATATTTGGTGTAAAGCGGTGAAAAACTACTGCTGAGTAGTAAACACATGCTTTTAAAAAACAAGTAGATAAATCAAACTGCATTTCAAAAGTTTGTTATATAGGAACAGTTTGACATATGGGAAATATGCTTACTCTGACACTTCATATCTGACACTCTTATGTGAGTATAGTGTTTTCACCTCATGTAAAACTGGAGCTTTCCTGTTTAATGAAACACTAGGTGAAGTGTGGTGCCAGGGTTTATTTCTTTTCATGCGTCCACTCCTTTCAGTTAAACATACTGGAGAGTTAATGATGAACCGCTGTATGACAAGCATGTTGTAATTGATGTCTTGCTCTTGCTGTGGTTAGACAATAGGACTGCAAATCTTTGCAGGGAGAGTGAAACATAAAACATGTCTAGCGAGCAAGTGGAGGCAAGGAGTAAAGGGAGTAAAGTTGGAGACTACATCTGGAAATGGTCATGATAAGCAGGAAATGTGTGAGCGTTCACTGGCGAAGCTGAGTTGGAGTGTATGGAGACAAAAGAAATTAAAAACAAAGACGCCAACATGTGAGTTTCACTTGGTGGCAGTTTTGTTCTGTGCCATGTGCCTGGAAATAAAAGAAAAGAAGACTATTGCATCTGTGATATAACCTGGTTGGGAATTAATGACAATAAGACGAGGAAGTCGCTGTGATCAACTATTGGTCAAAAACACCACGACAACAACTTACCCCCTTTAAATTCAATGCATGGAAGTTAACTTAGCTTAGCATAAAGTAAAGACAGTTAGTCTGACTTTGCCTGCAATTCAAAAGCATGCTTACCAGCACCTACAAATATCACTAATTAAAACATGTATCCCTTGTTTATTGTGTACTCAAATAGAAATGGAAAAAACAACAAATTCTATCATCCACAACCTACGTGCATCATTCCTGACTACCTGACAGATGGATCTTTCACTTGACCTTAGCATTTCACTCTGTACAGCTGTCACTTTCAGTACGACTCTGTCCTCCAACATCAAGCAGATGGATGAGAACTGATGGACTAGTTAACAAACCACCCAAACTACATAAGCAAAAGTAGATACAGTTAAGCTGCCAGTCTACAGGGGGAATGTGTGAACACTCCCAAGTCATAGTATCAGGTTGTTTTCCTGTTTGTCCCATTATGCTGACATTGTGCAATCGCAGTATCACACTGTAGGCAGTGATAGCAAAGCTTTTGAACTTTGGACACTAGCTGTTCATCATTGTTTCCCGTTTTTATGCTAAGCTAAGATAACCAGCTCCTATGACACATACAACATAAATGAGAGTTGCTCAAAATGTCAAACTATTCCTGTAACAGGTTATCAATATTGTCAATTTTAAGTAATACTTGATTTTGGACCCCTGTCTAAATCTAATTTTAGGACCTTCATTATTTTTGTATTTCTATTACAGGTTTCAAACACATTTCCTATTTAATCAAATTACCACAAAACATAAGCAGGGCGATGTAGTACTCCTTCACAGGAACAAGAGGCTAGAGGAGTGGTCAGCTGTACAACGATATAACACTAAAAACACACAGACACATCACACACAGACAGGTAGATGCAACTGAAGTGAGATTTAACAAGAACATGCTTGGGCAGGAAAGTAAGCAGTCACATATAAATCAGGTAATCTTATTTTCAGCCAACAAAGTCCAGGAGAACACACAAGTGGCTAAAAACCGAGTGTCCAACACCAAGCAGGTAACAAGCAGAATTCGCAGGTCACAGGTTGTCTTGAAACAGTCCTCAAAAACCAGAGAGGCGTGTGATAAACAGGCAAAGAAGAAAGGGAGGAGACTAGTCTTCACAATGATGAGACTAACAGTTGACTGGAAACAGGGGACATGGCTGAGAGTGTGGCCAGGTGTGAGAGTGTATGTGTGTAAAAACACTAAGACCAAACAGACAACAGGAGTTTGCAGAGCTACCTGTAATCAAGCCACTGCAGTATCACCTACAAACAACACATTCTTACTGCACAATACGAAGACAATAACATCTCACGGTGCAAAAGGACATAAAGACAGTGAGACACAAACAAGCATTTTAAAATGTTTACAGAGCTCCTGAGGCTGAAACCTTCCTATAGTAAAGTGTGCACAGTCTGAAAGTAACAATTAACTTTGCAGACACTGGAGATACAAGACTGTGTAAATACCACTTGGGTGATAATAGAGAAGATGTTATTAAATCATAACTGCAGAACGGGGATACGAGCAGCTCAAATAAGACTTTCGCCCTTAAAAACCCAACGTGTTTTTCACCACTGCACTAAACCTCAAGTGATCCTCATGAGTTCAGTTATGGTGCAAATATCACACAGGGCTAAGAGCTGTGTGAGTGTGCCTGAGCCAGCCTGGCAATGTGTTTTGTCCAGAGGGAGAGATAATCCAGCCACTGAGTGGCAGTGTTGTTCTAGTGATGATACAACACGAGCAGAGAACACAAAGAGCAGGAGCAAAGGGAGACGACTCATGTTCTACATACAAGATTACAACCTGTTTAACATGTACTAACACAACAGCCAACTCCAACACATCTAATCTACAATCTGATAGTCTTACATTGACTATAACATGATTAATATACAGCTCAGTGTACAAAGTAAAACTAATCTGAGAAAGGTTATTATATATAGAGAGAGATTTTATCATTGTACTTTATTGTACACTTGTTAGTAAATGCGTTCATGTCAACATGTCTTTGTGTTCTTTCTTCCGCCTCTTGCCATCCTGATTCTGTCTCATCTTTCTCACGTCACCTCTGACTGTAAAACAGACAAGCCCTCCTGGCATGTGTCATTACCAATCCAAACTGTTTCTCCATGACATACTGTGTCACTCTGGACACACTGACTGACTGCTCCCACTTGGCCCATCCACACAGCAGGAAGCACTGATCGGATATCTTATAATTCATCGTAAATTGTGATGTTTCTGATTCATTTGAGGAGCACTTTAGCCTTGAGTCGAGTGAGACTGCCACTGAAAAGTAGCCAGAAAATGATGGCTTTGATATGTTGTACTAACAGGAGGATGAAAGCCAGATTGGAGATGAATTAAGGGTGGCAAGTAACACATTTATTCTTAACTGCTGCCTCTGAGCAAGGCAGTGTATTTTCAGCTTTTTCAGTTCCAGTGCTTAGTTCATATTACATAACCTCGATAAACTTGCTTTTTCAATTTCATGTCTACAAAACAACCATGTGCCTTTTTCTCACCATAGTCATCACATGGCAGAAATGTGAAACTTCTACACTCGGATTCTGAGGTTTACTGGTTATTACATCATGGGAGTTTCACTGAAGGTGAGTAATATTAGTGGGGTTTCCTGGAAACATATGACCTCTGTCACTATTACTGGAAGGACAAAGGTATAAGACTGCCAAAGTGTTGGCTAATAAACACGCTGCAGCTCTGGTACTGGTAACATTTTTCAAACTAATGGTTTTACATATCTGCCTCCTGTACTCTGATGCTGAGGTGTCACTGTGAAGTCCCTACACTTAAACATGCACTCCTGGAAAAGCCTGGTATGCAAAGTGCCAAAGCTTTCTTTAAGCATTTGATCTAAAGTAAAAACCGTGATGTGAAATTGAACTTGAAGGCCGAAGTGAGCCATAATTTACGATGTCTATTTTTTTCCTTGTCCTTGGTTTGCCTGAGGTGAAACAGCCATTCAGGAATTCCTGCAAACAATGCTCCACCTCTACTTAGCAGAAGTTCACAGATTTGTCATGCAATGCCTGTAGGAATACAGTGCATTTTCTGCTCTGCTGCAAAATCGCTTTCTGCTCCACTGACATTCTCTTGCTCGTTTGTTGGGGCAGTGCACAGCCTCATGTGATTTATTGAGCTTGATTGCAAGACGAGCAGTAATTCACTGCTTCCCCGCCATCATTAACAGTGTATAATCCTGAAACAGGCCTGCTTAATTTTTATTGTTCGTTGCCTTCATTTCTCGCTGAATAAATAGGGTTTTCCGCTCAGCTCAGTTTCAACATATGCCGCTTCATGCTCTGTTTAGTTGACAAACTTTTGTGTGCAATTGCGAAACATTAAACCGGGAAGGTGCATGTGAGGATGTTGTCTCTGGTACGCCTCCGTCACATCATCGCCCACAGTGTCACTTCTAACAGAGGAGAAGCTAGCAAACATTTCTTTTTCAAGTGATTTCTTTGGGAATAAAAGGCAATATGAGAGCGAAACACAGAAAATGAGGAGGAATTACAACAAGGTAGCCACGCAAGGCACCGGGACTTGGAGATGATGAAACAGAAGCCCACTTTAGAACAGAGAGCCCTACAAATCTTACAAGTCCCCAGTCTATCAAAGTCAATCCAGGAGGCAAAGCCCCCTACCTTCCCAGTCATTTCATGCCCTCACACAACATCTGATCTCCACAGGGAGATGAAGTTTGAAACCAGATAAATAGTTCACCCCATTTACCGGCAAGTCGAACACCTTGATTTTCCCTGAATACTTGTTCAGTGTAGCTGGGAACGTTTCATCCAGAATTTGTGCATTTGCTTGTTTGTAAAAAAAAAAAAAAAAGGCTGTGAAATGGCTACTAAAAATAGCTCCATTGACCCACTTTTTCAATAGGACTCACAATCATTGTTGAAAAGGATAGATCTCATCACACAAGACCTTTATTAGAAACATCCACATCATCTTTTCAGTTTGTTCTTGAGGTCCTGATGACATCACCCACATCATGCTTTTCATTTATTTAAATGCTCAGCAAGGCACATCTCTGGTTTCACTTTGTGTGCTATGAAGACCGTACTGTGGTTTTTCCTCTGTCAGTGATCTGCTTGAACCTTGGAAAGTACTCAAAGCAGTCTCACACTAAAAGCAGCTCTCGTGAGGCTGTAAATGTGGATTGCGATAACAAGGCATTTTTACTCTTTGTCTTTCACCACAGTTAAAGGTTAGGTTTAGGAGGAAAATAACTCTTCAAACAGAGCAGCGGTGGATCGAGAAAGTCTGGCATGGGGTGGCAAAAAGTTTCCGCAAGGTGGCATGATATGGCAGAATCTCAGAGGAGGCGGTTGGAGGGTGGCGGTGCAAACTACAAACGTTTGTTTCAGTGGTTTGAACAGTATATGAACATATTTGTCATTTTATTTTATGACTACATATTTAGAAACTGAGCAGTTGGGTTGGGGCTGGTTGGGGGAGCGGGGGAAATGTTTTAAATGAACACATCTAGAGAATGGCAGGTAATGATGAAGAGCTACTTAAAGCTACAGTTTAAAAGCTGCACTTGTGCTCTTTGTCTCATAAACTCTGCACAGGCCGGTAATCGTTGCTGAATTACAATAAATGCAAAGCTTACTACTCAAGCAGGCATCGTTGAAATTCTCTGATTGGTTAGAAGGGTGAGCCTCGCTCAAAATCATTTAGAAGCTAATGTCTCTGCACTGATACCAGCTCTGTTCTGCGGGTCTGGCTTCATGGGAGGCATCGACAGCACCTCTCCACAATAAGATAAGTTCTGAAAAACGTTTGTGCTACAAAAATATTCAAACCACATTACATGCTGTAGCTTTAAGCTCAGACGGCAATATGTGGGTATGTCACACAGAAAAGGTCGGGAACCACTGCTCCACAGGGACCTGTAGGGATGTGTGTCAGCTGTTTGGTTGACTTTGTGGCAATGCTGCAGAACGCTGTGAATGGCTTTTATCCAAAATGGTCTGCAGATTTTTCTCTTTTCTGCTTGAGTTACTGAGAAGTCTTTGAACTCGTCTCAGGATGAGTGATAAATCAAATGCAACAAAGGGAAACTCGCAAAATCTTCTCCAAAGAATCAAGACATGAGGATGACAAACTAGCAAACCATGTATTTTCACTTTACAATCACATACAATTCATTTTCTCTTCCTACATGCTGCAGCACCTTCTGTATAGGCTGTTTTTACAGATCTGCTAAATCCACATTGCTATGTACTCATGAATGGTTCTGCAGTAACAAAGATGTTTTGAAGTAAACACTTCTCCAAAGTGAGCTGCAAGTCATTTAATGGAAGCAATGATAAGTGTAAAATCCTGGACAACTCCCCTGACACCTTCTTGTAGATCTGAATCCAGACAGTGCGCTCTGAAGTGCTGCACTTTCATGGGAGAAAAAAGAGGCCTGCTCCTATGGCAACAGAAAATCAGTTAAATGAAGACAAACAGGAGGCCTCTGAACCTCCACCTACGCATGCACTAAAAAACACAACCTCCTTTCACAAATCCATCAATGTGGTAACTTTGTAGACTCGCTGAATGCTAATGGCTGGTAGCATGCACTGCTTAAATAGGTCACGACTGGGAATAATTGTATTAACTGCTGTAAATAGAAATAAACAGGGCAAAGTGAAGAACAGTAATGGCTTGTTGTGATCTATTCAGAGGCTTTCTCAGAAAATGGCAGAGAAGTCTTGAGGGAGGCACTCAGTGTCACAATTTGGCTTTTTGTAAAAACTGCCATCTGCTTAAGGAAGCCAATTATGAAGAGGGAGGGAAAAAAGTGAGTCTTTAAGACTAGAAGTTTAAACCTGATAACATTCTTCAGAAAGTAAGCATCAGTGACATTTGCTCATATCTCAGTAATACAGATAATTTGACATTGGAGCTTTTATTGTACTTTACCTTACATTTCTGACCTATTGTCTAGGCTGCATTAAACAGTGATGAAAGTGGTTTGAGCTTCAGAGTGAACTACTGGGAGAACGTGTACTGAAAGATTTGGTTATTTAGAGTAATCAGGCCAGTGCACTTGTTTCTGTTTTTGTGGATCTTTCCTGCTAAGTTTGAATGTCATGACTGGTCGTGAGACACAACGCCAAGAACAAGCTGTTCCCAGAGCAGACCACAAATATGTGCAGTGGAGAGTTTTACAGAGAAAACAGCAGGAAGTTGATCTATTCTTCAATCGTCCAAAAGTGAATCCAGCTGGTCAGATGCACACACATAAAACATGTTTGCACACACGCTCTTTAGCAATATCATCACTGTCGCTCTGTGTGTTCCTCAACAGTGTTGTGATGTATTCCTAGTAGCAGTTGGCACTTATTTCCTGGTATCCTGGGAGCTGCATTTACTCGACAGCGCATTCATAATGTTTGCTGGTCAAGCTGCTGTACTCTCTCTTGCTGGCGAGAGCAAGGTATTCTTTAAATGTTTGAAGAGTTGGCTCCCAAGTAGTCTGGAGGTAAAAATAAAAACACGTGCGTGAGGCTTGAGAGCTCAGAATGCCATCTATTCTTCATCTCTTATCTCCTCTGGGATCCCAGTCGGGGGCTGATGGTTTTGAAAGCGCATGCACATTTGGCCAAAAGCAACAGCTAAATGGTGATATGTAATTTTGAGGTTACCTGTGGTATGAAAGCATTCCAATAGGAGCAGTGTTGTAGATGAAAATCATGACTTAAAAGGCCTAAATTGTACTCTGGGTATCTCAAAAAAAGCACTGAAATTGCCATAATATAAAGTGTTGCCGTTGCGTTCACTGACCTACTGCACCTTATCAGTTTTAACCATTTAATGGCGTCATCCTATACATTAAAACATACTGTACAACAACTGTTGTGCACCGTTCCTATTAAATAAACACTAAATAAAAGAAATAAAGCTTTGGACATACAGTTGAGGTCAGAATTATTAGCCCCCCTGATGAAATCACACAAAACCCTTAATATTTCCATGGAAATG
>JAUMHL010000021.1:4684359-4732371 GCA_032362345.1 Sandelia bainsii | reverse complement strand
TGTTGTTGGCTTTTGTTTCAATAAATAGTTTGAGATGAGGAAATCACCATTGCATGCTTCTACTTAAATGCCCTACTGTCATGATATAATATCACTGTAGTGTGAACTTTTTATGTTTTCCATAAATTTCACCCGAAAGTCAAATATCCCTAACTTTTTGTGAGTAGTGTAAATAGATAGATATGATGCTACAGTATTTTATCTCTGGAACAAAACAAGGTCATTTTTTAACTCTGCAGAAAACGTGTAACAGTCTACAGCCATGCTACAGTAGCAGCTCTGTGAGTATAAATGCTGTCAGCATGCTAACAACTTCATAATGACAAAGCTACGCAGCATTTGATACTCAGACGAGAACAATGTCGGACAGTTCAGTAAGATGCCAGACTTGTTTCAGAGCTGATGTTTTAAAACTCATTCTTTCTACTATACTGTAAAATTTGTGTTGGCAACTATGCTGTGGTGCAACAGACTGACCATCCAGCATCGCGATGAAGGTTTCTAGGTATGAACTTAAAAGTTGACTTCACTGAAGTTCCTTCCTATGGCTCTAATTTCAAACGTACATGTATATGAATGACATTAAACATCCCTCTGTCTTCCCTATATTAAAACATATGACGCGTCTAGCTTCTAGCTCTAGTTCAGATGTCTGGAGGCCCATACTATGGAACTCCTCCAGATGACATCATCTGATACGAAAAACTCTGAAAAAAAAAATCTGGAGCGGTGTTTCAGAGATATTTTAGACTAATACCATAAATACACACGCACTCCCTATACTAGAACTTGTAAATCAGCGATGTCGCCTTTAAGTCCTACAGAAATTATACGAGTTACTTGGCAACCAAATATCTTTTTTATTTTTATTCAACTAATTTTGTAACTAATGGTAATTTTTGTCTTATATGGAAATTGAACAAATTAAAAAATTGTGTGGGCTGCGAGTCAGTGCTGTGATTCACATGTGAGATGTTTTTTTTATTTGACTGTTGGCTTCTTACTGCCGTTTCAAGAGAGCAAACAGCAGGTGTATTCAATGTGGATCTGTATTCAATAAGTCCTTTTAGCTCTACCAAATTCCCTGTAAATGCTTTGCTGCTCTTGGCCCATGGCTCAGTTAGTAGGGCTGGATGCCTGAGGAGAGGGGATCCACATTTCATCAGTCAGCTGAAAAATCTAACTGCGGGAATACAGAGACAGAAGCATCCAACATTACCAGCAGGACAGTAATCTGACAGAGAAAAATGAATTGAACTGTTATTTGTGCTGGACTCTGCCCATTTTCTCTCCTTGTGTGCGTGGAAGTACATGAATGAAATAACAATACGGGGACAGACTTCTTTGTGAGGACTGTATAACTGTAACTTAGCAGCTGATACTAGAGCATCTCTGATGGATCTCAGTTATGAATGGATGCCCTTGGCAAAGCACAGCAATTCAAAGAAATGTTATTGGTGTATGTGTCCAATGTGGGAAGTGGATTTTGTGTTACTCTGTGATAGAGCTTTAGATTTAGATTATGTATTGATAATTCACTCTAACAGCAAAAAAAACTACAGTAATTATTAATACTACAGTACCACACTGTGTTTTATCCAGCTGAACCAAAGCTTCTAATGTCACCAGCAACTTAGTGCTCACACCAAAGCTCAGACACCCCGTATTAAATCAGTTACTAATTATTAATTCATCTCTGCCTGACTGTAGTGGAATCTGCTTGATTCTTGGTAACTTACAGTGTCACCATGTCCACTGGTGCAGCTGGTTCTTATGTAAATCATGATAACATTCTGTAGCTAACCTGTTTTTATCAGCACTGACTCACCACCTATGCACCGCGGATGGCACATCTAACTTGATGAAAGGTGCTTACGTAACAGGCTAATAACATGTAACTGTGCCTCTTCTGGCACAAGCCATTCATCATCCCTGTCGTAGTCTGTAGTCCACGCTTTCCAACTTCAACTCGGAATCAATCGGAATAAATCAAGTTACTGCAACGTAGCGTACACTGGTCCAAAAAGCATTTTCTCCAAAGAAAATCATTGCAAAAGGAGCAACTATAAAACGGTGAATACATTTTTCTGAGTGTCACAAACCCTGTTAATTGATTCTGTTATTATCTGAATCCGATCCATTCCGTCCAATATCATTTGCTAAGTCTAGAAAAGCTACAGGAATATTTTTTTTCCCTGATTCATATGTGTGAGAAGTAGAGAGATCCTACTACACATTCCTTAATAAGGAATCTGTAAGAAAGCCAATATTTTTTGGTGTATGCATCACTGAGCAACTTTCACAGGCGAACACATCATAGGAATGAATGGGCATCATATTTTCGTCCAGTATCCAATCTTCATAATACATCCATGGTATTAACATGCAAACATTTAACTCTAGAACCTCACTGGTAGCGAATAAATACCACATCTCTTCCACTCCACTGCTCATCACAGTGCTCTCAACATAGCTAGTACAGCGTGTAAAAAAGCAACCTGGACTTTTGTTGACAATTTACATGACTTTGTGCCAATCAGCACTTCACAAGGGCTTGTGAAGCAATTCTCATGGGTCAAGGGTCCATATGTCCACTACTCACAGGGTTGTACTGCACTGTACTGTAAATATACCCAATAGAAACTGAATGGGACAAACTTTGCCACCACTGTAATTTATACATTACTATACAGAATCAAAATTATGCAAAAGATCCTTTTGAGTATACAGTAAAAAGTATTTTAATTATGATTTTTAGCATGAACATACACTGGGTATCATGACAATAGATAACTTCATTATCTAATAAATTATCTAGATCAGTCTTGCTTTAGTTTTGTGATGTTGCGAGTTGGCTTATTTGTTCCAAGCTAATTTATACATTATGCAAAAGATTCAGTTAAATGTTTGACATTTTATAATTTGTAGAAATGAGTAACATTTTACTAGATATTTTATCCAGTAACATTTCCTGATTTGTCATTGGCTAAAAGTTCTCTATTGAACATTTTAATGTTAAAACTGTGTTTGGTGTGTAATATTAAATGTTAATGATTTAACAAAAAGAATAACAATCGGGATTGTAGCAGTCCCCACTAGCCAAACACAGTTCACATAAATCAGCCTGAGTGATGCTTGTACACAACAGTGCGACTGCCAGAGGTAAGATTTTCATTTTACATGATTGCAGTTGATTTAGAAACTCTGCCGCATAGATAAAAACACTTAAAATGTTTACCGTTAATTCATGAATGAGTCATGCAATGTTCAGACTTTTACATCAGTCTGTAATGAAGCACATTACCAGAGGAAAAAAGTTTGGCTTCTGAGCAGCCCGTGATACTGCCTACTGCTCTGATAAAGTCTGTTAAAGCATCTGTTAGATGTATGTTACATTATTTCACCACACCGCAGTGGCTCTTGTCTTTATAAAGCACAGAGCAGCATCAGAAATTATTCTCTCTTATTCTTTAAAATGCAGTAAGCAATAAAACAATTATAAACATGTCTGAAACCCTTGAACTCTGCAGGCACCTTGGCCAGTCCTTGGATGCTCACAGGCAGTTGTAGAACAAGAAAAGGCACTAATAATGGTTTCTTACAACGTGCACAGTGGGGATGGCTCGGATTTGTGTCTCAGAGCGATCTGTTCTACCAAGAGCAACACTGACTCAGTGATTACATCACTGCCTTTAGCCAACTCAAGGACGCACAAAATCAATGCTCTTGATGCAAATGCACAGTGGGAATTCACTTTAAAACTAATAACATTAAGCTCACAGCACTGCAATGTCGGCCCGCATTGTAATGTTATGTAAATCTGAGCATATGACAGCTTCATTTAAATTGGAGTGTGCGAGATTATGCATGATAGTGTCCCATTTTGCTCCCTCGTGCTCATATCTGCTTCCCGGTAAATAATTCAGGCCATAATTCTGTGTATTAGAAGAAGACATTCAAAAATGCCGAAGCAAGCCCCCGGAGACTCGACGCTGGAATTTTATACAGAGGAAGAAATTGGAGGGTACATCACGCTGACCGGAGGGCCCATCACTCATCAATTTGTTTGTAAACACCAGATTTATGTGCGGTAAAGCAAGTCCTCGGCTTAACTGCTGGAGGGCTTCTCTCTCTCAAAACACACACATGCAGACGTCAAGGCAGACACACACACACAGACAGTATCGCCTGCAGCATATTTAGGAAAAAATTACTAGGAAATCTCCACGTACTGTAGCTGGCAACATCTTATCAGCAGAGAAATATGAGGCTAAATACATGATTTACAGTTCACATGAAAAGCAAAAAACTGGAGACACAACAACTGGATTTATGGCCAAGAATAAATATTACAGTTTCATTTCCACTGTAATTGTCAGGGATCAAAAGGAATCTCCTTTTTTTTGCATCTTTTGTTTCTCAAATTTGAAATAACGTGAATTCACCGAGATCACTTTCTCCTGCTCCGACATTGATTCAGCTTGCAGTTTTAATTTAGCAAGCTGCAGGAAGGAAATGAAATGCTCAGTGACTTACTGCTGATATGCAGCACACAAGTAAAGATGACAAATGGAAAGGATTAAATCAAGCAAGTCTTGGAAAGGCAACAGTAAAAAAAGAAAAGAAAAAGTCTTTCAGTAGGTCTTTAAATTATTTTCCATCAAGCTGATCCTAGCAGTAAGCACACTTCATAGCTGAGTGCATTTGCTGATCACAGCCACAGAAAAGAAAGTGCCCACTGTATCTCTGTGTAATTAAAGCGTTGTCCCACATGTACACTCAAACGACTAAAAGAGTGTAGGATTTCTATTAAGCAGGTGATTCCAATTTGTCTAAAGAGCAGTTGGGGAGTTGCAGCATGAGACAGGAGGAAATGAATCGGGGCATTTGCTGCCACTGAAGGGCTTTTAAATGACTCTTGAAGAGAGTGAGGAAGCCCTGGGTTATACTTGGTGGGAATAAATCTCTTTCATCTGCAGGTATGCTGCTCAGGAGGTTACCCAGAGGTTTAAGGGGAGCATGAGGAGAAGACAGAGAGAAGGAGCTCATTACTTCAGTGATCCATAGGAGCAGGAGCCAAAGGGCAAGTGTTAACCAGCGACTGGGGGATAGGGCTTTGCCTGCATAAGAAAGAGAGGTGATTTTAATATTTTCTTGTGTAATCCAGCAAAAATACTGCAAAAGACTAAAAGACAAACAAGGACACAGAGACGTGATGCTATTGCAAAAGCCTTTATTGAAGAAGAAAAACAACAGTTGACTACATGCCCCTTCCAAAGATCAAGAACAGATGAGATGCTTTACTTTGACAACAGAGGGTCAAGCTCTTTATGGCGAGTTTCACACTCAACACTATCTCAGACTCCACTGCTGCAGCTTTAAGCACCGTACCTGATGGAAACATCTACTTTGTGGTTTCAGAGTTGGCCCAAACAAAAGGGATCCTCTTTATTTACTTTGGTAAAAACAAGTAAACAAGACTAAATCTTTGATGAGGTATGGCAAAATATGAAACAGAGTAACAGTATAGTGATTCAATGCTGCTCAGCCAAAGGCACTTTAACAAACATGGGTAGAACAAAGACAGTAGACAACACAGATACACTGAACAAATAAAAAAAATCATTACACAGACTTTTCTTTATACTTTTAGCATCAAGCTTTTTGAGAAGATGCGTGTAAGTATTCATCATCATCATTAAGATACCATCCTGCAAAGACGTGTCCACAGACTGCCCATAAAAATGCTGTCAACACGAGACTTTAATACAGCTTTTATGGCTCACTGACAGCCTACAGCAGAGATTAAAGTCATAGACCAGTCTGGGGTACACATTGTAGAAAATGTGCTAACAAGCCAATCATGAAACACTGAACACTTAACTTACCACACTGTACCAGCAAACGTTTTAACTTAAGTAATTTGTAGATTAGAATTTGCGCTAACACTTGTTAACTTATTTTCTATATAAATATTATTCTTTAAAACTGCATAATTGGATTATTTTAGCCACTTGGGGGCAGTGCAACAAGACACTTTAATGTTAACTACTATGTAACTTATTATGGAGGATGTGTTAGCAAACATTTGTTTTTACAGTTACCCAGCTTCCACTGAAAATAGAATAATTTTGGAATCAGATGGCAAAATTTAAGTCCAATATTTGCTCTCCTTTTATCTTTAAATATGTGGCCTTTTAGCTGCTAACCTGTTAGCTTGTTGCTAACTTTGTGTGTGTGTGTGAGTGAACCAAAACAGTGAGTGAAAAGAGGATAAAGCTAAAAATGTAGAGCTGAGTAGAAATGAAAACTGGTGATATTTTATTGTGGGGTCATCACTAGAAGTGACCTCACTCACACAAAATGTTTGACTATGTGCTGTGAACAACATTTCCAATCTATGACTGTTTTATACATCACACATCGATACCTGGTACAGTGTTTCTGATTTGTAAAGCACACATTCTGTAGTTTTGTGAACTACATTTTTATGTGGACGACATCTGTAGCTTACAATGTCTGTATGGTTGCTCACACTGTCACTAATTAAGTTAAACACTAGAATGATTCAACAGTGTAATGGTTATGCCTGAAAGCACAGCAAATGTTGCTACAGTATTGCAATATGTTTTCCAAAACCAAAAGTGGATCTGAATAATGGATACCATTTTGGCTTCAGTGAGCTCGGAGGCTACTGAAGAAAAAGTACAAACATCCACTTTCTGACTTCCAAACTAGTGATCTAGTATTGTTTTAGAGACTATGAAGAATAAAAGAATTAAAGTAATTCATATCAATCAATATAGTTAACTGATTTAAAGGAACATCACTGTACTACCTTTGCTCCAATATTGTTTTAAAATTCAGTCATAGTATGTATTATCAGTGTCTGCCTGTTTGGAAACCTTTGTTTGTGTTTTTATCATCATACTCTGTGTAAAATTCTTGTTGCTCCTTTAACACTGCTGTCTAATTATCAGAGCAGGTCAGAAGGCCCCATATCAACCTTTAACAGCAAGAGATACTAACTTAGCCGGTTCCCCAGCAACATCTCTGTGAGCTGAAACCTAGCAACACATGTGACATAATGATATGTGATATATACTTTTTGATACATATTTTTTTGTCCTCTGTTGCCTGACAACCAGTGGAAATCAGACGACTTAGTGAGTCAAGTGTAAAATGACTGAAGAGATGGATCTAAGTATGGTAGTTCATGGTAGTGTGATATTGTGTATGTATTTTTTCAAAGAGAACAAGAGAAGAGAGAAGCACAAATTTTAACTGCTAATTAAACTATAAAGGATGCTCGTTATGTCTATGAACAGAGTAAATAGTTTGAGTTTTGTGACACGTGTTGAGACACATTACTAATTATTACTTAAGCTCTGCACTTGTCTGATATGACTTTCTTAAATAGTAAAATTCATAAAATAAAAGTTGCTGTTTTGGTTTTTTTTTTATATGTGACTGATGAACTGTCTGTCTAAATATACGCTCCAAATATTGATGGAAAAATTCCTGAGGGTATGGAGTTTAGGGAGCCTAACCTTCTCGAGGACTGGCATTCACTCACTTCCTGCTCGAGGCATGCAAGTTTGGTTCTGTCTTTACATAATCTGCAACCAATCAAAAAAAAAAGTGTCCAACCAGTGTTTCACCTTCTCACCTTCAGCTCCAGCACAGGCAGATGTGCAGAGTTTATGCTGTGCTTTCAGGGAATATTAAATACTCCTTTAGATTTTAAATGGTTGACAGTTCTCTCACAAAAATGCTTAAAATGTATTTTAGCAAGGGTCTGATTAATGTCAAATTACTATTCGCTGTTAAATTATTAATGGGCTTATTAGCACAGTTATTTACAATGTGTTACCCTGGTTCAAACACTGCTACAGCCAACCTGATCTAATAACTCTGCTGTTACAAGACACTGATGACAACAGATACAGAACAGAGATTCTTGTTCGTAAAATCACTTCCCGATATCCAAATGGCACTAGCCACCATAGTGAGAAGTGAAGAGAATTCTCTCTCTCAAGACATCTGTAATCAGGACTTGGGAATACTCTGTCTTAAATTATGTGGTTGACTGTAAACCAATCCACTTAATAAACTGTGAAACCAGTATTTAATTGCATTGTCTTTGTTATTTAAAGGTACCCTGTGGAGCTTTCTTGTAAACTAATTAAAGTTATGTTTAAATTTTTAATTTCATTTTTTTTTGGTTCGTGCACTCAATCTAAGTCAGTGTTCCCTAGCTCGTTGTCTTCTTTCCTGCTTTTGCAGGTGCTGCTCTTCACTTCGTTGCACATCACTGCCACCGTCTGTCGGCCAGTGGAACAGCGTGAAGCCAGCTGCAAAAACATGCATCACGTCACCCATGTGCTTGGTGACACCATTAACTGTGGACGACTTTTGAGACAATATGCCACCGTCTGGCAACACGTCGTTGTATGGATCCATGTGGGTCTCAAACAAAATGGAGACCCACTCATAAAAACCATGGTGCTATTCGTGAACTTAAACTCCACAGAGTACCTTTAACTGATCATCATCTAATGTCTTACTGCTAGAAATGCTAATTAATTATAACTATCAAACTACTCTTGGATGAAAAAAATAATACAAAGTTTTTGGGAAAGTCATAGTTCATTCTTTGCCCAATAAAAAACAAACACTAAATATCAAAGATGAGTGTGGATCAATACTAACAGTGACACACAAAGTCACAGAGTACCAACAGCATAGGTTTGATCCAAGGATTATTTTAAGGACACTTGTGCTTGAAACTGTACAGGTAAAATATTTTCTTATTCATAAAATTTCTTATAAAGTGTCAATGCAATTAATATCAAAAATTGCATAGCCATGTCATATTTATTATCTCTGCCAGACTGCTTACAGTACAAACACTAATCTAATCCGTGGCAGAGTAAATGAGGGAAAAAAATTACATAGTTTTCTGCTTAAAAATTTATTATGAGTCTCAAATATAACGTGGCATTTGTATCAAAGGAATGTCACAATTGTACTGTTCAGGCCAACAGAAGATTACCTACTTTATATATCAAAGCAAATTCTACTGGAAAGTACAGAGTAAAAAAAAAGTAAAAAAAAAGGGGGAATGCATTCAACAGCTGCCTATTTTGTTCTTGATAATTGAGAATTAGTTTGTGATCCCTGTGGTCCCAGTACATACACTGTAAGTAATGTTTAATATAGTTGTGTACAAATACGTGCACAGGAACGTCAGTGTGCAGTTGAATTTATCTCTCCACATTTGTGCAACGTCTGTGGATTAGCAGTGTAAGTTTTCCTCGTGTTCACCGCTGTTCTAGTAGAGTCAGGCTCCATTTTAGAGCACGAGAACCAGCCAGTGAGGAAAAATTGGACGTCCATGCATACACACATGGATGTGTACTGTGGCTGAAAGACGCATGGTGAAGATAATTATGATATGAGATAATAACACTGAGTGATGGTGTGTATTGTAACAGATGGACTTGGAGTCATTTTTAGCAACAGTTTGAAATTTTTGGGAAATTTTGAGATACTTATTTGCTTTCTTAATGAGAGGCAGATTGTTACCACTCACGCATTTGCTCAGTAAATATGAAACTAGAGCCAGCGGCCAGTTCCCTTAGGTTAGTATTTAGACTGGAAATGAGATGGACGAACAGTTTGTCTCCCTTTGTGCAAAGTTCCTCCTGCTGGTACCTCTGAAGTTCACTAAAACCGTATGTCTCATTTGTTTAACCTGTAGAAAAACCAAAGTGTAAAAATCACAAAGTGTTGTGTTTTCACAGTTAAGTGCAGGAATATTTTTGGCCAGAATCAGGCTAGCTGTTTCCCTGTCTCCAGTTTTTATGCTAAGCTATGCTAACAACCTGCTAACTGTAGCTTTGTATTTAGTGTACAGGCAGAAATATGTGCATCTAACTCTCAGCAAGAAAGCCTGTAAGCATGTTTCCCAAAATGCTGAACTACTCCTTTAACGATAACATAGTTAATTACACCAGCCTCTTCGGCAGTGGTTGTACCAAGTCAACAGATGCAAGTATGTCGGTGATACGGTGATATGAACATACAGTATATATATCTATAGAGGCATATATATGGTATGTATATGCTGAGGAATGCAAGCTTCTGTGAATGGGTATGGGCAGAGAAAGAAAGGAGGGGGAGAGACAGAAAGAAAGAGAGAGAGAGTGAGTGTTGGGTTATCCCAGTGGAGATGGCCGAGCGTCAGGTTGCTCAGAGGTCAGTTGTGGCCTTGGCGGTGAGGGCCTGGATACGGCTGGTGTTACAGTTTTTGCAGAGGATGTGTCCATCCAGAGGGTAGCAGCCCTGGTTATCTCCCTCTGAGAGCAGAGAGCCACAGTCCTGCACAGCACAGATACTCAATTAGTCCACATACACAGTCTAAGTCATTAAACACGCTGCACCGATCAGACATACGTTCACTGTCCTCATGTCCTAAATGAGACAATTAGTGCTGTTTAAAAACGGCCAGAGTCAAGTTACAGTATGCACTCTGTAGAAAAGCTGGTGAGTCTAGTTATTACTATTACTACTATAGCTGCACAAAAGGTTTGTTTCTCTTTTTCTCTGTTTTTTCTTTTTGTTAATTTCTCTGTGATAAATGTTAATACAAAAATTGGTCTAGCACAAGTAAAATATTGTTATAATTTTTCACTCATGCTAGCATTGATCTATTGGTCAGTCCCACCATTTTGGTCCAGACAGACCCAGATAATAACACATTGCCATGAAATTCTGTACAGACATCCACTAACATGACAGGAGTAGACTCACTCTTGATGATGAGTGTGTCTAACTGTTCTGTATATAGTATACAGCTTGTTCTGCTACATGTCAGTGCTTCTGTTAGACTAAAATGTTGCTCTGTTTAAGTACAGAGAGTGGATCTTTTATTTTGTTGGATCTTCAGTTTGTTTTACACCTGTAAAAATGTTTGGGGTGTGTGTGCTCTACAATAACCACAACCCCTCTCTCTCTCTCTCTCTCTCACACACACACACACACTCACACTCAGAACTCCATCTACTCATGTCTCCCTAGTGACAAAATTCTTCACTTGTTGATCCCCTTCAGCTGAACTAATCTGCTTTGCTTTCCTTTGACCTTTATGTCTGCCAAACGCTCTGTGTACTCACGCTGGCACGGCTCTTTGACAATGTGAGACGTTACTTCTCTTTTAGCCGGGCAAGTAATGTCTGAGCGCCGCTTATCTGGCGGTGAGCGGTGGCTGACAGATTGGTTACTATGCAAGTCTGTGAACTTTGCAGTGGAGAGATGGAAAGCTATTTCGAGGCAGGTAAGAGAGAGATGATTCACTCGTCTTGCTGAAAAGGTGACTGGGGGATGGGGCACGTACGTTATGCCTTATACCTCCATATCATAATGACTGTCACCTGGACCTGTACAACATAATCCATAACCAGAAGTGCTAATTATAGGAAGAACACATACCAGGAGAGGTAAACACTTACCTCACAGCGGTAACACTGCACATGGAAGTCACGGTCCAGGGCCACAATACGGACCGTCTCCTCCTGGCCTGGTGCTGGCATTATAGGCTCAGAGCAGACACAGCAGCGTGGAGCAAACTTCCTGTGAAAGAAAACCAACAGCAACAGAAATCAGCACAAAAAATAGCAAATTTTTTTACGTAACATTTTCTGAAGTAACACAATTTGAAACACACACTTGTAAGAACTTTTGTTTAGATCTATCCTAACATTTCAGATTAATTTGTAACTTCATACATTAGACGATTAATCGTTTGGTCGATAAAATGTCTAAAAATGGTGAATATAAAGTGACAGACTTCTTGACTTGTCAGAACAATAATCACCTGCAAAACGCAAAGATACTTAATTCAAACAATGAAAGAGGCATCAAATCCACAGCCAGGGTTTTTTTCTTTTAATTATTCAATAACTCAGCTACTGAGGTGGCACTGAAAGCTACATTTGTCCTTCTCTGAAAAAACTTTTCATATAAATAGAATATTTGATGAACAGCTAAATATAGTGTAGGACTTACAAATATCAGAAGTGGCTCTAACAGTTACATTACAGAACAAGCATTCAAAACAGTAATTCTGGAAATGCCTTCAGCAGGAAGAGGTGTATCTAACAATAGGATCGATGAGGATATGAAAAGCACACTGAGATTTCAGGTCCTGTCAGGTGAGTGAAGCTGGGTGAACGCTTCTTCTATTCCACATGTCTGAGAACTAGGAAGTGAAGGGGGTGTGTGGCTTTGGGGAACCATGGCCATACAGTATTAGGCAGAAAAAAAGCTCATACCCAGGCATGACTGTTCCTCGACACAAAGGGCTATGCTGTTGAGGTCACACTTGTCATGTGGAATTAAACAACGGCTCAGTGCAGCTACTCCGCAAAGCACAAGCTGGGCACTCACACCAAGAGCCAGCTGTTTACTTCTGTTTCCTTTCTGGTCACTGAATAAAGGAACATTTCTGGTAAGGTGGTGGTTACGCAACTAGAGTGTGACACAATGACAGGAATTTACTATTAAATTAATTTCTGCAGTTGTATCTCATAATTTCACTGGTCTTGTGAAATGGTTTTAAGTATTTCCCGAAAAGGAAGCACTAAGATCCTGTACTAGGTAGGCTTGAATCAAGCTGAGTTCGTCAAGTCAGCAAAATGAGCAATTATTAGTCATTAGTTTCTGCCCAGTTACAACACCACTTTTCATTCATGTTTCGTGCTCATCGTAGCTCTGTTTTGAGACACCAGATAGTCACTAAATTTGTGTAAAAGTGTTTGGTGCTGGACAGGTAGCTGGATAGTGCAGCTTTAAAAAGATACTCTGGAATTTTGGAAATACACTGTTTTGTTGCCTTAAGTTGGATGATATTATTAGCTTAGCAAAAACACTGGAATCAGGGGAAAGCTGCTAACCTGTAACATCTACCAAAGACCTTTAAAAGACATAGAAAATGTGTCTTGGTTGTTCAGCGTGATAATGCAAAGCTGTAGTTGCAGAAGCATCAGCTCACAACTGCTGGACGCAGCAGAGCAGACGTCCTGTGCCTATTGTGGAGTCAAAGATTTTGCACAATGTCGTAAGTGAACAAACAAAACCCAGGCATTCACTGGACTGGATGAAATGGCGAGCAGCCTGCTAGCTAACAAGCTAAACAAATGAGATTTATTTAAAAACCTTGAAACTGAGAAAAAGAAACTCTGCACATCTATAATATTCACTCTTTTTAGCTCTAGTTTGGTCTCCACCAGCTTACTCCCATACATCCAGACGTAGTTGCTAATTTTGTCAGTCTGCAGGTTGGTGTTGGTGAGGCAGCATACAGTGAGTTCATCCAGATCTTTGCTTTTTTGCTTGTTGCGGTTAGAAAGTAGGGTTAATGACACTGGTGAAACTGAACCAAATTGTAGTTGTGGGTCGTAAAACCAAAACAACAACCTCTAAGAAGCTATCAGCACTGAGTGATCCAGACTAGAACCGACTTCAGTAAGTCTGACCAGTCGCCACGAACAAATCACATTCATAATTGGCTACACAAATGTTAAATCTGTGCCGGTGTTAAGGGGAACAAAAGGGTCAGGTTAATTCTCTGCAGAATCATCAGTAAGAGTGATCTCTTTTGCTATATACGCATATCTACTGTTAATATGAAAAGAAATAAATATTTAATGACAACCTAAGTTACATACTTGTGAAAGTCCTTGATGCAGTGGATTTGGTTGGAAGCGTCCACGGTGAAAGGGATGCCGTCCAGGCTGCGGTGGCACACCACGCAGGTGAAGCAGTGAGGGTGGTAGGCTTTCCCTGTAGCCCGCAGGATGCGCTCCATGATGGGCTTACTGCAGATGGTGCAGGTCTCAAGGGTGTTCTGTAAACACAAACATACAAACCCACAGACACCCACATGATTACACAACAAACCTGATGATGAATGTAGAAATTCTGATGATTCATTTCCAGAGGCCCTTTAAGTGTTTGTTTACAATTAGCACTCAACTACTAACACATTTTAACCAGCATCAATGTGGGAACGTTTTCTTGCATTTCCTGCAGTTTGGACTTTGTGATTTGAAACTTTCTTTGGCCAGTTACATTTCAGGTGGCCCTGCTCCCACTCATGCTTGTGCAACAAATAAATCCGCACTCAGGACCTTTAGCTCGGCTGTCCTCAAATGCCTCTGAAGCTGAAGGAATCTGATTAGCGCTCCCCTCGAAACACAAACACAGTCATTTTTCAGCCGCCCTCACCCACTCTCCATCCTCCCATACGCAAGAGTGTGAGCAGTAAATATTTCCACTTTGTGATGACTGCAGGTTTTCTGCGGCCAGGCGACTGGGCAAGCAGCCCGCGGGGGGACGTGACGGCCGACTGCATCTGACTTATCTGTGGCATCTCTCTTCTTAATATCTGCCAGGAGACGCCATTTGTTATTTCAATATTTCATAAATAACGACTGCCTCTCTAAACAGCAATGCAATTACGCTGGGATGGATATATCATGTGAGGTGATCAATGTGCGTCCTGATGTGGCTGTGTGCGAGCTGTCTGGCCCCTGCTTGTCGCTGCATCTCGCACAGGCATTTCCTGGATCTCTGTGTGTCTCTGTTCTCCCCCTTTTTTCTGCGCTTGGCTGGGCTAAAGAGTGCACGGTTCAGCTGTTCCCATTGGCTCCCACTGTAGTAGCAAGCTGCCTCAGTGTTTCCAAACACAGCTCAGGGTGTGTAGCAACACTGCGCTGCGTCATCGGCTGCCTCCCAGACACACCGCCGGGGCCTGCCGTTTAAAATGACACTTCTGTGACCGCTCAGCCGAGGTAAACTCTCAACTGTTCCTTGTGCGGCTTTGGAGCACGTGCAGTGACATTTGTGGTCTATATGCAAATTAAAGAAGCAGCTTTACAGGATGAGGTTCATTGACACTACAATGTTAAACTGTTCCTGACATGATTTGGTGCGGTTCAGGAGGGTGAGAGGGCATGAGATCAGAGCTGATGCACGACTGGCGGCAGGATAGAAGTGTTTTGAAAAATGTCCGTGTCTTCAAAGCACTCCTGAAGAGGCATTATTTCATGAAAAGCAATGTGTGCAGACAAGCTCTGCATTCTTATTTTTCTCTTTTTTTCCCTTTTCAAGACGGTAATAGAAATAAACATTATTCCCAGGGCAACATTTGTGTATAAACAATGTCCATATTGCAATCCTGCTCGATCCTGGAAGTGGAATAAAGCCTTTAATGAGCTCGCTGCACTGAGCCCTTGAGGTTTGCCTCACACGCACACGGAGACAGAGAGAGGTAGAGGTAGAGAGACGGAGAGATAATATATTTGCAACCTGAGAATCTGAGTAAGATGCCGGGGCCAAACAGCACTAAACCATCAACTCTTACTCATCTCTCAGTATTTCCACTTACTTATTCTCAAATCTGCCCTTCATGTGGGAATACCTTGCCCTTGTTTAGCTTAACTAGAGCATATGATTTCACAGCACACAGTTCCTCAGGGCCATTGTAATGAGTACAGTACTCAAAAGACAAAATTTCCCTCTTTCTCTCTGACGGTAAGATTCTATGACCTCAATTCATTCATTCTGCTCAGCCTCCCTTTGTTTCTTTACTTGCTCGTGACTGCTGTTATTTGGTATTAGGTAATGTTTATTAGCACTGTTACCCAAACCAGGGCCTGATTTTAAAACTGAAAATTACACAAGTTTTGGTCTGTGGTCGAGTCCAACCTCTATGGACAGCTTAGGAAATTCTGTGTAAATCACTTCCTGCTCTCTGTTAGACATCCAGGTCTTTACAGTTTGCCACTAGAGGGCTGTATATGTCTGCAGATGTCCGAGTTTTACTTCTCCCCTCACTAAATGTGATGTATTCAAGCATATGTATTTTTTTTTCCTCTGTCTCCCTCATACATTTCTCTAAGTGTTTGCCCAGAAGGCTAAACAAATGTCTAGGCAGATGAGGTAAAGTGAATTTAGGTCAGACAGCGTCTTGCTGAACTGAGGGGTGAGTGTAGTGCGTTAAAGTCAATTGTGGCCTTTTTTTTTCTCCTTTTACTCCTTGTAATCTGCTTCCTTCTGCTACAAAGTGCTGCTGAATCCCGTGTACTCTGGTCCAGCTTCTCACTATTTAGCAACGGGCTCCCAAACAACAGCTGTCTTTTAGAATAAGGAGTGTGATGGCAAACAAAGCATGTAACAGGGAGTTTGGAGGTCCCATGTGTTCTGTTCCAAACACGAGACACAGGCCTGACAGACTGAGACACAAACATTGATAGTCACGAAGGACAAAAACAAAAAAACAGACATCATGAAGTATAATTATGCAACTTAGAACAGTTCTGTTTTAAGAACGCTGATAGTGTGACATCTAATGACTCATTTTCACTGAACATCAGTAATTTGTAACTACTTTATTACTCTTACTGCCATGTAAGGCAGGGAAAAGCACAGAATTTTCACTTAAACTAACTAAAAGAATGATGAAAATATTTGGAATTTTTACTTGAAAACTGATTTTACAAATTCACTGATAATGAAAATTGGCTAATGGGTAAAACGCAGATGGAACAAAGTTGTATTTTTCATGTTTACAGATGAAGGAGTAAACATTTGAAACTATGAAACATCTCCGACACATTTTATACCTGTTCTATATCTGTTCTTTATTTCACGTGGCCAAGTCAGGCTGACAGCAGGCAGGCTGGGGTTCAGTGAGACTGCACGCGATTTATGACCTGGCACGCTGAACTCGGAGTGGGACAAATTTACAGATGATCTGATTCGGTGTGTATGTGTGTGTGTGTGTGTGTTTGTGTGTATGTCCAGACGCTTACACAAAGTGCTGGTCAGTGCCAGGCCATGCTGTGTGAATTAACTACACCCTTCTGAAAGTAGCTCAGCGATATCTAACAAGAGCTTGTTCGAAAGACAGATCCGAGAGCTGCTGCTGCTGTGTTTGGTTTTCTCCGCAGTGAATGAGACAGACTGCCTTGGTCGTGAACTATGAGTCAAATCACTGACCCTCCTGCTTCCTGAGGGAAGGTGTCTGCTGACTTAATGAACCTTGACAAGCAGCCTCTCTCCCTTTTATTGCTTAATATGGGTCAATCATGCCAGACAAAGAGGAATAATTTCACCAACAAATGTGTAATTATATACTGAGATGGCTTGCGTTTCAACAGGAAGAGCTATAAAATAAAAGGTGTGAAATATGGCAGATGAGGGAACTATGACTCATTGTGGAATGATACTACAGAGAAAGTGCACAACAAAACTAACATTTCAATACTACAACTTAGTTTCTAATGTGATTTTTTGCTGAGACTTGAAGACTGACAGCACTCACATGTCTGTACCATGGATATATTGAGGAGAACTAGATACTGCGTTCAAAGAGGGTGACTGTCCTCGCCTTCCTCACACATTCATGTTTTTGAGTCGAAATAGTGGCTTAGAGAAAAATATGATCCTCCAATCACAGTATATGTCCCCTATCAACTACGTTTTACGGCATGTTTGCTATATGTCGGTGAAGATTCTCAGTCATCCAGGTGAAGTTATCTGGAAGTTGAGTCATGACAACTAGACTGCTTCACTTGGTAATAAGAAAAGTGCAGTGTGTTTTATTGTTAAAAATAATTTCTCTAAAATATATATTAAAAAACATACTGCATAGTGCTGCTTCTGTAAAACTACAGTACAGTATGTTTGACCTCCCTTGTCCAGTGTAACACACGTTACACTTCCAACATCAGAGCCAACTGACTTCCTGTTAGCTGTCCGCACATAAAGGGGATAAAATAATTCAAAGAACCCTACTAGACTTTCTGAAATTTACTAGAGCAAATATATCAAATTCTGATTATGCAAAGGGTTAATTTTGAGACTTTCTGATGATCAGGAAAGTTTTACAGTTGCTCCTTTTCCAAACCTTTTGTTTGTGTCAGTGAATGATAATAAAATGCAAAAGTCAAAACTGAGAAAGTTTTCAAGAGTGCTCAGTTATATTTTTGTATGCCTTCTGTTGTGGAAAGTACGTTGATGAGGACGAAGCAGAGTTACACCACTCACGGCTGACTTGGCACCAGCTTCTGTTCATGCATATTTAAAAAGCAGATTTAGCAAAACTGTCCTGTGTCAGTGTTCTGCTGCGTGAATCCTAATTCTGGATTACCAAGAAAGCATTATTGGCATAGTGACATTTACTGTAAAAATGCATGGAATGTATTTAATGTAGATTGAATGTTGGGTAATTAAGATGTTTTGGGAGCTACAATATCTTCAGTCGTTTGTAAAACTCTTTGACAAAGCAACAGATTATTATGATCAGGGGTTAAACAGGGGAAAAAAACTTGTTTTCCACATTCTTAAGCCAAATGTCCAGGCAGTCGAAAATGCCAGAAATCTGCTTTGGTTGAGGGAGGATGGGAGCTCATTTAAATCTCCACACATTTGCAGAGGGATTGTGGGAGCACCGCCCTTGCCTGATCTGTGGTCTGTTCAGGCCACAGAGGTGGAGAGGTCTGTGTGTCACGGTGTGTGTGTGTGTGTGTGTGTGTGGAGAACCGTATCCTCTGAGCTGGTCGAGTTCAGTGATTGCGATCACCTCCCCCACCTCTTTCTGCGAAGGTTAACAAGTGAACAACACCCCTGCTGCTTCTTCTCCCTGCGGTCCAACTCTCACCCGAGACCGCCAACGTGATCCCTTCCCCCGCCCTTGACAACTTAAATTTAATTTAATTTTTCAGTGACTGGCGCTCCCTGTCGTCCTAACTCCATCCATCTGTCTGTGCAGTTTCTAAACCCGCAGTGTGACCATATGATGATATATTAACATGACTTGACTCCATCACAGAACGCTGTCATTTATAAGCGTGTTATGTAAATCACCCACTCATATCTTTTCTGCTGCCTGGATGCAGATGACTGAGGTGTGTGTGTGTTTTGTTGTTTACGTGTTGGTGTGAGTGAGCATGTCACACAGTGGAAAGTGATTCTCTTAATGGTTTGCTAACTCCAAGGATCAGTGACCTTGAAACTATCAGCTGTATAATTCACAGACGAAGCGTTTGTGACACTCATCTGTGTGCACGCCAGTCAGTCAGCGCAAGTGCGCTGAGGTTTCGGTATCTCTGACCTAGAATAGCCCTGATTCCTCTGAGTGCAGGTCTACCCTGCTCAGCTCTGCTCAGTCTGTCTGTCTGTGTAATAAATTCACACCAGGTTATGGACGATCAGCGGGTGCAGGAATGGGATGGCATCCTACCAGAGCCTCCTATGCTTCTATGCTTTTCACATGTATTTTATATCTCTGTTTGTGAGGAGCCTCAGCTCTGAGATCCATCTCACTTGCAGCTGATCTGTATGTGCAGGTTTCTCTTCAGAAAGGAAGTTTTGGCAAACTAATAAATGTCAAATGAAATTTAAATCGTTATGTGTTCTATTACACTCAGCTGTGTTGCTTTACAGATTTCTAATTTTAGCTGCATGATAACGTCATGCTAAAGCCTACATGAAGGGACAGGGTCGACATGCAGATCATGCCTTGCTCAGGCCTTTCTTCAGAGAATAAAAGGTGGCAGTGGGGGCCCTGATCTCTCTCTCCGGCTCAGGCAAAGAAGCCGGCCTGCCTGTCTGCCTCTCTGCCTTAAATTCAGCTCTGCAGCAGAATGTGACCCCTCTGGACTTTGGGCAATGTCTCCCGCTCTGGTTACAGAGAGAAACTGACAAAGACCCCAGCAGTAGTTCTCTTATGCCATGAGTTAGAGTGACATTGTGGTGGGTCAGCACTGGGTCACAGATATTTTTCTCCTGCTCGCTCCTGGGGGGGAGGAAATGTGCTTAGACAAAAAACATGAGGAAGGTTTAGAGGGCCCGGTGTTTGGGATCACTCTCTTGTCTCTTGTCCAAACAGTGTATTCTAATAACAACACTTGTGCTTTTCATTTTCTTGCTTGTAATGGATAGGACAGCTGCATTTCCTGTAGTGCAGGTCAGAAATAAAAAATAATGACCTGCTTGAGTTTGGAACAGCAGTACAGCGCAATTATACACACACATAATTGTCTTAGCAAGTCTGGAGACGTACTAAGATGTGAAATCCTATTCATGCAAGTGCTATCTAATTGGCTCACTCCTTTGAGGAATTAGACCGAGTTAATCACGTCTGAATATACAGAACTCAATTAGAACTCTGCAAGCTAATGCAGACAGCCATGAATATTTGATGACGAAGTCAGCAGAAAGCGAGCCTCTGTGTGTTCATGAGCATGCCGCAGACGACAAGTAAAACAGGGTGGGTGTACACCTGCCGTCGCCGCTCAACGTGTGCATTGCAGTTCTCCCAGCATGAGCAGCAGACACGCAGAGCTGCCAACAGAGAGCTGCAGTGCCACAACAACGAGCATATGGGGGCCCTAAACTCACCACGCTGGCTGCAAGCCTCTGAATCTGACTACCTGGATATCCATCACGGAGGAGTGACAGGTGTGTGGGTGGTGTGCAGTCATTTCCAATTAGGGCTGTATTACTGTCAGGAAGCTACATTTTAAAGTTTCTGTTTCTGCATTTTACTGTCTCTATCATTGCAACTGCATGTGAGAGATCATCATCTGTGACTGGATGTATTGTATTGTATATGTTCTCTCTCAAAGACAACAACAGCTTTAGGGGAGCTCTTGGGGAAATCCCACTGTTAGGTGGGAGACTCTTGTATGATGTGCTGTAGAGGGCATCCATCACCACAAGCCCCAATACAGCTGCCACCATGTCTGCTGCCTCTAGGTGCTGTGCTACCCTCAGAAACCTCCCTTTGCTCTCCAGATCATATGATCATGGTGTAGTCATTAAACACAAGTATAGTTGTAAGTCCCTACCTTTGTTGGATGACTTTTATATTGCTACCAGATAAATTCAAGTCCACCATAGCTCATATAGCTATATAAGCCAAAAAACGCTTATGCATATAGCTTGTCTGTGACAGTTCAAAAAGTCAAAATTATTAGACCAAATTATAACTATAAAATAAGTACTGCTACATTACTTAAAGTGCTGTTACTTAATAATAGGTAACAATTTCTTCTTTCATTTTGTATTTATCACATCACAAGATTGAGACACAAAGGAATGACTTAATTTAACATGACCTTTTAATAAAAGTTATGTATTAAATTGTATTAAAGCTACAATATACAACTCAAGCACTAGCATGAGACTCCAAATCAATGCACTTTCCTCCACCCATACAGTATCTCTGCACTGCTGGCAGCACTGTTCAATAACTGCTGTTGAAGCCTCAAAGCACCTCTCCATATCAAGAGCATATTTCTACTAAAAAGATATTTTAAAAAGTTACATATTTTAGATTTAACATGTGCACCAAACCAGTGAAACCAGCCAATGCAGTTTTCTGTTTGTTCTTTGGAATTTCACCATGGATATATTTGTCCCACACTTCTCTTACATGCAGGAGTAGAATCATAAACGCAAAAATTTATAAAATATATTGTTTGTGGTCATAAGAAGAAAAGCTAATACACATTTTACTCAGTTAATCTAACTGGCATGTTTTCTATCAGTTCTAGGCTGATGATACAAATTGATATTACGAGTTTGTGCTGAAAAAGTTGGTTTGCATTTAAGAAAATTAATTACACAAAAAAGAAGCCCAATAGTTAAGCCAATAAAAAGGCTACATGAATAGGTGACCAACGAGGCTGACACCTCTACTTTCCAAGACAGACTAACAGGCATGGAGGGTAAAAGCTCATCAGTCAATCATGAGCGTTTCCTGGTGACTGGCAGGTCAGGGCTGCCGTGTGCAGTTCTTCCTTTACAATAGCAGAATGTAAAATCTTTTGGTGAGTGTAGCCAATGAGACCAAAGCCAATTTATTTTAAATAACAGTGCCATAGTACAACACCAGATAATGAATGTAATTACATTCAAGCAAGTTGGCGTCCGTGACCTTGGTGCTCTCTGAAATTCTGTCAAAAGACGCAGAAATAGATTAAGCTTTTTGTGTGGGCAAATCCTTATCTCTTTATTACTGCTCTTTCAATATGAAGCTCTGCTCCTGGTGTGACCTTGTGTTACTTACATCAGTCTCATTACAGTACACTTAAACCGACTGCACTTTGGATGATCTATATTCATGGGATGTGGTAGTATAAACAGCAGAGCCGGGGGATGTGATTCTGACTCAAACAGGCAACTGAGCATTGTCTGCAACCCTTTTACCATTCAGTGGTGTCAGTTAAGCAGGCTGAATGGATCTGTTTACCAGCAGAGAACCTGAAGCTAAGGGCAGCTGAAGAGCTTTTAAAAATCAAATAACTCAGCAAAACTGCTGCAGAAACTTGCAAGAAACCAAAGTGGTAACAAGGCAGATATGGATGACAAATAGTGGACTTAAGAATAGTAGGCATGGTACCCTGTGTAAGCAATTAACCTTGGTGACACTGAATCCCACCGCTGAACTTCTTCAAAGAGCAGCTGAGCTATCAGACAGATGAAGAATCCTGTTGCTCTCGGCTCTGTTCACTAATATGCTCTCGTGGTTAGAGGCAGACTGCCTGAAGTGAAAGTGAGCAAAAATTACTCCTCATTTCTAAGAGTACAAATTTGAACAGATGTGACTTTTAAAATCCCGCTCAGTTAAAACACTTTGGCTTGAACTCTCTTTGTTAAACTGATTTTTCATGTGAAGTGGTCAATTATGAAACCCTAAAATTCGCCTGCTCGGCCTAATCACAGCTTTAAAGGTACCGGTGGATAGACGACTTCTTTTTATCTTGGACAGTTCTAGGCAGTTAGTTTGTGCTAACCCAACCATCTCCTGAAATTAATGTGCATACATGACAGTGATTTTAATCTTCTCATATAACTGCAAGTAAACAAACAAGCTTCCCATTCTAAAACATTACCAGACCATTGATATGGAAACACTGAGTCAGAAATGTTGTGCTAATGTTGTCTGGTCCCCACTGGGTTTCTCTCCTGTCCACCTTTGTGAATTACCAGATGCAGTGATTAATGTGTTGCAGTGTGCAGAAAACACACAGTCAGCAATACTTGGAATTTGCTTGAAAATGTTTCACACGAGAGCTTTCTTGGAAAACACTTAGTGCCACTGAAACTCCAAACTGCTGTCTCTCAGTAACGATGATGGACGGCTCGATGGGTGGTGTCTGCACAAAGTGATACTTTCAGTCTTATCGTGTATGCAAACACGCAATGGGGGAAGCTGTGGGATACCTCAGGCTGAGACACATCAGACAAGAAAAAAAGTGACCTGATGTTGTCACATTAACACGATTACATATCACTCCATGCAAATCGAGGCATTAATTGAGCAGATGCAGAGTTTATCAGCTTCAGTGTGTATTCAAATAGGCAGTGATAAGCCCTCTGTGGAGGCAGGCCAGGGAAGTGACCAGGACAAAGGCTGATTGCTGTCCTGCAGTTTGTGGGCCAGTGGTATGATTGAGGTTGGTTAGACTGAGAGATAGCAGGTTGCAAAATCAGGAAGTAGACAGGTGACAATAACAGACGTGGGTGAGTTCCTGCACATTACTAAAAGGAATTAATAATATCTAGACAAATAGTTTGAATGAGGCAAATCATGCAGCGGAAGAGGTGGATCTTGGCAGTACAAATGCCAGTATTGTTCCACAGAATATGTAAAGTCTCAGCCTGGGGTGGGGTGGGGTGGGGGGTGGGTGCTGATCGCCTACTTTGATACATGGCACAAAACTTTTATTTGATGGCAAATACTATACTGTGGTTTGATCCTGCAGTTCCTGGCAAAAAGATGATATGCTTTTGTATAATAAAAATCTGATCGGACACATTAGGTTTTCTCAGACATTTGTTATACCTGTAACATATTCTATGTTAAATGTTATACACTGTCACAGGGTGTTCGAAAACACTTACAGTATATAACATATGATATAAAAACATAAAATATAAAATGAATTATTACTCTGAAAACTATTGTAAGATGCATTTATTGTTAGTTAGCCAATCTGAATTTAATGGGCAACAACACCAATTTAAAAATCTAATTCAGTTAAGTAGTCACAGAGGGAGCTCAAGCTGTGAAAACCGTTGGATACAGTACAGGCTTCTGTTGATGTCAAATTACACTGATTATGTCGTAGTGATGTCATCAGGACCACACATATTTAGCAGAAGCCCTAACTTACAAGCTGTGGGCTTTGAGTTTAAAAGTTAGGAACAGTATAATAAAAGTCCCACCATGGGACATGTAGGATCCAGTATTTTTGACCCATATGTCAGAATAAAAGTGAAGACATTTCGGACTCCACTATATTTAGTATCCAGACATGACAGTGAATCAGTCTTCTCCCACATATCAAATTATTCCTATTGGATAAGAAAACGTTACATTGAAGCCACCTCACTACATTATCCTAACTAAACATTTTGTTTAATTCTTTAAATCAGTGTGTTATAGGTCCACCAACCTTACGAAAGTGCAACATTAACCATCACCATTTAATGCCCTTTCAAACTGGAGAACATGGTAAAACAAAAAATGCAGATTTAATACTGTGTGTTGCTAACAGAATACGGCAGGTTGGAGGGAGAGAACAGTACAGAAATACAGTCAAATTCATACTATATTATTAATGTTCATTTGCTCTTAGAGATTCCTAGACTGACTGACTTGGAGGCTAACTTTAAGTTTTCCTCTTCCTCTCTGGGATATGACATTTCTCTTCAGAGACTCAACTCTCACGTTCATTCTCTAATCGTACAGAGGCTTATGACCCTGAGGATGGGAATAAAAGAAGAAGAAATTACTTTCATTAAGAAATTCAGATTTCCCCCATCCTTTTGATCTTGTGCCAGAAGAACATTTATGCTGATGAAATGCATAAATAAAGTTCTTAAATTATCCCGCTCCTCTTTAGCGCATGTATCAGAGTTGGAGAACTTCCAGACAAGACAACTACAATCACAGTGAGTGCTTCTGAAAAGAGGTGATTTAGGAGATGGCCTGCCACAGGTTTAAACGACATGTAGCTCAGCTTCGAGACTTTCCTGGTAAAGTGCATATGAAGCTATTTCCTGCCAATGATGTAGAGGAATTGTATGCATGTGTTAATATGTACTGTGTCAGAAGAATCAGCAATGTCAATGCATATTGTAATGAATGAAATATTAATTCTCTTCTCTTGCTTAATCTTATGTTTATTCTGAGATTTTTTCTAAAAATAAAAATACTTATACATCAGGGGCTGTTTTTAATCAAGATGCTTCATCCCTCTTTTACCAAAAACGAGTGAGTTCAGTGGTTCATGTCTCCAAACCCCAATCATCACACCGCAAAAGTCTCTATGTACAGTCTGCAAAAGCAGAACATCTGTGTTTTATAAGCAAACAACATTTGATTTTACAATGACTCCTATTGCTGCCAGGAAGGCTAAAGAAGGTCCTGGTGTTTTACTGAGCAAAGATATTAAAGAAAAATCTATTTTTCACATTCTGAGTTATACCATTTCCTCAACTTCATATCGAATTTAAAACCTTTACAAAGTCAATCCAATAATAAGCGCTTATTTTAAACTGAAAATAAGAGTGAAATTTATAAGCTATTACCCAACATTTCCATTGTAATTGCTCACTGCATTGCACAGCAGCTTTCCCACTCAGCTTCCAGGAATGACCTACAAACTTACCCATGATATTGCTGACAGTAAAAAACTTAAGTCCATGTCATTTCCAGCAGTGAGACTGATGACAAAAATAAACCACATTCTAATGTAAATGAACAGGGGAAACACTTCTCCAAAATCATTTTCATGTGGTCATACAAGCTAATGTGTCTTTCCTGACAATACAGTGAAAGGAAACACTTTGCTGTGTGTTGTGTAACATCATGAAGAAATAAAAACACCCACAATTAAAAAAAAAACAAAAAAAACACGGACAGCTTCTCGTAGACCTTCCTGTCAATGGTTTCTTCCACTTGGTCAACTTTTGGTCAAAAGAGCGAAGTAAAAAGGAGGAACTAGACAAGAATAACATCTCCCGTTATCTTTTCCACAAAGACAATACCATGTTATATTTAAACATGATTTTTAACACTCATTTAATAAAGTAAGTGCATTAAAACCATATCTGACTGCTTATCAGCTGTAGCTCCAGATAGTTATGCATCAGCTCACTGAACTGTAAGTGGAAACAGTGTTCTTATAATCATCATCTAATTCACCAAGGAAGAGATATCTTAACATCCTCTGTTATAAAAAGTAAATGAATGTGGCTCTGATAGCATTATTAAAGGAGAACAAATGACAAATCTATTTTTGAGCTAGAAAAGGTTTGAGATGGATATGTCTGCTGAGGTTCTCAGTGATCCAGCTCCAGGTTATCTCAAGGGTACTGAGTAGCTTCTGGACATGCTTGATCCCAGGTTAAATACCAGTCCGTTAGAACTGAACTACCCCTTTGGATGAGAGGCAAGATCCACAAACAAGTCCAGCTGCCACTAAGTAGCGCCTTTGCGTTACACATGGGTAGCTAACATAAGCTGTGCTTTAGGCTTAAATTCTCTGGGGGTTAATCACTACGAGCACTTTCTTTCAAACTACACAGTGATTTAGTCCATTGTTTATATAAAATATTGCTCATTTAAGATTAGTAATCACATAAATAGTTAGCTAGTAGCTAGCTGGCTTGCACCTACAATTAATGAGCTAATATAATTTGCATGCATGCTAATACATTCACAGGAAGGAAAGTTAGACAAACACAAAATGTAACAAGACCAACCTTTTATGCTACAATAATAATAATGTTATTTAAAGTTGTCTATTTTCAGGAGAAGAAATCACAAAAGACAGTTCTACTGAGTGACCAAAACCAAAACAAAGTCAAAGACTTGTAGAAATGTAGACTTTTGTGGTGAAGGGTGGCAGGTTGCTTAGCTTTGAAGAAATGAAATATACTCTCCTGAAGTGAAAATATATAACCATCCCAGGTAGACGGCTACCAATGTGCCCACCCCTGGCTTAATAACGTGCACTTTTGAAACATAGACACATAAATAACCAGAGTGAGCCTAAATCAGGTGGTGAGGCAGGGGAATTTCTAGAGGCAGAAGTTACTTACAATATAGCAAGGCTCACAGTACGCCTTCTTCTCCACAGCATAGAAGGGCTTGCCACGCAGCTTGGTGCTGCAGGTCATGCAGACGAAGCAGTCAACATGGAAGACCTGGTCCATGGCAGTGCAGCCGGTGCCCTCACCCACTACATTCTCTCCACAGCTGGCACAGCGCCCTGGGGAGAAGAAGAGGAGGGGAAGCTCAGCACAGATTCACAATAAATCCAAAGATATTTAAGGTCAGATTGCATTTATCCGTACACCAGCAGTCATATTCCACTCACTGAGAAGGTTCACACAAAACGTCTGATCATTTACATAGAGTACAGTAGTTGTGAAGGAAAGCTGTAAAGTGTGACAGTATTCCGATACACTGGCAGATCCTCTGATGATAGTAAACAGTTTGACATGATGAAAAGCATCCCACGGCGCAGCAAATCTTTCATTACACTTTCAAAACCACGGTGATACGCACCACAGACAGGCCAAAAGAAATTACCAAGATATCTAAGAAAATAACCAAATAGGGATGTAATGATTTGGATCAGTTGTAGAGCTGCAAAATGAGGTGAATTATTTCCATTGCCTTTGGATCCAAAGTCTCATTCATACTCTCAACCGACGATAGCAGGTGACTCGCAGCTGAAACACTATGGTTTGGCTTCCAGATTAATTATTAGTACAAAAGATGAACAACTGCGCCAGAAAATAATCGGTTCTTCAATAAAAAAGCCAGATGTAAAATCCTGTGTACAAAAATATATATTCCTTGAAGTTAACTCCCAATGTGCATTTCAGTAAGAAACATCAACTCACAGAGCTTATAATTAATAAATATGAATGTGTTAAAACAAAAGATTGCACATTTGAGGAAAGTGATTTTACCATTGTGCAGCTTTAATCAAATTCAGAGTCAGTTTTGGATGAATTCAGCAACTGATTTGTTCAATACTGTAAAAAACAACAGAGCTACAGCTCTGTTTCGCACATATGCCAAGCCTCTTCTCCCTAAGAACTGCAATCGAGGCTCATTTGGAGCTATTTGCCACACCAGAATTATGGAAAAACGTTTTCTCAAAATCTGAGTTGAAATAAACCTGTAGAGTTGTTTAATCATCCACGAGGCTCTAATAACAGTCCAAAACCCAGATGTGTTCTAATCAAATAAAAAGAAAAAATATAAAGGACATCTTTATATTTGAGAAGTTGAAACCTGCTTGGTTTATAATTGATCCATGTCAGACTAATTATCAGAATGATTAATTAACTTTCTGTTGACCAATTCATTATTAAAGGAATAGAAACATCAGAAATAATCTAATAATCAAAATTCCTGTTGTGTTGTTTTTGTGTTATTTTGAGTGTTTAAGATATTTAGTCACCTGGCTCTATTTACTGCTGTTCATTTCTGTCTGACAAGCTGCCGGCTCGCTGGGATTTGTTCAGTCACATTCACTGAGCTGCTGGCCCATGCACCGAACTACCTTGTTCCAACAATCCTGAGCTATGCCTTTAAATGCTTCATTTCCTGATGTCAGAATTGTCAAATCTTCATTTCTATTTCAAACGTCGGATAAGGAAGGATTAAATACTATAATTATGCCACATTAAAGAAACCATATACATCACCAAAGAGTGACATCTATTTCAAAAAGTCAAGCTTTAAATGATAAAAAGAAAACTTTAGAAGTACAACTAAGTCTTTGTAAAAGGGGCACAAGTGTACTGATATTATTGCGCCAAAAAGAGCCTGATTGCATATTGCGGGACATGGCATTTGGATATCTTTAATTGAGTTGGAGATATCTTTAATTGAGTTTAAGATGTCCTCGACTCAATGCAAGTTATCTTCAACCCAATTAATAACACTGTCAATTTAATTACTGGTATCTTACAATAATAGGGTTTAAAAAGATATGAGAATGTTTTATTTTTTACACATCTGAGGACAGATGCAATCTCTCAGAGGAAGCATGATACAGTATATTTAATTAATTCAAGTTCAGTTCTATGGATCATTTTTGTTCCTTTTTCATTTTTTGCTTCATCTAAAGGCTGATTTGGTCGATGATTGACACTCTGTATGTTCTGAACAGAGCAGTTCAAGCGTGTTACAGACAGAGGCGAGACACTAACCGGGGGAGATAGAGTATCTGATGCTTGCATTTTCACAGTTCCACTTGCTGTTTTCATATCAAAAAATTCAAACGGAGTGTAAAGCGGAATCTTGTCTCAGGTATCAGCACAACTTTTAGAAGTCATATGTTGTTGAGATCAAATAACCGCTTGACTGCGAGGCTCACTAATGGTATTCTAATCTAAGATAACTCATTATCTTATCAGCTGCCTCACTGGAAGCTGAGAAAAGTTGACTGAAAGAATGACTGGATTCACAACTTTTCCAGAAACATTTTGAAATCCTTAGTGGAACTCTTTTTTTTTTTATCGCAGGACATTTATTGACCAGGAAAACATCAACAAACAAAAGGACTGACAGATTGCTGCTGAATACATGTAATGTTTAAAATTCTTATCACAGCAGCAGTTTTGTACTTTAATTTACTGACTGCTGTCATCTACGACGACTTTTAGGGCAGACAAATTTTCACAAAACCCACTCAGTTTCATCTCTTCCCACAGCTCTATCCACACCTCAATTATGGCTGTGTTACCTACTGTACAGGGAGGCAGATTAAACAAACTAGTGAAGGCACGTCTCAGGGGGACATGTGGGTGTCAGTGGAATCACAAGCAGGGTAATCACTTCAGAGAGCCAGAGGGAAAGAGAAAAGGAGAGAGAGTGAGCGAGAGACGGAGACAGAGCATGCCGAGCCTGTTAGTGGCTTCAGATCACAGGCCATCTCCAGTGAGTGGATGAGAATGCCAAACATGTCCCACAGGGCTCCCACTTTAAATAGCGAGAAGGAAACCTCTCGGAAATCCTTTTCCTTTTGGCAGTCTGTGATCGCAAGGGCCCTCAGGAGCTATTTGTGAGCGACTGTGTGTAGTGTACAGTTTTACACCAACACACACACAGACATACACACACAGACACAGACACAATGAAAAAAAATAATCTTTTTTTGCCAGAGATGCCACACATGTAGATGAGAATATACAAACACAGACATATGTAGCTTATGCTGTATTCATACCACAGTCATCTCATGCCGTGGTGAATACACACATCAGCAGCCCACACATGAATCCACAACAACAGAGCAGCGGATCTGAGACTGTTTACCTGTTGACCTGAAAATGCTGGATGCTTGTTTTGTTGTTCTAAAAATTACTCTAAATGTAAAAGGTCTAATTAATAATAATTAGAATAACAAAAAATAACAGTCCAAAACAACTCGAAGAGAATACTGTTGAAATAAAATCCCATTAAGCTGGGCACACACTGTACAGCTTTTATTAATTGTGTAACTTTTTATTCAGCCTCACTGCTCAGCCAGATCCTCCGACCTCTCTGCTCAAACTGTACGAGTCGGTCAATCAGCCATGATGAGGAGCTCCAGGAAAGTTTATTCAAGCATGATGGCTATAGTGCTGTTGTAGTGATGACAAAAGTAGAGAAATGTGGATTTATAGTGAAGTGATTCTTCAATGAAAGCAGAAGCGGAAGTGTGTGTGTGTGTGTGTGGGGGGGGGGGGGGGGGGGCAGACTGTTCTCCAGTGGAGTTCTGTTATGTATCTCAGCAATCTCTATAATACGTAACAAGTAAAATGAATCGCTTCAATAACATTAAAACCAGCTGACTCTGACTTGGAAAAACGGACCATGGAACTGCTCACACTGCAAGACAGCTGACCAAAACTTTTTATCATGCTATAAATCCAACTGATCATCCAGGAGCATGTTTATTCTATATGATTAATAGGTTGGTTTGTGTCTTTAGTTAAAGACAAAGAATTATCTCTGGATGACAGGTTACAAATTGGCATCCAAAGGATATATACTGAGGTTTATGACTTAACCAACTTATCTTCTGTCAATCAACTAATGGCCTTGTTTTTTCAATTCTAATCTCTACTGTTTGACAAGAAATAAATACCTTTGTTACATCCCAATTCCCAGCATGCTTTTCCAACATGCCACACTTTTCTTGTAAGATGTGATGCTATGGGAATTTAGAGGAAACACAGTAGATCACAGCACATATTATATCAGTAACTGAGTGGGCAAAGCTTAATCTTTAATCTAAGTCAATCCATATGATGCTCATAATGGTTTTTCTTATTTTGAAAGATGTTTAGAATTTATTGTCCTTCACATTTACATTATAAATTAATTGTTAGAAATATATCTATGAGAAACCAATGTGAACACAGGAAAGTAGCAAATTCTCCCAACACTTATCACTTTAGCTTCATAAATAAAACCAGTCAATCAATAAAAACACTGCTGTGGATTATTAGTTTTAGCACATAGACACACTTCTATTAGGATGTGTTTGATTGTGTGGTAGTAAAATTATTCCACAAATTGTAAACATGTTAAGCTGTTCAGTAAGTCTGTAAGTTTTCTTTCCTAACAGTCTTACTGAATGATAATAGAAAGAAGTGCAGAGTGTTTTACATTGCTTCGCATCAATAATTTCACACATCTGCTTTGAAAGTAAGCATTTTCAATTTTGAGACACTACATCAATTGACGTCTTGAATAATACAGGACAGCAATTGAAGCAACATCGTATTTACCCCTGTGGAGATGATCCCAAATACTTTCGAACTATTTCAGCTGGGCATAAAGGAATCATGAAAGGCCTCACCGCTCCCCAGTGTCCCTTTGCGCGGGGAAAGGAACCAGAGTCTTAATATCAAAACTTCAAATAGTTCCTGTAGAACCAATGCAATGGTGACGGGGTGGGAGGGGGAGTTCATTTACACTTTACTCACTTTCTTTCCTTTCATTCTTCAACCCTCAGAAGTGTCTCTTCTCTGTTACATCGAAAGTCAAAAGAAGGACTGAAGAGAAAATCTTTTCTTCTTTTCTTTTTTTTAAAGAAGCACATTCCCTGTGAGCTATAGAGGCTTAGAATGGTTAGACAATTTAATTGGATAAAAGGAAAAGATTAAAGAGGCCCTGACTCTGTTCCATAAATAATTGATTTCTAATGTATTTGTAGTGGCAGTGAGACGCTGTTGTTTGGGAATGGGGGATGTTGAGTGGCAGAACGCTTCAGATTTCCCTCAGTCTTTGCCTTCTTTGTTTTTTCACGGCGTGATATTGAAGCAGCATGAAAGGCAGAGAGGGAGCACACTTGCAGCTCAATTTGATCTTACATCGTCAGAAATCAAAGATCGTGCATGTAAAGAAGGATTGCAAGGAACTTTTTTTGTGGGAGACCAAACTTTTCACACTATGTTACTAAAGAATACAATTCTGCTGGTGCAACCCTTGCAAACCCCAAAGGCAAAGCCAGCAACTATAGCTCATATCCAAAACTAATAAAAGAGCCACAAAATCCATTTTGGGACTTCAACTAAAGTTTTGTAGTTGGATTAAAATATCCAATATGTATGGTAGTAAAAGTACAAAACACACTTAAATACTGCATATATTAAAGCTAAAATGACTGAATTAAAACATACATAATTGAAATGCATTGCCTTGGTATTCCTGCTGTCACTTTTTTTGGATACCTACACACTAATATAGCATTAAATTATTGTTACACCCTTAACAAAATGAGCCAAATAAGGGTACAAAAGTTGTGATAACTTCTTCACACTTTATTAAAGACATAAACAATAGGTCAGTGAGTGGTTAACAGCAGAAAATAAGTCTGTTGAACACATTAGGAGTGTAACTGCCAGCTACTGAAGTGCCAGAGGCCACAATTTGTGAACCGTTTCATCTCTTTCCCCTCTAGGTTAATCTACTTTGTTGCTTCAGATTGCCCTCTGTGCTGCCTGACAATGCTGTGGCCTTCAGTTCCCTTGGGATGACAAGAGAAATAGCTGTCATCATTGCATTTCAATCTCTGAATGCCTCTTTCCTAACCCCTGCCTTTAATCTCATTCCCAATGTCAGCAAATAGCAATCTGCAGAACTGCTGCGGCCATGGTGGAGGATGGAGGATAGGCAAGCCTGTGCCACTAAGCATTACAGCTCGGCGTGTCAGGGCCCGCGGCAGCAGAGCAAGGGGGACTGAGTGTAGGTTACATGTTGTAGAAGCAGGTTGGCAGGAGCGACATGGAGGGGTGCCAGGAAGCGAGTGGGGCTTGCGAATGGGGCGAAAAGGGTTGGGGACAGGTGAGTGTGTGTGCAGCAGTATATGTGGACAAGCTGCGTGTGCAAAGACGTCTCTGTGTGTTTATATGCTGTTTATCCATGCGCACCCGTGTGCTTGTCTGCGTTTGCGTGCATGAGCATGCGGATGTCTACTCATTCCTGAGGTCAAACGCTCACTCACAAATGAAATCTAGCAACGTGAGTGCCCGGAAGCCTCAGCTGGGCTCACACGGCAGCTGATCTTGCAAGCCTCAGTGGAGCTGTCTCAACGAGGCAGGATAGCAAGCTCCGAGCCTGGCGGGGGAGGAAGGGGAGGGGAGGAGAGGGGGGCAGAGCGGGGTGTGGGGAGAGGGGGTGGTCACCTCACGTGAACCGCTGCCAAAAAGCGGGCTTCTGTCGCCAGGAAGAGAAGCCCCACGCTGGCACACTGCATCAGCTGAGAAACTAGAAAGCAGCATTGCGAGGTCAGTGACAGGGCTGAGACAAGATAATGAGAGAAGGAAAAAAAAACAGCAAAGAGGACCATAAACTATGCTGAATACTTCATGTTTTGTGAAACTGTCCTGACTGTTCAAAATAGAAACAAATATGCTTAAGTACTGAAAACACTATGTCACCAACTACAAGCAAGATAATGACATAGCAGCAAGACCTCATTCATAAAAGGACTAAATTAAAGACAGTTTACCAGGAAGCTATAGAAACATAAACGCTTAATAAACATTTTTCTGAGATTTCTTCAAATCTACAGATTTGTAGATTAACAATCTAAGCATTTCATATTGTTTACATGAGGCAGAGGGGTCTTGGATGTCAAATCTGCAGCCTCACACTGACATAAATACCACATTTTTCCTACAAAGGGGAGCTATGATGGATCATCTGTGGCTATTGTGTTGTATAATCTCATCTTTTGCAGTCATGCATTATAATCCACTGTAGGTGGTATAGTGATGCATGGGCTTTAAACGAGTTGCCATGTCACCAGACTGCCTCGTATGCAGCCCCCCTGCCGCTGGGTGGTCGCTGACCTCCTTCCAAGCAGCATTACACACTTGTATCTCCTAGTGATTGCTAAACATGCATGTGCACAAGGAGTACAACAAAGAGAGGGCCAACTGTGATAGGAGGAAATAACAGGGAAAGAGGAAATAGACTCTTCAAAGTAAAGGACTTATGAGAAGGTAACTGTGGGAAAGACAAAACAGAATTCAACAGGCCAAGTGCAATGTTGTGATTTATTTTACCTTTTTGTAGAACCTTTTTTTTTGCATTTTTTCCCAGTGCTTTATTTTTATTCAGCTTTTTGATTATATGCCGCTCTGTGGTTGGCATTTGTTTTAGTTTTTAATTTGTTTTAAAGTTTTAATCCTTGCAATTTCAGTCCTGGTTAATTTGGCAAAACCTGTGTTGCTGTAGTAACAGCAAGTGCAGTTTAATAATACAGTACAACATCTCCTTGGGTGACTACTTTGTCAGAAATTCAACAAAGGAGCGATGGCTAGTGTATTTATAACAAAGCCAAACAAACAAGCATTGTCTCAACAAAGAAGTCAGTCATTTAGAATTTCAACCATGACCTGATCATATACTGTTTTCTTGTTGTGTTGATGCATATAAGAAGTGTCAGCACTAGACTGTGACTGCTTCACATTAAAGGCCACCCTATGATTCCGCTGTTGAATGCTTTGAATGTGAAGCAGCAGCAGGATGTGTTGGGTTAGCACTATCATATATGTGACTAAAGAGAGAGGCTGACATCAGTGAGATACAATTAAAACAGTAACACTGTATTTCACTGTTTTCTGTGAATCCCTTGTGACTGAGAAGGCTCCACCATAAACTCACATAGAGAAATAACTACTGAATGTAAATACATTAAATGGTTACTGCTGAAAAAAATGGCAGCCTTATAAAACATTGTTGGATTCACTAAAAATGTCACGGTCACAATTTTATGTAAAGCAACTTGTGCAGCATTTAGTGCATACATTTTTTAAATAAATTTAAATATATTCATCATAGCTGCATGTTTACAGGAGCTTTACTTTTTTCTATGTAGAAATGCCACATGAACATTAAAAATAATGTGACTTTAAAGGGACACCATCAGACACTAAAAGAAAGTAAATCATCTGTATTGGGGGATATGATTGGCCAAAGGCATTTAGAGACTGTGGAGGTGGAGTGTGGTGGGGAAGCTGAGTTTGGAAGGGGGGGGGTGTCCTTTTAAAGCAGCAGAAAGGTTTTACTCTGACATACATCCCACTTGTTATGACATGTAGCAGCACATCTAAAAGCAAACTCCTAAGAGGTTGCTGAGGGCGACCTCAGTAATATGCAAATGAATTCCACCAGAGCATCTTAGACAATGCACAAAGCTGTCTAAACTGGAAGCCTATTAATACATTAAGTTATGATGCTCAGCTATGTTGTAAAGAAACAGGCGGCTCCACAAGAGCGCACAGTGTGAACCTAAACTTTTTCTGACCCAATTACCTTGGCTGATCTGTTCTGACTCCTCTGGCCTGTACTGTTGCTTGAGCTACACTGCCATTTGTTTCTCTTCCAAGATTCCTCATGAACATTTCATGTGAGATGTCTTATAAATTATGAGGGCTCCTCCAACTGACATTATGAAGAAAAATGGCAAAGCCTGCCTTTTCTTCTCTGGCTCTTATCATAAAACAAAGGCTAACTCAAACCAGGAGGAAAGGCTTTCCCGACAGCTCAGAGTCCTGTGAGGAGTACAGTATGCCCCTATGAATCTCTCAGCTAATTTCCAATGACTATCTCTCAACCATTTGATAATAGCATTACAAAAACATTCATTTTCAGCATTCATTTCAATGTTCACAAAGCTTTCTGGAAAGTCACTGTGTATAAATATTGATTGGATATTAAAATTTCACATGTTTCTTAATTCTATACAGTGGAATCTGAAAGGCTGGGATCACATGAAGGAATACTCAACCTGTCATTTCGGTAGATTCTGTGCAGCAGAATGAACTACACTGCCTAAGTATCATCATCACTAATTGTAAATAATGAAAAGCATCTCATCCTTTCAATTATTCAGCTTTATGTCCTGGTTTTGGTTGACAGGAATGTAGTGATGACAAAATATTGTAAGTTCCACTGATGCACAAATGCCAAGGCATCTGTACTGCAAGCTGAGTAGCTGTGTCTTATTAGATTTCCACAAACACAGTACACCTACGCACAACCTAAGTGGATTAAATATGACGGATGATGACATTTGGAGAAAAGGCTCTTTCAGATTACTCAAATCTAATCTGGAACTCTAAATCAGGACTAATCAGTTGCTTTTCAAAGAAGCTTCAATCATAGGGTGAATTTCTGGCTTGCAAACTGGGTTTCTCGCAAGAAAAGCTGTTCTTTCATAGCGCATCATTTTCAGGTTTTTTTTTTTTTTATTCTAAGGAGCGTTTGCATTTGAGTACAGCTGCATTTTATGTGCCTGTTTTGCCATAGAAAGCCATCAAAGACTTGTCAGGTGTATTTGCAGGACTGCAGTTGTTGTAAAAGGGCATTATAATTTTGTTTAATTTATAAGCAATAGATCATCACAGAGTCAGAGTGTAACATTAATTCAACTCAATTAACCCCCTACGGACCAATAAAAATGCACTATAGTTGTTTCAGATTAGAGGCTCATCAAAGACATTAGTGACACCAATAAAACTTTGCTATAGGAAGACAATGATCCAGTCCAGTAGTGTGCTAGAGATCGCAGCCCCACTTTGATTAATCTTGTTAATTACTAGCCTTAGGGTTTCAACAACTGCTAGCCGTCTTTCCCCCATACCCTGCCAAAAAGAGAAAAGGCTTGGGTGCCATCAGCTTCTTTGTAATTACAAAAGTCTCATGCTGTGGGACTTACTCTCTCACAACACTGGATGTACAGTAAGAAGCATGCTGGACTAAAGTCAATTCTAACATTACTGTGGTGACTATATGTACATTATTCAGCAGGGGAGGAAGGGGGCTCTGTGGATTTGAAGAGCAGAGTGTGCATACGCTTGAACTTGTACTAATGAGTCCCTGCAGTCACCTCAGTCGCACCCTCATCCTCTTTCTATCTCCCAGTTAATTCAGCTGTCGCCTTGTTTAACCACGAGATGACCCTCCTCCCCTATGCTCCAGTAACAGCCAGCCGCTGCCAGCTGGGGACGTACAACTTATTCTGGCTACCTTAACTCACATATGACCCATTTCTCAACACCCATGTCCTTGTTTTATCAGCCTTCACTCAGTCAGCCTTATAGCTGGCAAACAGGGGCAAATGCATGCACGGTATAACAGTGCATTGAGCTCATTCCAGGTCCGCTTTGCAAACACATTCACCCAAAAATTAGGCCAACAAGGCTTTGAGGGCCATTTCTCTGTAAAATGACTACACTTTGCTTAAGCCAGTAGATCCATTTGACCTATGTCTAATGTGAACCAATTAAGGTCTTTACATCAGCGCGCACTAACGAGAAGCCGAATATCTTTTAATACCAGTTAAATACATGTCCCTGTAGCTATAATACACCTACACATGCTATCATGGTGTGCTCTGTGATTATATGGTGATATAAAGCCTGCTCCAGAGTCCCACTGAATGTATTGACTGAGGTATCTAATGGGCATGGGAACTAATTCCAGGGCAAAGGGGATTAAAGGCTAGAGAAGAGAGAGCAGCAGAAGGGTGGCACTCGCTGGCAGTAGAGGGTACAGAGGGCGGAAAAATAGAAATTAAGTATAAATGCACAGAATCCTTGTCTTTCGAATCCTATTTTGCAAAATAGTATTAAAGATGGTATTTTGTTTAATCCTGGCAGTTATATATATATTTTTTTTTTTTTCTCAACAGAGAATAAAATTAAACACGAAGTGCTTCAGACAAAAACTGAAAGAAAAGTACTGTAAAAAAAATATTTCTCCACAGTAAAACAAGCATTTGGTCAAAATCAGGATTTAATCTTTTCAAAGCCTTTAGTGTATCTCTTATTCTCAATATACACTGAGCAAGAGTCGTGCACTATTCTTTGATCACACTGATATAGTGATGCTTTCCAGACTGATATCCATGCTGCTGTGTGTACACTGTGAAATTGCTCAAATAAGGACAAAAGATAATAGGTATCATTCACACCTGCACAGTGCTCAAGAGCCCCGAGCCATTTTCCAAAAACATAGTTCCAGTAATCCAAAACTAACTTTGTGGGTCAATGGGTGGGCTAATCTAGGAAACTTTATGCCAGTTTTATTCTATTAACCTACTATCCCATATTGTGCTATTTAGCTCTTCTCAAAATACATAAACCATTTGTTTTGTTTTGTACTACTGTCCTGAACTAGTGGTTGTACTAGCCAGTAGGTCAGGACAGATTTCTCTAGACTGAGTAGCTTGTTTCTCTGTTTTTTAGTTGCACAAAATATCACAGTGAAAGTTAGAAATTATGAAAGACAGTAACACCTAACATTATGACTGAGTGAGAGCCTCACTGTCCTCATTTGATCGGTTCCCCAAAAGCACTTGATACTTTGGGTATATTCAACGTAATGCTTTAACAATTTAGTATCTAGACTTGTAGGCTCAGGCAGGAATTTAGAAAATGGAAAAAAGTTTCCAAATGTAATATAGTTATTTCCCTTTAATTTTAGAATATTATATAGTAAGTAAATATAGTAATCGTATACTACTACGCTGGACTACCATGCTAATGCTAGCTAAAATGCCAAATGTGAAAAACCAGCTGTCCTGCTCCCTTACCTTCCCAAAGAAATCTTAAAACGATGAGATTAGAAATAGAATTGGAGTTAAAGCTAACCATGTTTTAGAGTTGCTGATATTAGTTGCATTAAGTTGCCCTTGTATTAAAAAATGCTAAAGGTGTTTTTCAGAGCAGACATTTTGAATGGATCGTGTGTAATATTGGGTGCACCAATGCCAAAATTGACCTAAACAGCCAACTCTACAGTTGACACATGCTTTAATGATAATATTAGAGAGTAGAGAGGAGCAGCTTTTTTTTTAGCTATTTTTCATATAGGTTACATAACACTCAATATTTATATACATGTAAAGTTAGCTTTTTTCTGCTTGTTCACAATATTTTGCTAAATTTTAGTATAGGTTTAAGGATGAGTTGACCAAAGGCATTGGACGGGGGGGGTATCTGTAGTTACGAGTGACGCTAACAAAATAAATTATGATACTGTGACATAATACCAAGACACTGCAACCAAAGCAGCTAAGTGAATATGGAATGCAAAACACAATTTTATAATTACCAGTGTTTTCCTTAAAGCGACATGTCATCCATGAAAGTAACCATTTCTAACCAAAATTAAGTGACATTATTTGTCTTTCTTACCAAAATATTCCTCAGATGGAGGGTGGTCCATGTCAAACAGCATCTTTTTGGTCAGACGCTCCAGCTCATCTTCAGGGTGGGCCATAAGAGCACTGCCCTGAGGACCAGAGAAGAAACATAGCTGTTATTCACAAAGCTGTCCAAAGTAGTGAAGAACATTTTAGCACTTGAGTTGCATTAATTTCTAGCTCAGTGATACCACCTGTGGTCTATGTGATACAAATATTTACTAAAAATGAAAAGAAAAAGTACAAGAATGCGTTGCTTAACCAATATTTGGAAAGTGGAAAGTGTCACTAAAACTTGGCTTCAATAAATCAAGATGAAGCACTGTCTCAAGGTCAGGCAAAAACATATTCATGGTAATTAACATGCAGTAGATGGTCTTCAGTCTGCCTTTTTCCTCTGAGATATCTGACCCTGGCTCAAGCCCCAGAGGTGTGCAGTCCAGAAGGTTGTGCATGTCCTTCTGTGCAACACAAGCATTTGTAAAAAAATAAAATAAAAATAAAAATGTGACCCTGACTAATCCTTGTGTTTGGAAAATAAAGATAACAGAAAGAAAAGAGGAGGCCGACATTAGAAGAAAGCTACTTTTTAAAGTCTTGTACAGTTGGGCAGATAGGTCAAGAGATATTTATTTAGTCATACTCTGAGCACAAAAGAGTTTAGGATGTGAGCTGTGTCAGGGTTTAATCTTTAAGATATTTTAGAAGGATGACATAACTCTGAAGATGCCACTTCCTTCCTTTCCTTGTGAGCCTGTCCTCCCTCTTATCATGCCTTCTCTGACATCTGCCTGCTGCGTGTCTGTATGGGGCTGACGTGTTGTGCCTGACATTTTCTGCCAATCATTTGCAGAGCCACACAATATAGTTCCCCCCTCTCCGTGCCTGCCTCATGGCATAATCCTGTCACAGGTGTGTGTCCTTTGGAGACACCCTGGAGGCCTAAAGTTGACTTTTTTCATGCGGCGCAGCCGAGCTTTTTCAGAAATCAGTGACACTCGGATGACCTTCCCTAGATCTGGGGCTGGTTAAATCTTTACAGTAGATTTGATTTTCAATATTGTATTACAGACAGAGATTTGAGCTGACCTTAGAGGTGGTCCTAATTGTGACATCTGGGAGCTGGGTGAATGTTGTTTGTCAATATCAGATTGAGTGGAAAAAAAATTTGTATTCAGGATGAAATTATCTTGTCGCACAAATTTTATTGATAAAATTTCTATGCATGTAGTAATCTGTATTTGTGAATCAAGGTTTCAGGTATAGGTTTTCAAGGTGTACTTTATATGTATGTAAAATAGTTGTAATTGTAACAAGGCCATACTGATCTACTAAGTCTATTTCCAGAGACAGTGAGAAATGCTGAGCTCTGCTTATTGTCCACAATGTATCAAAGAGCATCTAGAGTTTATGATGCATGGCTTCTGCTGTGACCAAGCTCAGGATGCAGCATGCTGATAATAGAACCCCAAACAGTAGGTCTCATTAACTCTGAGGGATTGACATACTGTATTCGACGTGCAAATCTTCCTGCCCTGCTGGAGCGCTCTCTGGCGCTCAGTTTGGCCTGAGCTCTTGGATTCCTTGGCACCTTGCGCCTCCGTAGCCACTCAAGCATAAAAAGGCTAGGATCACATCATGTAGGATTAGGAAGAGATGAAAGGAACATTCCTCAGTGGCTGGATATTCCTCTATTGTCAACTCAAATTACATGACTTTTTACAAATTATACACAAAGATCAATGGAGATATAGTATACATATGTACAGCCGACTGACTGACTACAACATGCACAAAAAATAAAGGATGATGAATCTGTACAATGTCCACATACTGTACGTTAAGGAAACACTCATTGTCGACATTCTGCTTATTATGCCTGTGTTGTTAGTTTGAGACAGTGAAGAAGACGTTTAAACAGTGTTAATCTTAGCTACACATCAAAAGCAAATTGGAGAGAGAACAAAATGCTACCATTACCAGAAACAGACTTTTGAGTTTAAGCTTCATTTATACCTTATCCACTCTTTGACACCCTGCAGCAATGCACTGCCAGAGAGTTTAAAGCACCTTGTTAGGGAGTCTTTTGTGACAGCACGGAATAATTTTTCACTTGAATAAGAGAAAGAAATTGCTTCCCTGCATGCTTTATGATTGCTTCGCAGTTCTTGTTCAGCTTTTCAGAGGCAACAATAGAAACCATACAGCAGCTATACGTGCTGCGGACATGATTTTTCAGTTACGTCTGGCTCAATTCAGTAAATTGTTTGCTTATGCCCTCAGGACACTCAGCCACAGTTTCATTGAAGTCAGTGCTTAAATTCAATGTTGACTGAGTTAACAGCTGCAGTGTGTCGAGGCTTATAGTCTCAGGTCGTCTACCGGAAAGCCTATCAGTTAATATCCATGAAAGACATCCTGATAGACCATCAACTGCCATCCGATTGATTGATTTTCAGAGCACTTTTAAATGCCAGACCGCCTAATGTCATAAACAACAATAACATCTGTAAGTGACCACTGTTGTGTGCTACCTGATACAGCATGACAGTGAAAGGTGAGCAGACAAAGCAGAGTTTGGGAGGTGATCACTGCCTGACAGCCACATCTATGAATAAAGCTGTTCCCACCACCCACTGTGGAATTGGCATTGTGTCAGAACTGATTAAGTGAGGAGTGGAGGGTGGCGGTGGACAGAATAGGCTCGGTGCATGCTCTCACCTGATGCGTCCCGCTAAGAACCAAACCTCAGGCTCTGTCTTTCCTGCTTCCACTGCAGTGATAGAGAGTGAACAGGAGAGACAACTGTTCTCAAGGCATCTGATCCACATATTTGTTAGAGGAGGTGGAACAAAGGAGTGCAACTAAACAGGAAGCAGGAAGCATTTACATATCATCACCTACTATAGGAACAAAGGAAACTCACAGAACTGAAGGAGAAACCATAGTAGAACATGACATTGGTTAACTCTGACAACGATGATGCAACATTGCTTAATGTTATACTGAACATAAACCTGAAAAGGATGCAAGGAGCCGATTGATCTTTTTCTCTTGGTGCCTACATCCAAATATACAGACAGCTGCTAAGTCGAAGCTAATAATTACATTATAAAGCTAAACAGATGTTACCATTGCCTGTTGAAAAAGGGGAAATACTGTATGCTATATATGTCTGCGACACATTCCAGTAAGCAGCAATCCACACATGTTAATAGCATGCCTGCTAGCAATGCTGGCCCTCAAACATCAGGCAACAGCATCAAAAAACAATTCCCCCAAAACTGTTTTATCCTCTTTTGCTTTGGTATGTTTATAGTAATGTTTCCTTACAAAAAGGAAGTAGACTTTGAATTTAGTTTAACTTTTGAGGAATCATGAGCTGTATCTTCATATTTAGGCCAGTACTTTATGTGCACACTTCAAGTAGCATGCAAAGACAATGAGATTGAGAACCACTGCATAAACAGCACAAACCGCTGAGCTGAAAGTGATAACCAGAAGGGGGAAAGTAAAAGCGCTGCAGAGGGCCCGATGAAAGACAGCTGCTAAACACACGAGTCTGTGTCTCTAAACCTGCAGCCATCTATCAGGTCCTGTTGTACTTCCTGTGAATGCAATGTTGCACCTTAAATCACAAGCAACTGTCTTTCTTTTTACAATAGCTTAACATTTCCTGCACGATCAGCACAAACTGAAGAAAGACATAATCACTCACAGACGTATTTATCCACAGATTAAATGATGATGGACTTTACAATACAAAATGCTCTTCAGTGTCAATGGAGCTGCAGCTTTAACTTGGGCTTTTAGAAGAGAAGCTTTAGTTAGCTCACAATCTGACATCCTGGCTTTTTGTCTCCCTGAATCACAATGGTATTATCTGAAATGGACACAGAGCCTCTGGAAGGGAAATGGCTTATTAAAAATAATAGTAATAATAACCACGACAACAGCAAATGGACTGTTGCATTAGTTCAGGTTCATAGGGGATTGAATTTGTTTTTATTGGATTGGAATATCTAAAAAAAGCATTTGTTGCTGCGACACTAAACGAGTGATTATAGCAGCTTAGGCGACTCCGTTTTAACAAAACAATGAAAGGATTGCTGGATCAGTCACACTATCCTTTCAGGGACTTAGTGCGTATTTTGCAGAGAGGGGGCTTCAGCGTGTTGTGGGTTAAACACTTAAAGACACATTTTTTTAAAAATGTATATAAAAAAAAGCCAATTTAAAGTGGATGGCTTTATTTAATTCCACAGTGCAGAAACCCTCAACTGGCTTTTTAAGCCAAGATTGTTTGTGTCAAGCTGACACACACATTACTTCATTCATAAGTCTGACCAGATATAATTTAGAGTTATATTCACAATAGGGCAGCATGATAGTTCAGTGGGTAGAGCAATCGTCTTCCAACCCAAGGGTGACCGGTTCGATTCTCAGTCCCGGCAAGCTACAAGTCCGAGGCGTCTTTGGACACCCCGTAGTAGCGCTGACACAGGTCTAGCAGCTGTCCAAACAACAATTTCCCCAAGGGGATCAATAAAGTATCAATTATTATTATAGAAGGAACGGCTGTTTGAAAAAGTGATGTCACTGAGTAGTGTAAAGAATCACACTTCAAATAAAAATGGTCTGGACAAAAGTGGGAAAGTTGCTTTCTCATTTTTCTGGCAGATGCATGTTTAATTTAAGGATGTGTTAAGTCTGTGAGAGGAATCACGTATTAGTGGCTTTATGTAATCCAGCTGATGAATTTGCTGCTCGCGATGTTAAACAGGTTATGAGTAATCTGAAATCCATTACACTTTGAGAGGAACCATCACTATGCTGCAAATTAAGCTTAAGGCCACCTTCTGAGGAGGCACAGATAAAGTATACATTCTCTCCAAACAAAATAGGTCATGCTGTTTCAGCTCCAATTAAATGCTGAGAAAATAGAAAAAAACCCCAGCAAACTGAAGATCAGCTGTGAGCGGAGCAGCCAACGATAATTAAAAATTAATCAATTCCATTATTGACATTTTTCACAGCCATTGGAATCTCTTGCTGTAAACTGAATTCCTTTAACGGAGTGAATATCAGAGTGTTCACAGACATGTAATGTATGTAGAGGGGCCTTACAACGTTTGGAAGATTGTGCGTGTGTAAAAACTAGGTCATCTGTTCGGAACTGACACATCCCCCTGCAAACAGATATTTGAAAATCTGAGAGTGTAGAGAGGGGCGCCACAAGCGATCTGAAAAAAACAAAAAACAAAACAACAACAACAAATGACTGCACAAATTGTTGGGACGGAGATAAAACTTATTTGGCGTCTCTTTGTATACCATTACAATCCTGTGAATGTAGCAAACACCATATTACACAGGATGCAGGTTTCCCTGGTTTGGGTGAGAGCTCCCCTCATGTGGTACCACAGAACTATATTTAAACAGATGTGGTGGACATAATGAAGATTCAAGACAGGTTGTGTCTTCAAATCGATGCACTGGCAACCTGCACTTCCCTTTTGTAATACACAGTGTTGTTGTTCTGCTGTGTAATTTTGCCTCCTAAGCAAACCATGATATATCCTTCTCCTTTCCACCTAAACAGCTACATGGTTTATCTGAATGACACCCTGAAGGATATCTGTGGACCAAACACTACCATTAAATTACTGGACCTGACAATACACAGAGCCTGATCCACTCCGGGATGCTTCCTTGATGAGAAAAAATGTTTAGAAAGTGCACACGTTTCATGGATACTGAGCCAGTTCTTCTGTGGACAGAGGAGGATGTTAAGAGAGGAATCCAGTTTCAGCGACGCTCCAGAAACAGAGAAAACTTATTTATGTGCGCAGACGTGTTGACGCTGACAGGAGGCCATGTCTAGGAGGAGCCAGCAGGGGCCACTGTTTATGCAGGTGGTTCTGGGTGTCTGTTTCTGAACCAAGACTACACTAGACCAGTCAAACCATGTCACTAACAATGCTTTCACATTAACCAAAGTAACCTAATAAAGTGAGTTATTAACATACTGTAACTCAGTTTACACTGTCACAAAACTCTCTTAAACATTCTATCATCTTAAATACATCAGGAATATAGGCAAAATGCAGTTACTGCATAAACAAATTTGTTGCTGTCATTTGACTTGACGAGTGAATAGAAACAGGTCATCCAGCTGTCACCCAACATGCCACAGCATCATTAACTCATCATTAATCAGACTTAAAGCTGCAGAGTAATCTCAGTACTGTAGGACACATCTGCATCCCTTCACTGCAGGTCAGTGAGGAAAGGCTGAAAACAAGAAAACAAACAAAGTGCTCAGACATCTTAGATAGCCGGGACTCACTGAACTGCAATGACATGTATCGATCCAGCCAGTTATTTACCAGCCGCGCAGTTCGTCTCAGAGGGGGCCACATGAGAACAGGGTGGCAGGGTCTATTATTTATGAGCGGTTATGTGACAAGCACTTCTGATCTACTGAGGGTTAGCACTGACTGAATGAAACTGGCCAACGAACAACTAGCAGAAAAAGAATTTGGATGACAGAAAAGCAAGAAAAGTGACACACAAAAAAAGAATTCATTTCATATTAAATCAATTCACTTCATGAGGTTTTGTAGATAATAAGGGGTTTAGCACTGCACATCAAAAGTCTTTATTTGTATTATTTTTTCTTTCTCGGTTTTATATTAGAAAATGCCATAATTGCATCTCTGTGTGACATTTGCATAAAGAACTGAAAGTCAGGAAAAAAGATTGATCATATTTCTCTGGAATTCTTATCAAAGTCTTCTGCTTCCTTTCCCAGGAACCTATTCGTACTGTGTGTGTGTGTGTGTGTGTGTGTGTGTGTGTGTGTGTGTATGTGTGTGTGCTTTCAGTCTAGCTGTTGGTTGGTTGATTAATCTGTTTATACAGTACACTACCTATACCACTCAGATAACTAACTTCACACTACAGCGAAGATACAGTCTTTTATTACCATTTAGATGCACTAAAAGCTGATAATGCTACAACAGTCTGATATACAGAACATGAAACAATTATATTGTATTTTTTGTTGTTGTGACTAGAGTTTCACTTTATTAGTTCGCTTTGTTGTCGTTTTTGCACTGTTTGCATCAGTTTCACGTGAGCTAGGTACACGCCCACTCTTGCATTGTTGTGAAACTGGGTTAGTTAGCGGCCCACTAGGAGAGCACTTAAAAGCGGTTTCGGTGTCCACTGACTCTCAGACACAGCGGTTGACATTCTCGTGCGGTTCTCTGTAGAGGTGAGTGAATTAACTTTGACTCTGTTTTTGGATTCGCTTGTAAAGACAGAAAGAGTACTTGTGTTTTTTGTTGTGACTAGGATTGCTAGTTTCACTTTATTAGTTCGCTTTGTTGTAGTTTTTGCACTGTTTGCATCACGTGAGCTAGGTACACGCCCACTCTTGCGTTGTTGTGAAACTGGTCCTAGTCTACTTTTTCCATTCGTGGATTGCACATGTAGCCACTTAGCAATTTAGCCTGTAATTTAAGTAGCGTTCACACGCTACCGCGTCAGCGGAAGCCCTCGTGTGAAGACCTAATTGGGTAAAGACCTGCGACTCGTCCTGCACGACTCAGCCGAGCAGCAAAGACGAACAGGTAAACACTTGCCATTATCACTTACCATATTCCAATCATTCTCTCCAGGCGTCCTCCCAGATTCAACACACTGGGAACACGTAACCCACACAAACTGCGCGTACTCTCCCATGTCTCTTCTAGTTACCCTGCGTACTCGTTCAGCCTGTGGAACTGTCAGTCGCGGTCAACAAAGCTGACTTCATTCCCGCCTTTGCATCAGAACACGACCTCCAAGTACTCGCACTGACTGAGACACCCTCAGGACACAGCTACACCTGCAGCCCTTTCCACAGACTTCTACTTCTCTCATACCCTCCGCAACAGTGGTAGGGGAGGGGGCACAGGTTTGCTCATTTCCAAGAAATGGAGATTCAGTCCAGTTTCTGCTAATCATGCTAGCTGTTTTGAATTCCATGCAGTAACTATTACACACCCTTTAAAAATGTCCATAGTTGTTGTATATCGTCCTCCAGGTCCACTGGGGAACTCTGGTGGTTCTGGGAGACCTGAACCTCAACCTGCTCAAGCCACAAACAGCTGAATTCCACAGTTTCATCTCGGCATCCAACCTTACACTT
>JAUMHL010000021.1:4635157-4670082 GCA_032362345.1 Sandelia bainsii | reverse complement strand
ATAGTGCATTTTAGGTTCATCCTGAAATTTCACCCGAAAGCCGAATATCCCTAACTTTTTGTGAGTAGTGTACATACCATTTAATACCATTTGAGATTTGACAGGTGCTCTTTAAATTGTGCCATCCCACTGTACCCTCTTCTTCTGCAGCGGTTTAATGGCATCCAACTGCTTATCTCAATCTCTTCAACTCCAAATATTTCTGTTTCTCATAGAGATCATGGGGAAACAAAATCTTGTATGATTGCAGCCACAAAATATGGTAGGATGCTATGTGGGTAGAGTGCAAGTGCATGTTTTGATTTTGTATGAACAGGATGGAAATGCATAATCATTATGTATAATTTTTTTATTTCTGATTTTCTTGGTCAAATCTGAGCTAAAGTTGGATGGAAACATGATTTTTCTTGACGTCTAATTTTCCATATCGCTGGATGTGGCCTGATTTGAGTATGTCCTTAGTGTTTGGAACTATGGAATTGCTTGAAATTTGGACATTAAAATCTATCAACATGATAGTTGATCAAAAAAAAGTAGATCATGACAGTCATGTTGTAAAAGAATGGAAAATCAAACACACTAACATTATGTGAGGCAGCTGGAAGAGTTGGCACTACTGTAGGAATAAAACCTGTGGGTTTTTAAGTTAAAATAAAAAGTGACCATGGCTACAAAATCTGTTATCCATTCTCCAAATAGTTTATCTGCATAATATCAAGGTTACATTTCTTGTTCTGTGTCATTTAATGTATGAACAAAATAGAATTTTTACATAGACAAAAGAAAAATGGCACATTAAATATTCATTATTTTCCAGTATGTACATATTTCAAATGGCAGCAAGCATGAGTTTTATATTTAGAAAAGAAAATGTAATTTGATCAATAACGTTGCAATAATCATAACTAAATAGTACATGTGTCAAAGTCCACCTGCGTCATTTGAGTTATCAAAAGGTCATGCACTACTTAAACTGACTATGCACCAAAACAAAAGTAAAATTTCACAAAGATAAAATATTCACAAAAGTGCTTTTAAGGTTAAAAGTAAGTGTAAATATTTTACTATTCTGTGCTTTCTTAATGAATAAGTAATCTTTTTCAGTCTCAAACAATTACAAACGCACTAAGAAAACCGGGAGAGATGTGAAAACAGAGGCAGGTAGGGGTCAAATGTACAGTAAATGACATGCAGACTCTGGTTTATCCACCAAGACAACCCAAAGATGATGTACAGTAGTTGAACATTAAGTCTATGCTTCAAAATTCACAGTTATGTAATCCCCCTCCCCAAAAAATTATGTAAAAAAGTATGTAACATTTCATATATGATGTAACAACATCATATAAAGTAGGGCATATTACTCACTGATGCAACTAAAAAAAATATTTTCGGGGCTACTGTGTAAAAAAAAAAGTCCCTGAGAGTCACCGATCGTGGCACTTCTGCAGGCTATCTTTACAAAAGAGGGAAATGTGTGTTTTGTAGCTCTCACACAGCAGAAACTAATTGTTTCATTCACCTCCTGCAGAACAACAGGACAGTCTCTCTCCACACATCCTTGACTCATCCCTGTAATGAGCTGTTCATGCACTTGTAAAACCCTTCTGCTTTCAGGAGGTGAAATATTACACGGTTGAAAATGTCCATCGCTGTCCACAGTGTGTCGATGTCTTTAATTCCAGAAACACAAACTCTAACTGTGCTCCTGTAAGCTCTGTGTGTCTGTTGTAAGCTTGCACATGTTATTGGGAAGAGGGATAATATGCAATGACAGCAGTTGATGGTAAGCCTTTTAGCATTGTTGCTAGGACTTCATGATGTAAAGAGGCAGGTTACACTGACTGCCACAGCTTCCTGGCTCAAACTAAATTTGTCACTGGTTCACCCTGTTAATAAAAGACAAAGGAGTGATACTATGCAGTTTATCTGACTAACGAACATTGACAGAACGCACTGAGCGCCCGAAGGCATGCTCCTCTCTCCACAGTTGGCTGCCCCTGTCAAAACTCAGAACCTGCTGCCAGATTGACCTTAAGGTCAATGGGTGCCACCGGCACTGTGACAACATCTCTGCTCCATGCAGCAACAAAGCAATCAGAGAGAAAAGTAGCATATAAAACAAACAGAGAGGGAAAAGTTAAACACCACCAAGCCCTATAATTACAGAGCTGAAGTGTCAACTCGATGCAGTCTGGTCAGCCCTTGGAGATAAGTTGCAGAAACACACAATCACACACTGGTGGTGTCAGAGCCCTGAAGAGTAAAATATCCACAGTAGAAAATAGCTGCCTAAGGCCTTGACCTTTTACAAGGAATAAAACAGGCTTGCTAACATACCAGTGTCATGCCTACAACAGCAGCAGGAGCTGGAAACAATTGAAGCCAACATTCTTCAGCTAAATTCTACAACATGACATTTTATCTCACAACCTGGAATTTATGGTACATGGGCAAACTGTATATAACTACATGCTGTTTTGTATTCATTTGCACTTCACAGTATAGCACATTGTTTCATATCTAAACCTAACTTAACCAAATGTACAACTTCAAGCAAGTTTATCATTGATACCATGATGAGGAAAGTCCCGCACACCTGCACCACCGGGCCACTGTTTCAGTGACATTGCTATGGATCATATTAGAGGGTAGTTACAAGTTTAGGTTGGACATCCTTTTGTATTTGCCTTGACTAACTTTTGCGTTCACTGGAAATATGTAATGTGTCACTACAATGTTTTTACCTTTTTACATATATACATGAATAATGAAAATGTATTCTGCCTTAAAGGTACAGTATGTAACTTTTACAAAAAATGTTTTGTAGAAATACACTCAAAACATTTGTTACTGTGGAGATTGACATTGTCGATGCCTCCCGTGAAGCCAGATTCACAAAACAATCTGGCAGCAGTGCAGAGATATTCAATACATAATATGGATTATATATTGTATCTGAGCATAAGCACTGGAAATGGGGAAAATGCTAACCTGACTCTGTCCAAAAGTAAAAAGCGTATCTGTACAGAAAAAAAAAAATACATAAGAAGAAGAAATCTTCTGTAGAAAACATTGTTTTCTTCTCCACAAAATGAAGCTGGGGTTTAATTTACTCATTACTTTCTTAATTTTCACCTCCAGCTCCATACTGTTCTGTATCACTCAATTCTGAAATCTCAAATTACTTCTGAAAGATCATTTAAAAAAACCTTTAACTTACCGCATATTCTGTTTCACATGCTCATTACAGAAGACAAACACGCTTTATCTTCCATTTCACTGTAAGCTTTAGATTAATAGACTTTTCATTAATCTTTTCTCTTTTATTTGGTATTCAAGTTATTTCTACCTAATCCATGTTTCAGCCGTCTCAAGTGCTGTCGAGTATACATTAGCCACAAAATAGGTTTTGTGGGCTTCTCTTGAGGTTCCTCCTGAATTTGAGCCTCATAACAGGAGCAGAAGAAAGGTCGCCAACCCTATAATGCTCTCAGGGAGCTGAGACACCACCAGGGTGGTCTAGAAAAAGCATTCTTTCAGCGGAGGCCATGATCAGTGGGAGGCTTGGGAGCGAGTAGCAAGGGCCTATCATTCTGCCATGTTGTGACAGCAAGTGCCATCCGTAATGCTCTGCCTGTTGAGAGATGGGAGTGTCACGGTATGGCTTGACTGGCACAGTGTGAAGTGAGGCTTCCTCCGGGCACTCACGAAGAAGGATCCATCTCAGCAGCATTTCAAGCACTCAGCTTCAGCTAAACTGTCAGAAGACTTCAACAATGCCCATCTGTTTTGTATGGACATGACAACTTATTACACAGACATTCGTCTATTTGACACAGAGGAAAAATACAAACAGACCAATGTGTGCAATGCTACAGCTTGTGTGCTGACATAGTTGTGAAGTGACAGTAAGATGATGCCATTCTCTTAGGTATTTTCATTCAGTTTGAATGAAACAGGGACACTCTATACTGTACGTGCAACTGTAAATGCAGATTCCTATTCTGTGTTGGGACATTTAAAAGAAAAACACAACTGAAAGAAAAAAAAACTGGAAGGGAACCCAAGAACAGTTTAACCTTAAATAAGCAAACCTAAATAAACCTAACACAGTCAACACCAATGTTAGTAGCAACTGTGAGAATTAAACATATTTAGGGTGTTTCCACCACAGCAACTTCCCCGGATTACCAAGAACACTTTAAGGAACTCATCAACTAAACATTGGTTTTGACTGGGGAAACCAGGGACCAAATTTAGTTTCTGCAGGATAGTTCCAGGTGAAAAAAAGTCCCTGGTTCAGGATCTATGAGGGCAACAAGGCTTACTGTTACTGGCTGGTCAAACAATGACTGTGTTCACATGCACTTAAGTAACCAGGTCACTCAGAGAAAGAAGAAGCAGCCAGATGAATGACAGATAGCTCAGATTAACTTTACCAACAGTAAAACAGGAAATTTCAACTGGCTTTGATTTTTTTTCCACAGCAGAAGAAAGAAGAACTCAGAGAAACCAGCTTTCTCTGGTAATTGGTAAAAAGTGACTTATTTAGACATTATTTTAGTTTTAGATGTATTTTGGGCAGACTTGAATTAAAAATGAGGCTGCATCACTCCGTGTAATGATTTCCGCTCTTCTCTGCTGTAAGCACTAGAGTGGTGAGTGTCTGCAGGCTTTGTCCTGCACACGCAGTCTTTAAAAAAAAATCATTAAAAGACTCTTTACTTGTCTCTTACACATGTCAGAGAAACTGGTGTCCTGGGTCTTGTAATTAGGTGTGTTTTACATACTATGATCTGAACAGAATCAAATCAACACTGCAAAACAACAGTAATTTGTGTTGTTGTCTTGATGTAAATAAATAAGTTTCTGATGGTGACAGATAATGTAATATTGAACTGAAGACAGACAGGATGGAAACTTGCTGTTTGTCTCTAACACAGTAGATTCAGTCACTACTCCTGTAAATATATTATGTCACAGTTTTACTGGGAGCAGCCTTATGTGTTGTCTATGTAACGTCACTGGTTGAAAAAATGGTTTCAACAGCTGCAGCGTCAAGTTCTTGAAACCGAGATCATCTAAATATAAAGCAAATCTTTCTGTAATGATTTTCACTGTGACTGAACAGTTGTCCATTGTTATCTCACTTCAGTTAACAATTAGTTTTACTTTTTCTGAACTTTATTTTTAAATTCTCAAAACTTATTATTCAATTCAAAGTCAGTTAACACACATTTTTAAGGCAGTGGAGGAACTTACACTTTTAAACTGAACAAACTTAAAATCATTTTCAGTTTAAGTGCAACAAGGCAGGCCAGAGAATGAAACAAGGTCTGACCCAGACTAGCAATGAAGAACATTGCCTTCTGGTCTCATCTGGCATTATAGGGAACTCATGTATGAATCCAGAGTTTTAAAATGTGTACATGAACTGAAAGTCACAGGGTCACAACCTCTTTCCTTCAATGCACCACTGTGCCCAACAGCCCTGTTCATGCCATCTTTCTAGACAGCACTAACAATTGCACACTTCAGTTTTCAACATGGACACAAACAAAGATACGGCTTCGGTGCACTTCACTGACTGACTGTTAATTGAGGTGGAATCACAACTGTAAGTGAGTCACACATCTTTGGTCCCAGAAGCTCTGGCACTGCCAGGAGGCAGTCTAGTGACAGTCGAGTAGCTCTCCCTCCTTCCTTTGAATCCATCTGGAAAGACGCTACCGTAGTTAAAGCAACACACACGCGCACGCACAACTGGGGAAGGTTACCACGGTGGTAAGTGTAGGTCGTTCAGGGAAGTGAAGCTTTCAATGTTTTATTTATTACGCGGCACATTATCATGATGCAGCATGTGGATGAAACAGACAGGAAGAGGTTTTTAATTTCAACTTACATCTTATCACAACAGAGTGAATTGGATCAGAATGAGGTTTAATGGACAAAGTACATTAGAGTTTAATATGGACAAAAATGTTGCAGGTTAATGTGGAACTTTCAACATACTTGGTTAGTTAATCAGTGAATTACTTGAAAAATACACCAGCTCTGTGCCTTCTTCTCCTCAACAAATTCACATTTCTACGTCAAAGTGTTGAAAATGAGGTACTGTGTGACAACGTTCTAACACCAGTTGCATTTCACTACACGTAAAGAGAGCAACAACAACATCGTACTGTGTCTGGAAAAGCAGACAATGTTTACTCTTCTACTTGCATTTGTTTTGCGTTTCTTTACAAGCACATTTGGAGAGTATGATTGCTAATTTTCTGCCACCTGCTACAAGCTGCTGGCCAAAACTATCAGTCTCTGTCAGTGATGAATACAAATAGATAGATACTGGACAAACAGTGTTATTCCGAAAAAGAGAATAAAAAAAATAAGAAAACCCAAACAAATCACTGAAAGACCTGATGTGTAACTATATTTCTGTATTAGGTCCATAGTAGGATTCATGTGGTTAACAACCTACTAAAAGACACAAACTGAATATATAAAGATAAAAACATGCTGATATCTTTTTTTCCTGACATACTGGATGTTGTAGAATCTCAATAGGAAGGCTGTTGATTCATTTCATTACTAGAAATGCACCAGAGGTCAGCGTGAATTAGAGGTCGTAGCAGTCGAAGCTTCCATAGCCTCCACCAAAGCAGCAGCGCTGCTCTGGTGCTTGATGAGCGCACTATTTTGACACTCATCTGGGTCTCCTTGTTAACTCCCCCACAACAGATCTGATGTGCTTAGACAGGCCTGCGCTGCATATTACGGGGCTGGCTGGGCTCAGATTGGAGGGCTGCACACTTGAAGGATTTAGGAAGAAAACGCTCTCTTCTGTTTGATGTGTTTGTGTTTGATAGTAATTAGTTTTGTGAGGACCACCATAACACAAAGACAAAATTACTACATGCCTACCCCCAACCCTTACCCGAATCTAACTAGCACCCAAAAATTAACCCTAACCCTGAAGCAATGAGTGTGATATGAAATATAATCCGAGTAACAGATTTGTGACATTTGAAGACTCATCGGACACCTTAACACTGCACAGGGCTTTGTAAAGTAACTGACATAGATATGTGTTTGCATGTCTTTGACTGCTGCAGCACCTTGTTATTACAGTGCATTGATGAGCCAAGTTCCACTTTTTGGCATCTCGACACAAATGCCACTACAGATATTTAAAGAGGTTCAGGTCAAAATGTGTTCACTCTCAAGGTCTAAAACTAATAGAAAGACTGTGGATCAGTTGGTAGAGCAGTCATCTACAAATCCCAGGGTACGTGGTTAGACTCCCTGTTCCTTTAGTGTCTTGTCCCTGGAAGAGACGCTAAACACTAAACTAACTGAAGCCTTGGTGCCAAAAATGCAGCTGCCTCATCATCGGTCCTCAGAGGACAGATGTAAAGAACAGGAGCACACTTACAGAAGCACTCCTTCCAGTAACTGAACACAAAAGAGGAATTAAACCATGCCTTTTCCACACATTAACACTCAGTGGCACGAGTGTCTGAAGTTAAACAGTTATTACAACATTTCAGTATCAGTAGTCAATCTGACATCTGGTCTTTCATGGTGGTACTACGTCTGTGTATTTCTGACACACTTCCTTATTTACTTTATTGCCCGCTGGTTTTAAGTTGTCACTCACTCAATCAGCACTCGTGTATAACAAACTGTGTAGCATCAAGTGCTGAGAATGTAAAAGAAGAAACAGATATGAAATATATGGAAAATAACTTCCAGATTTCAAAAGCTGCCTGAGTTACCTTTTAAGTAACAGAATTATATTTGTCCTTTGTGCAAACAATTAAAAAAATAATCCAAATGTCGAATAACATGTATGTATGACATTATGTGCAATGATATTCTATAATTTCTGATTCAAATCTGGTATCACAAGAAATAAGAGAGAGGCAAACATTAGATCAGGTTTAGCTTAATTTCTGCTCTCACAGAATAAAGCAAACAAACTGTAACACAAAGTTAGTTAACTGTGTCAAATAACAAATGGTATCTACAATGGAAGTGGAGAGAGAACAAATGGGAATTATATAATGATCACATTTCATTACCCACTGTTATGCCACAGAGAATACCAACTAAAGCAAACAAAATTGTTGTGATGTCTGTGAAGCATCAGCGCCAGCTGAATGTTTGCAGGAATGCTGCTTAGATTTTTATGAATGAGCAGCAACGTCCATTTCAATTTTATCTGGGAGGCGGGCGCGCATAAGGTCCCCTCGCTGATTCCAAATTTAACGTTGGGAGGAAGATTCCTCTCCCAGAAGCTTGAAAAAGTAGAGTGTTGGGTGGCCTATTGATTTTGAAGAGCTGGCTCTGTAATTACTTGCACGCAGAAAGCTGTAAATCAAGAGCGCTCGTTACTCTTTGCTTATACAAGCAGAAGATTACTGTGCAGCAGTTGTGCCAATGCTGGAGTATGAAACCTGGCCTATTACACACACACACACACACCAGTGTTATGTTGTAGAATAATGCAGTGAAAGAACCTGAGCACGGACTGACAGGAGCAGCTGGGTAGGGGAATAGGTCAACCTGAGTTAATCAGCTAGAATCAGCATCAGCTGAGAAAAGCTAACTGTGTGTGTGTGTGCATATGCTCTTAATAGTGAAACATAAACAAATCAAAATGGAAAGCAGAATCTTTCCCATTTGCAAATACATAGAAACTGCAACAGGGCATTATGATAGCATCTTAAACTGGGAAAACAGTCAACAAAATGCCTGATCCATAACATTTCATGATTAATACATGTGTACTCTGCTGAGACACAGGTGGTGTGGCTTCTCACCCATAACTCCAAAAGCTTGGAGCGGGTTATGATAAAAATAAACTTTGACCCTGACAGGTAAAACCACCACGGCAGTCATGCATTAGTTAGTATGACTGTTCACCCGCAAGCTGGGTGCTCACACAGCTGTGCAGGCCCATTTTTCAAGTCACGTAGGCAAAAGCTTTCAGAATATACACATGTTTTTCTCCAACCAAGGTATGCTTCTATACTATATTTTATTTAGGAAAATATGCATTTGAGCAGCTGAGGTGTTTGATGCTATATGTTGGCGTCAGCAGCTGTTCGTCTCATAGTATTTGGTAATGGACGTAAATTTTGTTCTAAATTTGAATAGAAATGTTTCAATAAAATTTAATTCAACACTGTATTTGTTCAATATGACAACACATAAGGAAAGACTCTCAGCACTGTGAGTCAGCGGAATCAAAACCAGTCTATAATCTATGCAGACTGTGGATCAACTTTGTATTACAATGTCTGCATTGAACCAGAGATGTTATACATCTATTTCACTGGTCAAAGAGACACTTGAGTATATTTTATGAGCACATAATGTCATGTTATTACAGTAACATCAGCAACGAGGAACAGTGACTTACCACAACACTGAGCATGCTAGAAATCACGAAGACATATTTTAGTTATTGCATTCAATGTGTATCATTTCAGAACCACAGCGTTCACTTCCTGTCACCGTGTATCTGCTATATTTCCCCTGTGTGGTGCAATAATTTTAACTTTCTGAGTAGGACACCCATTTTTCTCCCTCTAACCAGAAAGCCAGCATTTGCTAAACCAAAGGACGTAAGCACTTGCAACCATCAGTCCTTTGTCTGCACTCTTCCCCCAAAATGCCATGTTTCTCACACTACTTGTGAACCTGACTTTGTTTGTCTTCCAAATTCGATTTCCACAAATGTTCCACAAACCTGCTATATATGAGTTATGCTAATATGTACAAAACATAAGGGTATTCACAGATGTGCTACAGTTGTGTTCTTACTATCTAAATCAGTAGTTGTTTCAATAATTTAATCTTCATCCTATTTTCAATCGTACATGCATCCTAAAGAAAACAGACAACCTGCAGAACCAACCTTCCTTTAAGATTTGTTGTACTTCAATTTAGTGTAGTGATGGAGCCATGTATCCATCACGTCTGTAGCCTTCAGACAGAAGATTCTTTCAGGTATTACATTATTGCTCGAATATCTCACTAGAGATATGATCTGCATGGTGTTAAAAGCCCCTCTGAGGCCTTCCTACTCCAACCACAATTGGTTAGGTTTTTTTTCCTGACTGTCCTACATTTATTGTGTGTCAAACAATTTAGTGAACTGCCCAAGGCTTTGACTTTTTGAATTTGCTCTTAATATCATTTAATATCAACTAATGATATAGGTCAAGACTCATTTTTGTCATTACTGCAAAACATTTCTGAAAGATGCAACATGAGTTCAGCAAGAACCTAATTTGTTACAGTATATAGTTTCATTTCAATTGTTTTATCCGTTCTCCACATTTATTGGTGCTTAGAAGCCTTCATACAGCATTCAAAGTTGAAGAAGTACTCAGATCAGATCCCTTACGTAAAAGTAACTGTACACAAAAATACTGTAAGTAAAAGAGTAAGTAAGTAAAAGACCTCCTACTTTGTAAGTACTACATACAGAAGTATTAACAGCACAATGTTTAAATGATATTTTATAATCTTCACATCTTTAACAATATTAGTATAATATAGTATAATAGTATTTTAGAATCTTTTTGGGGGGTTTCATTATGTAGTGCTAGTAAGAGATCAACTGAGCAACAGCTGCAATTAAAATAGCAGAGGCAGAGATATTCTAACTTTTAGTGCTTAGAATGAGCCACAACCGTAGAGCCAGGTAGCCTACATTTCCCACAATGCTTTTTAATGGCATCTTGCATTAGCCTCTCCCTGACAAACTGTTTTATTCATTTTTCAAACTCTCACTACTCAAATTATCTTCCCTTTCTGTTAACAAATGTTAAGTTTCAAGCCCAAGCTGAGATAACCCTGATTGCATCATTATGACATCATCAGGGTTATTTTAGAAAGCTACTAAGAGCAGAAACACACCAAGCTCAAAAAACTAGTGGTGATGAAGGCCAACTGTTGCAGTGCCTTATGTCGCCTTCTCCTGCTCCAAGAAGTGGCACTGACTACAGCCAATGGCCAGTTAGCATGTACGTTCTGCACCTGCACAACAGGAAATAACCCTCCACAAGAGCATGTGGTTGTAGTCCGTTTTCGTCATTCAAAAAGGGAAAGTGGAAGACGTAGGACTGCAGATATACAGACAATAAACAAAGCAGCATTTGCTGACTATTTTCACAGCACCCTCACTCACCACAGACTGTTTACACCCACATCTAATCAAGCATATGTCTGATAAGAATTTGCAAATGGCACTAGTCTTTTGGTTGTTGCTTTGATTTGCTAAGCTGAGCAGCCAATCAGAGTGGTCTCTCAGCGATGGAGGCCACAGACGATTAAACATGATAAATCAGCTGAAAAGCAATTGACAGGGGTCCAACTAGTGCCAACGGTGCAGGACACACTGCAAAAACTAATACTGCAGATGTTCACTGATGGCTCGACCTTAGCAGGAAGCCTTAAAGGCTCAAAGCTACAAAAGATACTATATTTTATAGTTTTTCCCAAATTGGGTAGCACTCTTTAAGACAAGTAAGATGAAATTCATGTGGAAAAAATGACAGAGTGTCCCTTTAATGTGAAAAGTGATCTGCCTGACAGACAAACATAGGGAGTAAAAAGTGGAGAAATGTTTGCAGAAAAGCATAAAGTGACATAAAACTTAAACAGAAAAGTTTAGTTACTTCCCATCATTAGTATCAGTGTTAACTTGTGTTGGCAACATACTTGTGTGCTCCGCGGCTTGTAGGGTGAGCTGCTCTCCAGGTCCTCCAGAATGCTGGTGAGGGAGTCTATTTCAGCATCCAGACTGGAGCGTCTCTCCTCCAGCGTCTTCTCCGGTCCTTTCATCTGTGAGCAGACATCACACACATGCACCACAGTGAGGGAATGTAACCAAAACAGTCTGTAGCAACATTAAGCTAAGTTACTTTCACAAGCTGCACTCCAAAGCTGAGGAGTAATTCTTGCTGCTGCCTTGTTGGTTACACCTCTTATGCTCTCGATTACAGTTTCTAAGTTCAAGTTTCACCTTGACCTCAAACAATCCTTTAGAAAGCCCCACATCACTAGCAGAGACTTCTCTCTGAGAAACGTGGCGAGAAATAAGCAGGGATGCGTTGTGTGAAAGACAACTTTTAAAATGCGGTGCACTATTCACCTCCTGCCTTTTGCTGCACTTGGATTTACAGTATCTCATTCTTCATGCATTATTCATTACAACTCATGCAGCAGTATTTCAAACAAAAAAAGTCAATTATTTAAAATAAAAGTCAGAATTTTTTTTTCTTCAATATTTTAAACATGCACTGTGTAACTGGTGATAAGACTTGCTCTGATTTTTATTTAACTAGTTTATTATCAGAGGAAGCTTGAAAGCATCAGTAACAGGATTAGTCTGAGACCTCCCTGATTTATTCATCCACATCCCTTCACCTAGGAGAACTTCCAACAAATGAAAAGACAACATTTTAAAGAAAAAAATAAGGAAATACAAATCTGGAAAGTATTTAAAATGATCTGACCATTAGTGACACTTGGTTTTCTATAAAATTCCCGGGAATTTCTCTGCAGAGTGACAGATATATTTTTAGTCCTCTGAACTATGCTGCAACTGCAAGAAGACTTCTTGCAATTGCCTGCGGGGGCTTTTTGAGTTGGCTGGATCAGTGACTGCTTTTTATTCTAATGTTATGTGTTTGGATTACCTGTCACAATCTATTACAGGCAGGGCTTGCCTGCATTTGGAGCTGAGCTGCTGCTTAAAAAACATCTAAGGCAATCATGAGCGCAGGGTAAACAAAGCACAACACTAATGGCTCGTGTCAAATCAACAAAAGAAAAATCAGGCAAACTTGTTTAACAGTCATAACGAGGAGGATAAAAGGAAACGCTGCATTCTTTGTGCTGTGTCGGAATTTAACAGGTAGGGCTTCATAACGTGGACAGCAGCCACAATGAGCAGCTAGCTGCTATTGTCTTTCTCTCTTCTGCTAAAGTGTTAACATCTCATAATCCAGACACCTCCCTGAGTGATAAAGACAGGGAAATGTTTCTGTCTTCTTCTGAGGAAATACCATCCAATCACTGCTTTATTCATTCAGTATGTCAGATTTCTCTACCAAGGCACACAGAACAGGACATAAAGTAATTTCGATGGATATCTGTCCCTTTTTGTGAACGGCACCCACAGTTTAGGAGTTCTGTTCTGGCTGCAGGACACATAATTAAGATACCAATGGTGTATTAAGGAATTAAGTTGCATGGGCAGTAAATTCTACAGCCACTACAACAGGAGGAGAAAAGTTAGCGATAAAAACAGTAATTACACACTGAATTTCTTATGCAACCCAAGCCTTTAAATCTCATTCATTACTACTGTCTGTGCTGTTAGGAAGAAAAGACTGATGACAGTAACAGCAATGGTAAAAAGGAAGAAATTAACTCTCTATCATGTTCACTTAATATATAATATGTTATTTTACAGCATCATTTTTATAATGCAATGTTTTTGCATTTTTTTATTTAACTTAAAGGACATGTTCACAATTTTTACTGTCAGTTTCAAGTTCAGCTGAAGCTAATGGGAGATTATACAACAACAAGGAGGCACAGTCTTAAACAAAGAGGGAATTTTACATTTAAAAGGATAAAAATTAGCAAATGTTGAGTTATGCAGTTGGTCCAGGACAGTGATGATAGGATAACTGGTGCACTGTTTGGTCAAATGCATGAAAAGTGCAGTATCATACTGTATGTTATCTATACAGTTTGTGTGGGAAGAGCAATGAATTAACACACATTGCATAACTTAAATTATTTAACATTCTGACACCAAACTTACAAAGGAAGAATTCATTCACGATAGAAAAGTAGTCAGATCAAATGAAGGACTAGAGGAGGGAGGCTTTTTTGTTCCTGCTTACACTGAACAAAGGAATGTGAATTTCACAGCAGAGGTCAAGTGCTGAGAGTGTCAGTCAGATCGCAGAGGCCAGATATCCCAGGAGGGCCAAATGCCTGTGGGTATTATGACCAGCAAAGCAAAGAAAAGTGGCCAGACTTCACCAATAGGTGTCAGTCTTCTATCCTTCCTGCATTAGAGCTCTCAGAAATGAAGAGAAAATGTTTGTGTGTGGGTCCTTGAGTAAGGAAAGCTGGAGCAGGACGCCTCTGCAGTTGGCTGCAACTCAAGTGGACAGACACTTCTGCTGGACCTGGTATGTGAACTCAGTGTGGAGCTCGGGGCTGTCTTCGCTTTCTGTGCCGACTCTTCGAGAGTTAGTGACACCCAAGAAAAATTTAATGCAACAAAAGACTCTCTCACCTGATAATCGTATGAGTTCACCAGCGGTGGTGGAGGAAAGGAACCAGGGGAGGATTGGAAAGTGGTTGTTTCTTCTGCAGGTGGTGGAGGGGGAGGGTAGTCCACTGGGATGAAGACACACACACACACACACACACACACACACACCAAGAGAAACAAAAAAACGGCTTATTAAACTTCCCCTTTTTTCTACATTCAACTGTCACAATTCAGAAAGAACAAACACAACACATCACTGTATTTGGATACAAAAGTTAGCGAATATAACATCATCTATTTTAGCGTTTCATTAACCTTTTCAACTAGTGCCATAGGAGAAGAAAAGACTTCACACACAATCACAATCACAAAATCATGCCAAACAATAAACGTTTTTCCAAGTTCAAAGTGTATCAAACATACATATGTCGACAGTGACCAGTTGACACACTGTGGTTTTTGAAAGTGGACTATACAGTATGATTACTGAGCTTAGTGTGTAACTGTGAAAAACTGTGTGTACGTATATGAATGAATCTCACTGGGCAGGTGCTTGCTGCATGGGTGGAGAATGTGCTCCTGTTCAAGTCTGTCCATTTAAAAAAGCACATGCACATATAATTGAACATTTACCTATATACACTGTAAAATGGAACTTTAATGTGTGCAAGTATGGTAAGTGAAAGCTGGATGATTGTACACCTCCGTGATTCATTAAGCTCGTTAGATCATGTCAACCACAGTGTTACACAATAATATGCTGGTGTCATCTATCAAACGTTGTAACACAGTTAAGCGTGAAATAAAGAGTACCAAGCAGTTTATTGCATGTTTTTATTAGTGGTTTAAAAGTGTTGTTAGCAGTTCTGCTTTAGCATTGGAAAATGCTTCACTCATAAAATTAAAGCTGCACTAATCAACAAATTTAGATTAATGAAAGAATCAAATGTTTATTCTGACTGTGCAGAATGTGAAACAGGGCAACTCCAACTCAGCCAAAGATTTTGTGTTTGCAGCTTTAAGAATGTTTTATTCTGTATGTTTATACTGGATAAAGTGTAAATTTGAACAATCTCTATCATTAGTTGCTGTTTGAATTATATGGATATTTTCAGTATTGTGTTTTATTGCTGCAACAAATAATTGTGCACAACATTTTGCAGCTCATCAGGATCTGAGTGATTATTACAACATAGGATGGCATTTAAGTAACAATTCAAAATTTAAAACATTCAAGTTATCTAGTTATCCATCATTTTTTGTGTTTAAAGATCTTAAAGGTTACAGTATAATGTAGTCAAGTCAGTATCTGTGGAATTTAGATTATAAGGGAACTGGTGCATAATAAGGAATTTCTAATAGACCAATTCATTAAGTGTGAACTGTAAAATCAAGACTGATATTTGAAAGAAGTTAGACAGTTATTACAAAAGAGAAAAGCATAGTGAAAGAATTGAAGAACTGGAGCCTCACCATCCCACGTCAATGGATTGACACACATAATTGCAGCAATTTGGTTAACTAAGAAGTACTAATCTGTAGTAAGCATGTGTTTTTTTCCTCATGAGATTGGAAATGTAAATGTTGTGTTACAAATGGGTTAGACTAGGTGTTTGTTCTGCCAGGGGAGGAGAGACAAGCCAAATTTGTAGTTCTAAAGTCCATGCTAATCCCAAGATTGCATCCAGCCACATGTTTCAGGGAGGATAAGGAGTTATGTGCCAAATTAAAACTGATTTGGCTTCTCTCGGCACAGGACTTAAGACTGAATCATTTGACCATATACTTCTAAGTACCAAACCAGACATGATCTTTGCAAATTAAAGGCTTTTATGAGATGTAATGGGAATTTGTTCCAATGCTAAGACTTTGATGAGTCCTGTTCAGAAATTCCATTTGCTTTCCATGGCTTTTATCCGTTTTCATTAGAATCTAATTGATGTCATCAATGTAGTTTATCCAATGCAGCTGACCAAATTAATTAAGCGCGGTTTTCAGTTGCCTTGACAAAACAGGCGAAAGAAAAAAAACTGAAGACAGAAAGATAATGCAGCATGGTTAAAAATTGGACACATGTCTGCATCTTGAGCATTACAGCATTGCAGAAATTGCGAGCATTGCATTAAACATTCCCTCTGGGTGCTTGAGGGCTCCATGTGAATTGTTTATATAATAACCTTGTGACCTCCGCTGAAACTCCAGAGTGTAACAGCTCCTCTAAACCTCTGGGAGAGAAAATAAAATATGCTGCTCGACAACAAGGATCTGCCCCTCCTGCTCCAGCACAGATCCTTTTTGCCAGAATATAAGTCACTTGTAACTTGTGGCTTACAGAGAATTAAAACATTAAGTTTCATGTACGTTTCTCTCGAACATCAACAATGTTTCGGATTTATCATTTCAGGAAACACATAAATTATAAATGTTTCAGAGACGCATGTTTAATTGAAAAGGTCTCAGAGTTCTGTATGTAGACCAGTGGAAAGCAAGACTTGGAGATGGAACAGAGGTCATTAAGCTTCTTTGTTGAAAGGATCTTTCTGGTTATTCCACTCTCTCGTCCTTATTTTCCTAGTACCCGTCATCATGCCAGTAATTTAGGATTGAAATGTGTTAATGTGCTAATGCAAAACACAATCATTAGTAGTGTTTGTATTCCCTGTAGTCCTTGCGAGCAAAAACCATTTTCTCTCATAAATGATTACAGTCAGCCCTGGAGTTGTTTGTGGCTCATTCAGGGTCAACAAACAAAAGAAGCCTTTTTAAATGAAGTGGCGTTCAGTGTTATAGCTTACAGTATTTCCGTAATTTAACATCCCTCTATAAAAGTAAATACAGTTAACCTTGAAAATACATTATTGGTCATCAGAGGATCTTTAAAATACAGTTTACATTTAAATGCTCGTGATAAATTGGTTTTATCGAGCAAAACGCTAAAATGCTGAACCTGTCTCTACAGTTCTGTGGGAAGTAAATACATGAAAGTCAAAAGGTAGTTACAACACACCCTTTCAACACAGAAACTCACACTGGAGATATGTACAAATTTTAATATCTGTGACTAAGCAATTTACCACACAGAAAAAAGGGAGTTAAAGTTGCTGGTTCAAGATTTAAAGGTGCCTTGTGGAGTTTTCTTGTAAACAAACAAAAATAATTTTTGCATTTGGCGTGTCACCAAAATGCATTATGTGTATCCTCGAGGTCTAACAAATGTGTCAAATGCATTTTCTACCTCATAAAACATTTACAAAGCTGATATTGTGAACATTTTAAACCTGAAATTAGTTTACATAAGTTTGCTAGCTTCAAGTCTTCTTTGCTGCCTTTGTAGTCGCATTGCTACGCTTCTTTGTGCATTACCAGCACCAGCTCTCGATCAGTGAAATAGAATGAAAACTGCAGCTGGAATGTGACATACACTTTACATTGTATCCAATTTTATGCAGGACTGAAGATGGCGGTCGATAGAATTTGATCATGTCTCAATTCAGTTCTGAAGGGGTTTAAAAACGTAAGAATCTAGCTTCTTTTAAAACAAAAGAGTAACACAATAGGTCATTTTAATTGTGACCAAGAACCAGACATACATGACACTGAGTGAAAGAAACGATGATAATCACTTATCAAGCACTAACCCTGGCCACTGTGCTCTGGTGAAGCATTGTGGGGCTTTCCTTACAGGGGCTTTGCAGCAGCTACAAAACTCATGGAAGCTAAACCAAAAACAACACAGTTACAATAATTAATTCTGTTTTGTCATTTACTTAACATCCACTAAATTAATAACTGATGTTTCTGCACGCTGCACTTGGCGTTACCTGGAGGCAAACTCGATGTTGCACTGCAGAATCTGCAGGTCACAGAATTCAGTTTAACATCAGCAGTAGGCTGAGCGCGGCCACTTCTCAAGTTATCAAAAACAACACAAGTTCTTACTTTAACATGTTGGGTGGAAGATACAAATTTAAATAAAGGACTTGTTCTCCTTTCAGTGTGACTGCCCTCCCACAAAATTCTGCAGCTGTTTCATTAACTTCAGGCAATTACCATGACTTATGTGCTTGTATAGGTCACCAGTCTGAAAAGTTACTAAAGAGAAATGTTAATAAAAGTTTCAATAAGAGCTTTGTTTAAAGAATCTGGGTATTTTGCCTTTCTGGAAGCCGATCCAAAATGGAAATGCATTATGCAGTACAAACAAAACAAGAGCTCACTCATAAAAACTTTGCTCCACATCGTTATTAATGGTTACAAACTGCACAGAGTATCTATCTTCTCAATCTGATGCTTTTGTCATCATCCGGCTGGAAAACTATTTTGCCAATCAAACTGATCACGTAATTAAGTTGGAAGCCATATATACAATGAAAACAATAACCATAAAACACAAGATACCCAGTAGGTACATTTTATATTTACATGTCAACATTTGTCAACATTCTAGTATTACAATGATTACTGTGCAATTAACTTAACTAAATAATAGTACAATGACAGTTTCATGTCAAGTGACACCATTTCATTACAGAAACTTTTCAAGGAATCTTTTCAGGAACTTGGTAACTTCACCTACATTTCTGTGACCACTGGAAACCTGGTTCTAGTTTTGGTTCCTGGGATCAGTTCCTGCCCCAACAAAATCTCATAGCAGATCTTTCTGATGGCACAGATAATTTAGCGTGGCGTTTTTGAGTGGAATATTTTGCTGACTGGCCAAACACAAGCCTCAAGGCAGATACAAAAAGTTCTGTGCTGCATTAATTCAGATACTAAACAAACACTAGGTGTACAGTAGTTAGTATCAATATTAGGGCTACATATAGTAACGTGTTATATTGTTATTCATATTTAAATGGCAGGTTCCATATGTACTTACTTAAAACTGTATAACCCTCACTGGCTTCCGACCAATGAAGTTGTGTTCAATGAAAAATAAAACCAAGTCAGAGTCATCGCCACCAGACATCAAATCTCAGGCCTCAGTGGTGCATCAAAACCCGTACGTCACCCATTTGCCCAATATTTCTGCCATATCTAATAACTCAAAATCAACACAGGTTTGAGCTGCAGTGCACTTCTCTTATCTGTGCAGTGCTTACGCTGTCATGCTTTAAAACAGTTTGAACTAGGTGGAGTGAGAATGGCTTCCGTGCTGTGAATGAAGCCGTTTCCATTTGCGACAATAGGGAGTTGAAAGCTCCAAGTGAGCACTAATGAGAGAAGCAGCAGGAACACCTACTTAATACGACAACTTCCCCTCTCTTTATTGGGCAATTAATTTTAAGTAGCTGCTTTGTGAAGAAGGAATCCTAATCAGTGATTAAAGTTATTTGAGAGGCCATAAGAGGTATAATTGGTTATCGAGAAGTGGAGTATAGTTAAGGGGTTGATAAAAAGGTGGCGACGGATCCAGCTGTGACACTGTGACCAATATTAAACTTTGTTTTTCAAGTAAGTGATACATTTATACACTTCAAGTACTGTATATGACTAATGATTGGCAGCTGTAATAGACAAACCCTTAAATCAATATGTGTAAACTCTTTCAAACTATTGTTGCAAAGTAATACAGAAAAGAGAAATACCAGCAGACAATCGTTTCTATGGAGAAAAAGATGGAAAAAGGTTGCAGATGAGTCTTTTTTAAGTAGTTCTGCTAGGGAGGATTAGTATAGTCTTTAGGGGGAGAAGAATGTATGCTAAAGGTTGAGCATATGTTTAGAGAATTACATATGCACAATGTTATCAGAGTTACATGTGTTAAAGCAGTGGCCATCTGGCCTTTAAGGACTTAAGACCAGGCTTGGCAAAGAACATGGCCACCTTTCACATAATGCTTCTAACATTTCAATGAAAGAAATCATCTGCAACAGAACACAGAAGAAACTGAGGAAAACTCAAGCACAGAGAGATTGGTTTTAATTTAAAACTTAAATCACAAATGTTTGTGTGTGTGTGTGTTTAATTTATTTATTTTATTGATTTATTGCTGAAAGCTTGCATTGCTGTTATCTGTTAGCATCTACACAACCTGCTATGAACTAAAATAAGAGCAGAGGATTGGGTTCACACGTGTCGTATGACAGTCATAACTCTAATACAGAGTAGTAGTGGACTGTTGGAGCATTTAGTAACAAAACTGAGCCATAAAACCTAAAATGTTAATGCTTTTATAAATGCACAAAGCTGAAGCAATCTCTATTAAAAATAAACGAAAATCAAAGATGTGCATGTATTTTATTTAGTAGAAAAAAAACACTACAATCCCTCTCAGACAAAATGGACAAAGTGCTTTAAGTCCTGGGTGTCAGTTCACATGTTTTATCTCTACATACCCATTCCAAATGTGCTGTGGCAGAGGTTGGGAGCACATTGTTTTGACATAATTATGGATCCTTTTCCCCCCATCTTCCACTGGAAAAGAACAGCTGAGCCCTGCTCTTAATTAGCATGATATGTATAGAAGACTGATTTATGACTTCATTTGGTTTAGAGATGCAAGGGAGGGATTTGAGGTCTTTGGAGATGTACTTGTTTTAAGTGTGAAGCCCAAAATTGGCTTCTGCTACTCTTGAGGAGAATTCCCATGTGAGGAGAAACCAGGGATCAGGAGCAATAGAAGGATTATGTTTTTGTATAAAAATCAAAGAAACAAATACAGTGAAAAAGGTAAATACATTTTAAAAAATAAATGGGGTGAACAATTAGAGCCTTATACTGTGATGTTAGCGTGGTTTTCTGATGAGTGAAAGTGTGATTCATCAAAGGTGGAGAGGGGAGCTTCGCTGTCATTTCTTATAAACAAACAGAGAGAGAGAGTAAATGAAGCCAGTCAAATGTCATAGCAGACAGTCACTGCTGTGTAAACTCAGCCAGTTTCATAACACAAAACCTTTCCAAGCTGCCTCTGCCACGCTAAGAATCTCCTGTAACCTTAGAGTCAGCTTTTCTACGGCTACGAGAGGTAAAGACATTCACTGTTAACCTAAATCCCATGGCTTTATGATCTATCAATATGCAGTGAACAAAAATAACAGCAGGGGAGTGCAACAGTGTGGGTCCACTTGTGTAATGTGACAGTCATAGCGGGGAGGGGATTCCCAGTACCACGGTGTAAATATTATGGTGGCATTTAAACATAATTACCATTTAATGGATACTTAATGTAATTTATTAGGGGTCTTACTCTCTTTAATGAACAACACTTTTTATTGGGTTTCTTAACTGTACTTGTTACAGTTGTCCCCTAACCCTATGCTACGCTAATTAGCTTTGATAAGCAAAAGATTCAAAGATTCAAGATTCAAAACACTTTATTAATCCCAGAGGGAAATTATTTAGAGATTATAAGCTAGGCAAACTGGCTAGGCTAACTGGGCTAACAAGTTGTTAGCCCAGCTGGCTAACGTTAGCACTAATTCTAGCAACACAGTACTTTTCAATGAAGTTAATCCAACACCTGCTGTATCATCAAACACTGAATGCACGTGTAACAGCTAACGTCAGTCCACCAGCTTGGAATTTAAGCGAATTATTTAGTGTCTTTCCACAGAGCTATTGCTCCAATTTGGCCTTCAGAAATTAGGTCAAGCTATATATCTTATTCTAAGCATATGAAATTTATGATTAAATATGTAGGACAATAAAAAGACGTATTTTTGGCAAAACGCTGTCAAATAGAAGAAGAATACGATTTTGTATGTATAAAATAAATTTTTAAAACCTTACTCAGCATTTAAACTTCCGTTAATTATGAAGACACCGCGTAAAACTTACTGTAAAACAAAGAAAACAACATGTCTAAATGTCTAAATAATGATAAAAAAAAAAAAACACAAGCTTCATATAGGCTACTGTATGTAGACTTTACACACACTACAGACAAAATGCAAGTAGTTGAGGCACGTGTTCCACTTAGATAAAAGTGTCCTTTGTATATGCTCTGAGCACAAGCCTGTGGTTTCTATGGGGACACTGCCAAACTCATTGGTGGATTTCCTGTAAATTCTCCTGGTGACACCCATGAGGGACTCTGACATAACAACCGGTAGACAGTTTGCCTCTGGCCAGTCAAGCAGGGAGGAATAAAAACAGCTTATGCACATGTTCGACACTTTTGAACTGCTCTGAGCAAACAATTAGCTGGTTTCTGGTAACTTAGTGTGAAAAGTTTTTTATCAAAAACAGCACTTCTCGGATGTTTAACTTTCACTATGATTATCCCGCTACATAAAACTTCTTGAGCTTGATCATCAGCAGACAGACACCGTGAGACTGTCTTCAGTATTAATTTATGTGGTTTTGAGGGTTTTGAAAAATCAGACTGGAATACATTATGTAATAGATTTTAATCGCTTAATATTATAATAATCTGAATGAAACTGCTAATGATGACTCATTCCATTATTTTTCATTTATTGCGGTGGCTCGCACTGTCTGAATGTAAATACTGTACATTCACATACAGGAAGAAAGAAAAATCCCCACTTGAAGGCTTGACTAAGATCATTCTAAGCAGACATTTGAAGCACCTTATACATCAAATATACAAGGAGTGAATCAAAGCTCAATGCAACTTTGAGAGAAAATACAGATCCTAATGTCATATACTGAATATAAAGTAGTACAACAATTAAAAGACAGCAGTGGCGAGAAATCCAAACCAAGTCAACCGAAACTGAATATCCAATCTGTTTCGGGAAAGCAACCTCCATCCTCGACATCACGTTTGACTCTCTGTTCTCATGTGTAGTTTACATCGAAACAGAGAAGTCCCAGCGAGCGCTGAGCCGACTCAAAATAGTCATCAACACATCAGCATGTGATGATCTATGCAGACAGTTGAACAGCAGATCCAAAACATGTTAAGCAGGATGGATCTCTACAGAGGATGTCATTGAAGAAGGTAAATCAATATCATACAGCAGAGATGTGAGGTCTCTTTCTTATAAAATATAATGATTTAGTGTTGTGCCATAGTGCGTCTGTGTGTGCACTTGTGAGGCCAATAATATACGGGTCTTTTAAATTATTTTTTCAGAACTTGGCAGCAGACTGTGCACTGTTGTCAATACTGTTTTAACAAACCTGAACCCATCATGCTTCAGAAAGGCAGTTTTGTTGCAGGCATATTGCAGTGGATTGCATTACCTTGTACAGTTATTCATAATATTTTGTCCACCTATCCAACAGTAAGTTGCAGAGCTGCTCATAATGTTAATCATATAACCGCCACATCCATGTTGTTGTCTTTCCCTAAATACTGCAAATATCTAGACAAAATCTACATAGTTAAGTTTGGATTTAAGCAGCTGCATTTAAGAACTGAAGCAGCGGCTTTTCTACAGGGTTAAATTATATTTCATAAAGCAAACACGACTGACCTTCCTACAGCACATGTACCATATGAGATCAACTTAAACCCTAAAATCTGATCTGCTATAAAAGATTTTGAGTGAAAGGTCTCTGTCTGAGACCTATATGTCTTTCACTTCCTCCTCCTGGGGGCTTTAATCAGGACAACTTCACACTAAAAAAAATAATAAATCTGAGGGCAGACTTGGCTAACTGCGCACCCCCCACCCCCGTACCAGCTTCTTTGTCCACACAACACATGGCCTCAGACTGCTCATTCCAGCCCTGATACCGGCCTCTGCTAGACAAAAGGGACAGCGAGGCCATGTGCCAAATTGACTTGTCCCTAATTTTTATGCTAATCCTCAATTTTACATCCAACAGCCCCCACATTTGATGTAAAAGATATTAAATAAATAAATGAAGGGAGACCCAGATAATCTGGTCATAAAGACGACTTATCCTTTGACATGTGGAGATGTCTGGTGATGGCTCTACATATATGCAAGTTCAAAATACTGACACCAAGCAATCACTGTCATTGTCAATATTAATATTTTAAATAAAAATAATACGAAAAACTAATGTCACAATATTTTAACATTTAAATTTCATCAGATGCTGTAACATACAGAAAAGCAATAAGATAATGTTCAGCTACACAAGGACTTTAAAAAGGCTGTAATTCTCATTTCAATCAACAGAATAGGTGACCTCAACTGAATCTTCATAATGAAGTAATTTTACACATTACCCACTTTATATGATTACTCTGACAGTGAATATGTACAATAGACAAAGTGGGATTAGCTGTTTTTTTCTCAGGTCACTGGGGTCATGATATATGAACAATGTAGTTCTGATATTGCTGAACTCATAAAAGTGAAACATTTAAAGTATAATCTGACAAGAATTATATTAACTGCAAATGTACAGTATCCCCACCCCTTTCATATTGTTTCATTAATCCTCTTAATACCCCCACAGTGATTAATTGTGGAAAATAAGACAGTGGCATTAAGTTGGGATTAAATGTTATGTAGCAGAATGACATTTTGGAATTACAAAGCTTTAATGACACCACAAATCATCAACTGGATATACATTTTTTATTTATTTATTTAGTGAATATGCCAGTGGTTAAAAGTAAAAATCAATACTATAGTAGAAAAAGTTTTTGTGTGAGATTTTGATGCACTGTAATTCTACTAAATACTGACGTAAATAGAAAACACACTGGTCCTATCACTTTACACAATAGTTATTTTCATTGTAGGCCAGTCTAAAATATTTTCACCCGAAATCATAATCACAAATTTAAATTTAAATTTTTATTAATTCCTATGTATGGTCCAAACCTATGTATAGTTGGCATTTTTTAAGAATACCCTTTGATTGTATTTGCATTCTGTACTACGTTCCTATATAGTAATTAAAATTAATTAAAATAGTATAGTAAAGTAATTAAAATTCTTTATGGCGCCACTCCTGCCCTGAATTCAAATTTTAGACCTTCACATAGGTGTTCTCTAAGTTTGTATAAACTGCAGTGTAAAGAGATTCAGTAGTTGCTCTCTTGTTGTGTATAGTAGACAGATATTGTATAGTATAGTAGTGTATAGCATAGTAATATTGTGTAGTGTTAAAACATAAAAAAAAAATCCTGCAGCTTCCCTCGTTAAAACTGTTTCTAATGTCAAGCTAGATTACAATAAGCAACAAACCATATTTAAGTGGAAAGGGACTTTAAGATTAAATTTAAAACACATTCAGAGCAACTTAAACCTCAACAATGATGATGTTTTGTTTGTTTTTCTCAGTGGTGGGCAGAGAGCAAAAAGCAGTCGTCTAAGAACAAGCTTTACAAAACTAACATCTGGAGTACCAGACAGGTCCACAACTCAAACCACAAACCCCCACAGACAGCAGTGTTTTCAGCCTGACAGTGTGTTCACTGCTTGCTGAATTTCATAACCGTTTCCCCTGTTTTTGGAAATCTAGGGCTCTCAGAGGGGTTTGAGGGCAGAGGTTTAGATAATGTTCACATTACAACACATATACCAGATGGGAAGGTGGGTTGATATTTGCGTGTATAATATTTTCTGTGTGTCATGTTCTACCTTCATAACATCTTGCTCACTGAAGAGTGCAAGTGGAGTCTGAATAATAATTACCATATTTTGGAGCTTCAGCAACATTGTAGCCACAGTGTTGAAAACATTCTTTACACCACGTCATGTACAGTTGTCTTATGGTATAGTAAAGTCACTTTGAACATATGCAAATTACAGGCATCAATGTCTTTAAAATGCCTGTAAGTAGCAGTAAGAGTAGGTGTCTTAACTTTGCAGTTTTCAGTATTATTCCAGTGACTCCAAACTCACTTCCCCTTTTCTTATAGCAATTAATGTGGCAATATAGATTTAAAAACAAAAGTATATTGTAATTCTTAATTTAATTTATCAATGATTTTAATTCATTCTTTTTAGGGGAAATTAAATACTATATCTGATAATATGGTCCCCACTGTCAACAGATATTACACATCAAAGATGATTATAAAAGCAGTTGTTGCACTGTGGAGTCATATCTGCCTCATGTAAAACAGACACAGAGTTATGCTCTGTTGAGCACAACCTCTGTTTGTGTACAAAAAAATCTATTTTATTAAATGGTCTTTAACTCAAACATATACATCTTTCTACTGCTAGAGACAAAAGAAGAGATGAATAAGTTACACTTAAACATTACAATCCTGAATCTCAATTAGTAAATGTGTTTACAGCATTTTGACTGGTAACACCAGCACCCTTTTTAAAAAACAAACCATCAGCTCCCATGAGGCCTAAAACAGCAGACAGCACAAGACTTCCTGAACTCCCACAACTGCAAACCACAGTACTTACAATGTGTGTTCATTAGAAATTAAGCATGCAGCAGGGCCTCTGTCACAATTAACTCAACAATTCTATAAAACATTCACAGTATATAGTTGACATTTGTGTGAACTGCAGACAGCCAGGATGTAAGAGATGCTATATGTCACTCTTACAGTATTTCCATTTCAACCAGTGAAAAAACTAAAGTACACCAACTTTATCACTATGGAAACTATGAATAGTTATAATATCTGGCAAACAATGGGAGATCAAGCAGCTGCATTAATTGTAATAACTGCGTTTTGTAAGTAAATTAACAAATGAAAGAATTTGGTTCAGCAGCATTTTCAAAGTGAATCACACTAAGGGATCATTTAAAGTTGAGGTTCTGTGCTGATTTAAAGTGACTCTGATGTTGGACTACCCACTCAGGTTCACTTGTTCTTGAGTGAAAGCTGTGGAAAGTTCATTACTGAGAGAAAAAAAATCATAATTTAAGCAGAAGCAGAACATGAATGTGGACTAAAAATGGAGAATGCAACATAAAATATGTAAAAACAGTGGAGATACTGACTTTGAGATGCAAATTACATGTTAATAATAAATGCAACAAAACAAAGAAAAATAAATACACTTCTGGCCTAATATGATTTTTTCCTGCTAGACACACAGTTAACAGGAGGTAGGTTAAATACATTGTCAGATAATGTCTTGACAATAGTGATTTTGTTTTGTGTGTTGTTACCTGCAGGGTCAGACAGGGTGGGATCTCCAGGCTGTTTGTAAGGGTTAAACTTGGGCTTGGGGGCAACCACAGGGGCAAATTTCTTAGGTGCCTGCTGCTGGGAGATGGAGATGCTTGCACTACCCAAAGAAGGAGTAGTCTCCATCCTGGCAGTCACTTGTCCCCCCTGGTCGTTACTGTTTGCTGGGTTCCACATGGTTCTGAAAATGAAAGACAAAAGTTATTAAAACTCAATATATGACCAGTAAATCTGTTCATTTGAGGGCAGAAGCACCAATGGTTTCTCACTTTCTTCAATAATCTACAGGAAACATGAATGTAAACAATGCCAGTTTCAAACTACTCTGACAAATAGGCTTGGAAAACTGAAAATGTTAATGGTTTGCAAATTTACAACTTCTATAATACAACGATGGAGAAATCATGCATGGGCGCTGTACATTTGATCTCTTGTGGGATGTATTGCACTGCAGACATCTGCAAACATCTGCTATTAAGTAACTGTGTCTGCCTTTTAAAATCTCAAAATTTGTGGTTTTGGGGTCGTGCCTGCTAGTGATGGGTCGTTCGCAAACGAGCCGGCTCTAAGAGCCGATGCTTTGGAGAGAGCCGGAAGAGCTGACCCGTCAGGGAGAGCCAAATCTTCAGCCACTCTGCTCAGCTCTGCTGAGAATCCATGCAGGCAGGAGCGGGACTTTATTTTGATGGGCACACTATGCGGCCAATCAAATGCAAAGACAGACTAGGATCATACCATTATGTGAAAGAAGGAAGTGTAGTGGTACAGGCCAGGTGCACGGAGTGACGTGGAGACTTAAATGCAAGTGCGTCGCGAAAAAGTGAATAAATGAGCAAAAATTTCTGAATGCCAACCTGCAGTAAAGACTTTTATATAAAGTGTCATAATGTTAAGACTTTGGCCTTTATTTATTAGATTTGTTTGCTGTGGTTCTGTGTTCAGTCGCTCGGTTAAAGGTTTGATTAAAATGTTAAATAGTAACTCTGTATTTTTTTGTAATATATAAAAAATGCATAAAAAATAAGGCATTTATGAAAACACTGAATAAAAATTGCTTACCAACACACAAACCATTCATAAGTAGCCTTATGTCTATTCCTCTACACTGCTTTAAAGATGATGACATAAAAATATTATACACACACAAACACACACATGCTGTGTGCTCGTCCTTCTATATTTACACCAGATTTGAAAGAGCAACATTATACAATGAAGTATCTTCAGACAGTGTTGAGCTACAATGAACCAAAGCCATTAATCAGAGTAAAAGTTTCCTCAAAGATTTAACTGTCTCACTGAGAACATTGTCTTCTCATCGAGGCCATGACGTTATAAAACATTTATTTGCAGAGATACTGCACAAATGCAAGTGTGTAAAAATAATTACAGGGACAGAGCAGTGCCAATGAAGGAGTGCCGCCCCTCACTGAGGAGTTTTCTGATTAATTGACTTTAATGCAGCGTAATATGATGTTTTCCTCTCCCACTCTTCAGAATGGCTGCCACCTGACTGCTGTACAGTCAATTAAAACATAATACAAATTGACTAAAGCAGTCAGCAGCCAGTGATTAGGTTTCCTCAAGACAATTAAATCTGAGAGAGAAAGCAGAGAATGGTAATTCATGATTCATGATTTTCTTTCTTCATTTCCTACTGTCACATTAATTTTGTTATATTTAATGACATGTCACTTATTCCAACGAGTATCTTACAGATGTTCATAGTCATCTAGGTGTCCTACGTATGTGCACCAGGGATATTCTGCCTGTAGTGCAAATGTGAGATGTCTCCGGCTGTGTATCACCACAACTGATGGGTGTAATAACACCACGCTCATATGCACATTTCCACACAAACCCCTCTGCTGGAGTTCTGTCTGTATTATCTGTTTGGCAGTGATTGAGTGTGGCAGTAAAAAAGCAGTGAGAAAGACACGGGGATGCTGGATGATTGCTGGGCGGCTTCGTAGTGAGCTGAGGTAATTTCCCTCGCCGCCAACTCAACTCTATCGTTTGTCAGCCACAACTTGCGCCGCTGGCAGCTATTGTGCCAACAGCAGTCAATCACACAGCTTATAAATCTGAGCCACAGTCAATCGGCCTGCTTATGAAACCGAACAGCAGTCAGTCGCTCAGCGTTGGAATCCACTGACACATCTGGCGGTTCCAGCTGGTCACATGAATACCTAGTGGCAGGATATCCTGGAGTCAGGCAGAGATTAATCGCAACAAATACTTCAAAGGAAAAAGATGGCTCTGTTTGAAATATCCTTTAAAAGAAAATTCTAGATAGACTGATTATAGAGATTCACAACTTCAACATCAAAATACTAACAAGCATTGAATAATGATACATTTTAATTGTGGTGTTGATTCATTGGCATTGTAGCTGTATATGTGGTTTAAAAAAAGTGTAGGAGAGATGCAGTACATGTTACTGATTGGTAAGAGCATAAAAAGAGATGACATTTCAAATATAACAAGTCCTCCAACCTAAATCAACATTGAAGTCATTTGTCCCTACCTTCTCATATGACCCATAAGAACATCTCTAGAAATAGCGCCCCTGTGGCAGCAGGCATCTTTTGAAATGGCAGCCTAAAGACCAATTCACATAGAAATGCCTTTTAAATGGTTTCTTTTATGTCACTCCCACATGTCACTCATCTCATCTCAGAGCAGATAGAATTCCATTTTATCATTTGTGGCAATCCATACTGACTCCAAAGTGTGTCAAACATTGAACTGGTGTCTGTAATGATTGAGCTGGCTCCCTGTGACACTGTGAGCTTCCTGGATTCACTTTCTCCGGCCTCTGGAACAGACAGAAGACCTCAATAAAATCAATAAAACTATAGGACATAAAAATATAGCTCATTAATTTCTGTTGAGCCTACGTGAAAACTGTTGGTAATATAACGACTGCTAAAGGTTTCCAACATGTTACTGTTGGTCATACCAGTAACAGTGACAGGCAGTGGCGGCCTGTCAATAGAGGGCGCTGGGGCGCCACCCCACCTGTCTCACATGAAGAAGAAGAAGATAGGAATCACATAAAATTATTTTTAAAAAACCTAAAAATTTAATAAACGATCTATACATCATACAGTCCATGAGTACAGTGTATAATCTGCATTGAAGTGTAGTTTAAAAATGTTCTCTCACTCGTTTACCGCGACTTAACGGTCGTGTGACGTATTTCCTGTTCCTTTGGGGCGCAAAAATCTTTACCATAGACCCACGCTATAACTGGTGCATGCGCACTGGAACCCCCTCCAATACAAAGTATAGGAGAACCTTGGGGCACAAAATTTTGCGCCCAAAGCCCGCCCACAAGACTGACGCCTCAGCTCCAGACCCGGAAATTCAAATGGAAATTCACTGCAGCGCTTGTTTTTTTGTTTACAGGCAGTCGGAGGAGCAGTTTTTTGTCATGGATAATACAAATTCAGATGCTAAAAACTGAACTGTTTCACAGAAGAACCCCACAGGAAAAGCTTCGGCTTAAAGATTCTGGACCTGACCAGCCGGACATCAAAATCAAACAACAAACGCCAGACAGACAGTCTTAATATAAGGCAAATTACTAGCACCAAAAACACAAAAATACACTTACATGCAACACAGAAACATTTGATTTAAACGCATGGATGCACAACCTTCCTGTGTGAAGGACACATTATCCTTTGCTTCTAATAACTGCAGTTGTTGAGTGAGGGTTAATGAAGCAGAAATTGGGGTGATGAGTTGGAGAGTAGTACACTTCCTGGCTTGGGAACACTTGCCTCCACCACCTGTTACCTCAGTCTCGGTCTCCTCTCCCGCAGCCTGCCTGTGGAGGATAACACTGGCCTGGCGGGCTGCCTGCTACAGTGGTTGGAGGTTAAATGGATTCCACCCTGCCACTCTCTTATCATAACTGTCTCCCATTCTGTCAGAGCAGGCCGCAAATGCAATTCCCCAACCCTAGGGTACACCAACCAAGGCATCTGTTACACTTAATAAAGTGCTGACCTAAATTTAACTCTACACTCTGCCACTTATGTGGTCCAAGGGGGCCAGGGAACCAGGGAGAGGGGATTTGGTTTGTTTATGAATGCCATCACAAATGCTTGTAAATTCATCTATAAGGACATCAAATAGAATTAAAGTATGGTTTTAACTCACCAGAAGACGCCTGTGTATTTCTTGCATGCAGAGTTGAGGACTTTTATTTCCAGCTTCAATAGAAACATTCTTGATTCTGTAATGACAGATTACTTTCTTGTCATCATTTCTACCTTTACTCCTGACAACTATCATTGTATTGGGTCTCACCAACAAACTGTGTTTCCTAGTTCCTAAATTACATTCCCAGCTGTATTAATGAAGAACTACATTTATTAATGGAAAATTAGAGAATTAGAGATAGCTGGGATGGGTGGTGGGTGTACAATATGCAGGACTGTCACAACAGAAGTTTGACTCCAGAGCCCCATGTGTGGTTGGGTGTATGCAATAAAATACTTAAGGTTAGGGATGGTTTTGTAAGGGTAATAAATACATGAGGTTGCAGTTTAGTAAAACGTAAAATAATGACCTTTGGTTATTCTTTTGACATCTCATACCAATGCCTCTGGCATCACTATTTGAAGCCAGGGGTATGGGGGCTGCTGTCATGACAACAATCAAATGCCCAGTTATAGTTGTGGAAACATCAAAGTTTGGTCAGGTTTAGTTAAAAAGCCAACTTGGTTAGGGTTAGGCACCAAAATGCTAGGCTTATGTTAAATGAATAGATAATAAATACAATCAAAACATAACATAAGTACTTCTTGGAGTTTTCTATGGGAGTCTATGTGTTGTTGATCCCCCCAACCATGCAGTCCTCATCTCTACCCGGACATTTGTCTTAATATAGATCATTATTGCATTAGGTATTGCTCTAGGCATCAAATATTGACACAACGGAGTTAATACTGTAGCTGACATCCCCTGCGTCCCATAATGATCATTGTTATGAGATGCAAAAGGACAAAGTGGCAATAATTGAGGCCCCGGGAACGAGAATGGGCTTAAAATACTGTATAAAATACATAAAACATACCTCAACACTTTGAGGTTCAAAAGAGGATACACTTCTCACAATATGTGTGTATTGATTTAATCTATTCACATTTGTTAAAGAAAACTATTGACAGATTAAGGTTGGGTATTATTATCAATTATAGATCATTCATTCATATCCATGAATATTAATATTGTAGTTTAATAATATTATGTAACAAGACAGCTGCGCTCTTACTTCTTTCAATAGTCCATTGAGAGACAATAACAGTACATTGTGGGTGTATTCAGCATATTTCTGGTCATGCCATCACTGAGATTCGTCCTTCTTTCCTACAATTCACAATTAACACAAAGCCTGATTCCAGCATTTACCCTTCATGTGTTCTTAACTGTCAAAAAAAGGAGAAAGTGGAGAGAATCCTGCAGAGGAGAAAGAGCGAGGGCAAAGAGCTTCCACTCTCCCGTGTAGATTTACTGATCTGTCATGACTTTATGTGGTCGAAATGGAAAAGAGAATTGGGCTATGTTTACAGCACCGTAAACCTTTCTTTTAAACCCAAGGACTTGGCCACCCTGAAACTGTAGCGTAGCACCCATAAAACTTAGGCAAACTGCATCTTTTAAATCTGTTGAAACATTTATTGATTCTTTTTAGATCTTGTTTTATTTGCTCCTTCTCTCCCACCTCTGGGTTAATAGAAGTGAAACAGAGGACAGCAGAGATACGGAGGTTGGTAAAAGGTTTGCATGCTAACAGAATGGAAGTCAGAACAAATGAATAGAGGGAGCTCCTGGAAGAAAGTTGGGATCAGTTTGATGGCTTGATTTTCATTTCATTTTCTTTCTACATTCCAGCATTTAGACAGCTGTCTGGATAAAATAGTTTTGCGTCAATGACATTTTAAACATTTAAAGGTGTTCTCATCCTACAAAAAGGCCAGAAGTTAACAACAAGAGATTTTGCTTCTCGATTTTTAATCAGTTTACAAAAAAAATCTGTGAAAGACTGGCCATCTGTCCAGGTTGTACCCTGCCTCTCATCCAATGGAATTGGCTCCAACCCATAACAGGATAGGCTGCATGGATGTTTTCACATTATGCCATTATGGGTTACTGAGTATATGTTGATAGACATAAAACACATTCAGTGTTCTGAAACACATTCAGTTTGCTTCTATATATCAATATCTGTGTGTCATTGTAAAGTTTACAAGTTCTTCTCATGCCTGCATGCGTTTTCTCTACTCTCTGGTTTTTCTTACAGTCCAAAGTCACGCAGGTTAATTGGTAAATCTAAATTGCCTGCAGGTGTGAATGTGAGCGAAAATGGTTGGCTGCCTTTCTGTATGTCAGCCCTTTGATAGACTGGCCATCTGTCCAGCATGTATCCCACTTCTTGCCCAGTGACAGCTGGGACTGACTCCAGTCCCCCTGCAACCCTTAACTGGGTAAGATGTGCACTCAAGGTAAAGGATGGATGCATATTCAGTATCAGTGTATTTGCATCTTGCTATTTATGTTAATAATCAGCATAACTTAATTTCTTCTTCTTCAGTTTCACTTTAGTTTGGTAGGACGGCACAATTTCAAAGAATGTAAACACAGACTATTTGAGGCAACAGGCAAAGGAAATAACAAGAGCAGATAATAATCACAAAGAGTCAAACTGACAATCCAAAAAGGAGCAGAAAGAGACAGGGTCCAAATAACAACCAGGGAACAAGGCAAGCAAGGTTCTGGCAAACAGGTTAAGTCTAAAGGCAGGTAAACAGATCCAAACAAGAAATACATCTATGGGAAACAGGCAATCAGAATCAAACTAAGAACATATGACTGGCAGGGAAGGGGGGAAAACAATTTAAGATCATCATGTTGCTCAACAATCTGGAAACTAATAATGGGGGATTTGACTCATATATATATATATACCTAGGATGAAATGATAGGAGGTTGAAACCAGGTGTGGAGGAGGAGCAATGTTAGGTGTGGCTTTGGCAGGAAAACCAGGCAGACAAAGCAGGAAAGTGAATCAAGGGAACGAGAGTGAAGTCATGTGGTGGCATGGCTAGGAAACTGGCATAAGGAAGAGGAAGCCAAAAACAACAGGGCCCAGGCAGAAATCATTATAGTTCACATACATCATATTAATATTATGCTAAAAAAATAAGAAAGAAGAAGAAGAAAAGAGGAAGAGTAAAGATTCAGAAGTGTGAAGAGATGAAGGAAACAGTCAAATCAAATCAAATCAAATTCATTTATATAGCACTTTAAAAACAAGATCTTGTTGACCAAAGTGCTTCACAGAGATAAATAGTTAATCATAGAAAAAAACAATAAAATAAATGAATAAAATAAAATAGTACACAAGGAGCAATAAAATATAGGCGATAATTAAAATAAGATTAAAAGGAAGTTTTGCACTCTAAAAAGCCAAGGAATATAAATACAACAAGAGAAGGAGCAGTTGTTGATCTTAGAAGAAATAAGATAACACTTTATTGATCCCACGAAGGGGAAATTCACTTGTCACAGCAGCAGAGTAAAACTGACATCTGACAA
>JAUMHL010000021.1:4621168-4635057 GCA_032362345.1 Sandelia bainsii | reverse complement strand
AGTGCATTTTAGGTTCATCCTGAAATTTCACCCGAAAGCCGAATATCCCTAACTTTTTGTGAGTAGTGTATATATGCTGACATAAAGGCAAACCAGCACACATACTGTACAACATTTATATAAGTTTTAATCATCACGCTCAGGTTTGCTTGCTTTCTTGCTTTCATCTTCTACAGCAGCTTTCCTGTGTGCTGCTGTCAACAACCCCACAGCACCCACTACAGCATCGGAGGGTAATAGCACAGACAATGAACGGGGTACATGCACCTGCGCAAGGTCTTCCACACAAAGCATGATCGACTTTTAACATGAACAACATCTTAGCAGCGGGTTTGTCGTGTGTGTATGCACAGGATGCATTCAGGCACGATATTCAGTGTGGGACATCTGCATTTTGATTTTTCATAGTGCTCAGAGATCAACACAGTCATTATAGCTCTGCGTGGAAAATTAAAAAAAAATAGAGTTGTGTAAATAAATGGTCCATGTGGTGTATAACATAAGTCAAACTGGGACCTGTGTAGACAGAAAACAGAAGCATATCTGTTCTGTGTGAGACAGATGGCTGAAAAATGTGGCTCAAATTCCACAGCAGGCTCATTGCCCCTAATTCCACACAGTTCTGCCTTTAAAGGAGCAGCTGGTTATGTTATTTTGTAAAAATAAAAATAAAAAACAAGGTAACACACATTGTGTTGTAACATCTTTGAATGTGTCAAATTTAATAAGGTAGTAAAGTATTAAAGTGGGAAAGAAACCACTTTGAACTCTGAGCCTTCTCTCTTACTCACATCTTTTCTTGCACAGCCTACACCAGAACAACAAATCAAAAAAGATGGTGTGTAACAAAGAGCGGTGAAAACAAAGCATTTTAAAAACAAGACAACTTTACAACAGGAAAGTATTGAAAAATGCTGTAATACTGGTGTAACCGTCAATGACTTGTTAGTGCTAAAGTAGCTGTCAAAAAGGAGATCAAATCAGTGTTCAGGAATGACACTGATCACTGATCTACAAGGAAAGATGTAGTGCTTCATTTTCAAATTACAATTATATTTTACAAATTACAATTACACAATGAAATTACATTTTATATATTCTTTTATGATATCTTTGGTGATAAGATTGAAATATAAAACCACACTGTACTAGATGCAGCTCTAACTGATAGATGATATATAGTATGACTTTAACTTATCTGACATGTTGACTTGTGTGTTCTTAATACAGTTACAGTGAAAAAACACAACAACAGAGTAAAAGAACTTGCTGTGGCTGAGGACACAAACATCCAGTATTTCACCACTGCATTCTGAAATCACTTGAAATATTTGAACTATTTATACACTGCGTTTTTTCCCATCCGTCTTTGTGTTTGTTGTGCTGTGTTCTGATGTTTTTGCTGTTTATTATCCTCACTCTGACTGATACGGGGTTTACATTCTTTCTCCGGAGCACAGCAGAGAAGCCCACGCACAATCATCTTTTAATATCTGCTCAAATCCCTGCTCCTCCTGCCGTCTGAATGGTTCTCACTTTTGATATTTTTCTCTGCTCTTAATGCTACAATTCAGACGCCGCGCTGGTGTCTCACACCCACCTGTCCTTTCAATGCAAATGCTTTCAGTGCTCGACGCTCAAATGGCTAACAAAAATAAAAGATGAATCAAAAGGAAGGCGGGGGAAAGAAGCAATGATCTTAGTATGTGTGAGTAAGACTCAATATACGACATGTTAAATGGAAAATTTCTGTTTCAGTTTGTGGTTACATTCTTTGATGATTGCAAATAATTCACAGTGGGATGTTACTTTGTGTGTGCCGAGCCCTAAAGTGCACATCTGTTCAAATAAACTTTCTTCAATACCAACGGTTCATGTGCCATTTTGGGGACACAAACCTGAACTCAACACACTGAAGACATCAGTATATAATTACCAATGATTCATTGATTACTTGTGAGAAGAACGACATAACAATGGTTGTAGATTGCCTGCAAATTAAAAGTTGTATCTATTTACATACATCTACTTTTGGGCATCGCAACAGTGAAGCGAAGGCAGAAATCTCAGTGACATATCTCAAAGCCTAGGTAACTAAAACCAAGACTCTATGCATCATTAAAGACTACAAGGATTGAGTAGAAATATGTTAATGTATACGTTAAGCACAAGGCTGCTGTTTAATATTTTCCCACGAAGGACTGCTACCAGTAATGGGTTGGTCACTCAATGCGTTCATGAAACTGGCCATTTTTAGCACGCGTTAAGAACTATCTTCAGTGGCGGAGGAATGCACATCTGACCACTCAATGAATATTTCTGGCAGCAGGACAGTGGGAATGAGTGCAAATAAACTGTGACCATATAATGAAGGAATATGTCAGCCAGTCCACTGATATGATTGATGTGATTTGAATTTTTTAAATGCATTTGTTTTTGTACAATGAGAGAAAGAAACAAGATAAATCAGTAGAATCGGTTTTGGCCTTTTCATGGAATTTGTTGACGGCAAGAGAAATATGCAGTAAAATATCCCCCAACGTAAACAAAGCAGTCAAGAGACTGAAAGAGGACAGGCAAAGAGACACACGAGTGCAGAATCTGAGCAGTATTTGAACATATCTGTGTCTCTATGCACATCTCTATACTGTCGACTACTTCTAAGACATCAGGTGCATATAACTGAAAGCAAAAGTAATGTACATTCCAACCAAGTTGCCAAAATCACAATATGGCGTCATCTTTTGACACTGTGGTACATGTGCCAAAATAAAGTGTCCAGTGTGGCCTGACCTTCAGACTGAGGGGGAAGCTTTGGAGTGTTTGGTTGTGACACCCTATTTCCCCACAGAAACCGAAGAATCAGCCGAGCTCGACAGGTCTCACTGGCGTCTTTTTGTGTTAGTCACTTAATTAGTTGACTGATCAATATGGCTCAGTGACTCATGTTGCAGTTATGGCCAAAGAAACCCAACAGTGATTTTTTAGGTTCATAAGGCTCGATGCATGTGCCTCAGCTCTATGACACACGTGTCATTTCAACATTTCATCTTTTCACAATTCAAATGTTTTTCTACCTACACAATGACAAATGCACAGTGAAATGGGCGAGAAACGAATGCTAGTACTTTGTAAACGTATTCACTGACTGAAAAATGCTAAATCTAAAAAATTACATTGTCGTCCAGCTTTGGTCTAATACATTGTGACTACAATACCAGGTTAATAGAATATAGTGTTTGCATTTAGATATTTATTTAAACCATGCAACCTACAACCAGTCACATTCAGCCTGGACTGAAGAGCTGTAGGCATATTTTATTAATAATAATAATGCTCATTTTGCCATTTGCAAAGGGAAGGGTCAGCTACCAGAGACTACAGGAACACTGGCCTCTCCCATAGCTCCCGTAAATGGCAAAGTGCAGTGTGATTCATATTAGTGATTACGTGCTCAAAGAGTACACATTTTCTGTTTGATACTGGTGTACAGTGTTCGGTTTTGAATATCATCATGCTTTATCTGGTGCTGTTCTTTTCCTCCAATAAACTCATAATTAGATTTTCTGGTGTAACTCCAGCTCTACATCATTAATAGCTGCTGATGAAACAGGGCCTTGTCTGTACTCTGTTGTACAGTATGTTGCATGTCTCCTTTCCTTTACATTTAACAACAGCTGAAGGCAATGTGGCTTACAGTTCTAACAAGTCTAACCAGATCCTAATCTGACCAGTTTAAAATACACTACAGAGCAGTATAGAGTATGTATTAACTACTCTTATCCATACATTAACCATGATGCATGGTTAGACATGGTCCCATGCTTTAGTGATGTGAACACATTCGATGTGTCACAACTTTAGAGTTTCCATTTCCCTCATGGGCCTTTGGACTGTAGAAGGAAACCAGCACACCCACACAACCCACACAATCACAATGTATACTATACAAAACATATGTATATGATTTGAACTTCGCAGTAAACACAGTCTGATTCAACAGTTGTGGACCCATTGTAATTCCAGGCCTTTTCTCCTGAGCTGGTGCAGTCTAACAGATAGTGTAACATAGTGTGGAGAAAGGTCTGATGATTAAACACGACATGCTTCTTTGTTTATTTAATTTTGACTTCTGCGAGCTCCTGCTACTTAATGCATTCAATTATGTATCAGGTTACTGCTCTTCTGGATCAGCTTTGACGTGTTCTGTGATAAACAGTAAAATTCCCTTCTTCATGCTCATAAAATGAGTAACCACACCACAAGAAAGCACACACGAATACACACAATACAATGCTTTAAGTGAGGCATATGACATTGGTCGAAAGTGCACATGCAGTCACAAAACTGGCTGCATGTGTATTGAAGGCTCATGAAAGGAAAGTCAATACTAGTTGCTGGGGCAGTTACAAGATGACTCACAAAGCTGTGACACCATGTTCAACAGTTTGCTTTATGGGGCCATGGCAGTCGGGCTGTCTTCTCGCAGCTGTTCCACTGCACTTTTACAGCTGTCATTGAGGAACTGCTGCAGGTGTTTCTGCTGCATTAATCTTTCATATCCACCAAGGAAACTATCAGACAAAACCACCCAAAGAGGACCACAGAGAGTACTGAATTCTAACATAAAATGGCAGGGATCAGAGACTTGCCGTTGTTTTGTTTTGTTTTTTTCATGGGGCGGAAAAGGATGACATGTTTCTAACAAATCTTTGTGGCTGGAAGACTGAATCACATGTTGTAAATGTGCACAAAACTGAAGAACGTGATGCAGAGGTGTTGAGGATCTACAGTTTTTGAAATACTCCCCTCACTTCTATACGTTTTCTCCAATGAGACTGCAAGTTGCGGACCACAAAATCCAAACAATGAGCTAGCAGACACTGAAACACTCTAGACCCGAGACTCTAGAAGTGCAGACTCGACTGATAATTGTCTGTGTTCATTTCTATGAGTCACACCATTGATGCTACACCTAATTATTTGATTCAATGTTTTCTTAATTAGGTATAAATCTACAGTATGGGTATAATGTTATGGAGTACAATATTGTATTCACGCATAGTGCAGACATAGGCCTGGTCTCCATATGTCTGTTCTTTATGGACAATATTCTTGACACTGCTGAGGACACTTTGATGAGGGCTGGAGGAACAGTGGTTACAGTAGTAACCATTATTTTTTCAATAACATTGATGGACACATAAGGAACAGCATCATTTGTACAGAATAAACACTACTCAATGTAGATTTTTTTCAATTTTCCATTTCACACAAGGCTCACATTGAGTTGTTATTATTATAGGTTAAATATAATATTCCAGAGAACTAAGGCAGTGATGGCCAAAAGGTGAGAGAAGTTTTCTGAGTAGTGACAGTAAAAGAACACTTGCAAATATATACTGCAAATTAAAAAAAACTAATGTTATATAATAAAAAATAAAAAATAAAACCTTTTACACATCATGAGTGCTGGACTGTATATGTTCCTACATATCTTTGCATGAACTGAAGACAAAGTGAACTAATGTTTAAAGGGCAATTATGCTGCTCATCTTCCACCTTGTGCTTCGTCCCATGAGTAGCGTTCAGTTAAAACTACACAGCACTTGGTTCACTAGGCACCGATCAAAACATCACTTCAAAAAGACACCAAAGAGACGAAGATGGAGCTACACTTTGGCTGGCAGATTTTTCATACCAAATAGAGGGGTGGTAGGCGACTGGGACTAGCACTCACGGTTCGTGACGCAACGAGCCGGGGATCAGCCATGCGAATGAAACAGCTTTAAAAATTAAAGGTCCCCATCTGAGAGAGGTTGCTGCAGAGTTTTTCTCAGCATTGGACTTGTTCTGCTTTAGAGGGCTGGTAGAATTGCTGAATAAACTAACACAAAATTACACAAACAAGCACTCGCTCCCCACGTTCCACTGTTTGGAAACAGGGAAGAACAAAGAGTTCAAGTGGTCAGTATGGGTATCAAAATGTTTTGTGCAGGAGGGTAAATATTTGAAAGGGTCGGATGACACCGTTTCACGTGCTGACATATTAATAAAAGCAAAAGGCTGTTTTGTGCCTCTTTCCAGTATTAAAAATTTAATAGTGGAAGAGCAATAGCAGTGTCTGGGCATCAGAGGGCCGGGCAAGTCAAACATCATGTTCTGAAACATAGCCACTGCAAACAGTACAACTACATGACAAGATTATCTCAACTCAAGAGCAAAGAATGGGATTTCATTATTAATGCTACTAATTTTAAGGCACTGATATTTAATTTCTTTTAATTTTATTGAAACAACTATCGATTGTAAAATATGTACTGAATGCCACATGACTTAGAACCAGTGACATTTTACCGAAATTATCCCTACATGCCCTGCTGATCTTTATCACAAAATGACCTAGAAAACATTCTGCGGGTTTAGGATTTTAGTTCATGTATATGTGAGAAAGTAAGTACTTGTCTCTTTAAGATAGGAATTCCCCATGCATAAACGTGAGGCAGTCATTTATTATTTTACTTATCACTATAAAACACGTAGGGTGTGGATTAAGTAAAGTAAAACATCAGTGTGAAGTCCCAACACAGTGAGGGGTCCTGGTAAATCCCCAGAGGGATAAAAGAAGCACATATTACTTTAAGAAAAGTAGTACATATGCTAATTGAATTTTACATATGTGAAGAGGAAGTGGTATCATTATCTCTTTCATTAATTAATTATGTCTCACATTAAGCTAGGTAAAACCAGCACCTCTTGGTGAAACACATCACATCTGTTAAAACTGTGCCCAAGGAGGCTCAGTTACACCTCCTTACGGTTTTGAGTCAGTTAGAAAATGTCATCAGGAAAGAACAGGGGCTGACACAAAGAAGTTAAACCAGTGACTTCACAGTTACAGAAAGACCTGACTTCATCATGTGGAAAAAAAGGAATTCTGATACATTACAGTGAAGCAACTTCACCTCTAATACCATCAACAATCCGCCCCGTGTCAACACCTCTTTCTCAAAGTCACCTGCTGTAAGTCGATCCTGGCACCAGCACTGACCACTTAACACAAACCAGCCATGACAACAAGGAGTGAAAAAGCTAGCAGGCAAAATCACCTTTTTGTTGTGTCAAAGCAACTGTGCTCAGAGCTCAGTGAAGAAGAGGGTCTCAGTCACTACTCATCGCATCTGCACTCAGACAGTGACCTAACAAAAGAGGGCTAATTCCAGTCTGATGGAAGCGGATGGCAGCAAGTGTTCCCCAGAGAGTTGAAAACAAACTTGTTCGACCAGTTGAAGCAATGGACATCAACGGCTACTTGTCTACTTCTATATCATATCTACCAACAAAACCTATCTACACAAGGGAATTTGATTAATACATTATCACATCTTTCAATTATTTCTGACTAGAGTGGGTGCTTTAAACTGCCAACTGAGTTTTAAATTGCAAATTATTCTGTCATCATTGACGGGAACAGTATTAGAATATGTTTTACAACCTCAGTCTACGTGGCTGAGAGTCAGTTTTTAATCACGAGCACTCCATTTGTTAAAGGCCAGAAAATTTTCAACCTGCTTATATGGAGCCATCAGACAGCCACAGTAAGCCTCTTGTAATTAGGCTAATTACACAGATGGATAAGGTGAAGGTTAATTAGACAATAAACATGGTTAAATACTGATTTGTTTTCCCCATTAGCTATCATGAAGTCCCCAACCAGTTGATAACCATTACAAATGAGATTTGGAGCCATGACTACTACAAAGAGTAACAATCTTGCCCCCTCCACCAACACCCCCTGCCACCTTCAGAAAAACACACTCAAACAACACTGCAGAAAAAGCCCAAGATATGAAAAAGGTAGCTATTTAGGCAACACGTGAAAAAAAAAGTGAAAGTGTTCGTTGTGCTGTTTGAGGTTTCTCTCTTTGCATAAGACAGGATTTGAAAGTATCACAGTCATTAAAGGGACTCTGATTCATAATTTTTATCGCATTTTTGCACAAAAAGATGCTAAAACAACAACAAAGAGATGCAAAATAACCACCAACACATAATTTCCCACAAAAAACAAGACACAAAATGTGAACAAAATTACCAAAAAGAGACCAAAAATAATTGCAAGGAGACACACAACTACAAGGGGATGATAACCAAAGAAACACAAAATGACTACAGACCCAAAAGAACCACAAAGACACAAATGGTTACCAAACAACTACAAAATTACCAGAGACACAAAACACCTACAAAGAGAAACAAAAATGTGTACAAGCACAGAACTACCAGACATGCAAAATTACTACAAAGTGATCCAAAACAACTAAAAAGAGACACCAAAGTCTATAAAAAAAGACCCAAACAAACTACAAAACGGCCACAAAGAAACAAGGTGACTACAGAAAGACACAAACCCAAAGGCAAAATGATCACAAAGACACACACAATGACCACAGCGACACAAACGATGCAAACCAATCCCAAAAGGAAGCACAACGATCAAAAAGAGACACAAACCAACTACAAAGAGACACAAAATGACTGCAAACAGAGTCTCCCTGTATGTTTTGTAATAGATTCTAAGATCTTAACAATTACTCTACTTTTAAGGTTCCTGGCCTTCTTGGTAGGTAGGTAGCTTAAGAACTTCAGGCATTTATTTTTTATCTGTTGCAGAGTTTTCCCCATTTGAGGGGGCCCCCCCTCACAAGCAAGTGTGCTCAAACTACTGCAACAAATTTCTACAGTCATTTCTAATAGTGATTCTCTCTATTGGGAATGTACTCTCACAAAACCATGTTTTTATTCTAGCACTCTTAGACCTTTTTGTGGTTCTCATTTCATCACTGCAGTGTTTATCTGCGCTAACACATTTTTGTAGCATTCATACAAAAAGAGGCACAGAGAAAGTTTGCAAGGTCTAAATACTGAGATAATCTGCTCTTTAAATATGCTCTCTCTACTTCTTTTGTGCTCATTCACTTTCAGAGTTTCAGAACTACAGCAAAACAAGGATTATATTTCTGCATCACTTAAACATAAAAATATCATTATTCCATTAGATAATAGCTATGTTTGTTAAAATAACACCTAAAAACTTCCTAACAAGATTTGTATGACTTTTTGAACAGCTGTTGAGTAGTTTACTTGAGTTGTTGGCCTTTGCTCCCTAATGACAGCAGCACAACTTTTCTGTAAATATGTGAATCTGACTTTAATGCTGACTGACAGCTTGTATTGGCTTGGGATATATCAAATAGAATTGGATGGCTTGCATGACTGGAGTATGTGCTCCTTGATACTGCTAGTGGTAAGATGCGATGTCTCAGGAGTTTATCTTATCTGAGTCTCAGGAGGTTACTGACTGACAGCTGTAAATATATCCCAACACAACCTTAACCATCTCCCGCATACGTCTGTGGTAGATAGCGGATTTAAAAAATATATATATATATTTGCACCAACAATAAACAAAGAAAGGATCTTGATATTTCACATTTTCAGCAAATAAGTAGTAAATGACAGAAGAGGATTTACCCTAAATGTAAGTGATAGTGTTCAGCTGCAAAAGCCTATTTGGACAGATAGTACGAATAGCACACCTCTAGATGAGGATTTAACAACAAAATAATGTGGCCACAAGAAGATAAAGCATTACAACAACTAAATAATGACAGAGACAAAAAAGGAGTGCATTTAATTGTGTAAGGAAGTAACAAATTTAATCCTGCATATAACACAGAAGATGAAAAACATAAAATCTTGTATCAGAGACATTTACACACTAATGTCTTTGTGCTTTATTTGAGCTAAATCCTAAAATGAGCTTGCTAACCTGCTCACAGTGATAATGCCAGAATGAGAACGTCCTGAAACTGTTTGCTGCTACTGTAGACTTATTAACCAGCAAACAGATCACTGCTGCACACACATTTACAGTTTCTACAATGACACAAAGCTATCACCTTACCTCCATTACATTTTAGAGGAAAATACTGCATTTTTACTCCACCACATGTATTAAAAGTGGTACCTGAGTGTACAGTAAAGGGCACGGTAGTTTTTTTTGGCTCTAGGCAATTCTTTAACCTTTCTGGTCAAAAATGGTTGTTCAGATAATAAAGGTTGCTGACCCCTGGTATGGACAAAGAAGAATTGGCTTGTTTCCTCTTTGACAAAACCATAACTAAAAACCTCAGCTGGAATTCTTGTAGTCTTGATCCCTATAAACAATGCATGGATGCAATTATATAGTATACCATTTTTTCTTTGCTTTTTGTCAGGGGAGAATAAGTTTTCCTATCAATTGCTGTTTTAATGTGGAGAGATGTTAATGCAGATACAACCTGAAAACCCTGGTGTGGACACGTTGAATTGCTGTAGTTTTTAAGTTTCTATAACTAAATGTGTCCAATAGCCTACTTTGGTTTGTGTCAAAATACTTGAAAAACTATGGACGTTCCTATCTTCCTCAGACTAAATCTACATTAAACCACGTATGTTGTGAAATGCTGTTTTCATGCCAAAGCAAGCATGTGCCCACACCAGGCGTTTCAGGTCGTATCTGCATTAACCTCTCAAATATATTAATATATTGAGTTTTTTTGTACTGAGTGTTGCATAATAAGCTTGTATCATTTGGAAAATAGACCATTTAAATCACTATCCTCCTCTAAAAATGAAGCTGCCAGCTACAGAAAGCTATTGATTATTAATGAGTCTTACTAATTTAATGTGACAACTGTCTTGATGCTTCATGTGTATATATTTACAGTACATAAAACTATACCAACTTGTGTGTACGTTGTGCTGACAGTAACGCATATAAGGAGACCACAAAAGTATTTAAGTAAGACTGTTGCTAACTTTTGGTTGATCCTGGACTGTATTTTACTCTTCAGCAGAGGAGTTTTTAAAATCACGATAATAGACTGCGACAGTGCCGGAGATTTTACCATGGTTTACCATGAAACGAGTTACTGTATCATCCCTAGTCATGAATATACAAATACATAAAACAAATACTTAAGATTTGAACCAATATAAATAGCAGTAAATATATTATCTACTTTGTTCATTCTTCAAAATGGCCTAACAAATGCAGTATTAGTTAGGCTGAATATGCATTAGATTTCATAAATGCTCAGTAGATTCAAAGGAAATGTTTAAAAACTACAATTAAAAGTCTTATATCCTCTTTTAAGTTCTACTCTACGGGAGTCTATGGTCAACAGACTGTTTACCTAATTTAAAAAGACAGCACTGGCCTACATCTTTTTTCCAAACTATCATATTAACATCATGTACTTCCTGTTTTGGCATACTGCACTATGTGTTCAACAAAATAATGAGTGGATTAACATCCAAACCGCCGATCTGAGCAGCCTGGGGTATCATTGGTCCTTGCCTCCAAAAATGCCTGTTGTAGTGCCTGTGATATCTCACAATTAAAACAAACTGTTAATTCACAGACTGCAGAGGTGACACTGAAGGACCATTATTCAATGTTGGCCCATAGCTACACATGTCACTCTTGAATAGGTAGCTAATATGTGCCTTTGGCTTTGGAATATGATTGGGGCAAAGTCAACAAACTAAAGCTTATCTGGAAGGGGACAACAGTGAGCTGCAAACTTGCCTTGAACAGATAAAATATCACATCAAGCCATCATTAACTGGCCTCATCTGACAGGCATTTTCCCCGGGCTTCTTATCACAGCTAAGGAAATGCTTATCATTACAACAGAAGGACCTTTTTGTACCTACCTGGATGGGCTGAAGAGGGAAAATGAGTATGGTACCAACCTCAACCTTGATGTGTTAATTGCTGCCTTTCATTTCTAAAACGAGCACTTGATGTTTGGGGTCTGTTGGTACACTGATATTGAATGAGTACAGTAGCTGCCTTCTCTATTTTTTTTATATTTGTTCAATGTGGCGAAAGCAGTCTTTCTAAAGATGTATGATGAAGCAACACGGGGTAAATGAGAAGTATTGGATTGTAGCACACACATAGCTGGGCGTTTCAAGGACAGTCTACGATGGAAGTCTAGGTGACAATTAAGTTGACCGGGGTGTCTCTAGATTAAACACAAAGACACTAAAAACTTTCTACAATGTAATTTATGAAGACACACATACACTGGAATCCCCATCTTATGAGAAAAGTATGAATTGCAGGAGGACACATTTTACTGTTGGACAGAGTTAATTATGATCCTGAACTCACAAACAAGTCAAGTGTTTGGCCGTATGACTGTAACTGCTTGTGCTGGTAAAGACTGAAGGAGTAAAATATAAAAAAAGGGAAGCAAGTGTGTAATTTGGGGGATTAAACTGTCAGCTGTGTGTGTCTTTGTAATTGTACATGTGTGGTGTAGGAGCTGTAAATCAGTTCTGAATACGTGTTTATTTAAAACTTATGGTGATTGGAATGCATATGGTTACCTCGCTATATTTATAATCAGGTTTAAAACGCATCTAGCACCGATTTTACTTTACTTTACTTGGCAGGCGCTTTTATCCAAAGCGACTTACATTTTGTAACACCACTATGATATGATGTCCATGTACAATAGATCTGTTTTTTTAATCAGTTCAGTCAGTGAAAATTAAAAAACTATAAAAATAATTTAACTTACAGCTATACTTAGGTGTTGCATTCTTACCATTATATGCAACAGAGGACAGTTAAGAGAACTTGCCTTATATCCTTATTTTATTTGATGCGTCAGCCAGTCATGTTTCTCTCTTAATTCTGCCTTTATTGTATTGGCATGAGCTGACAGAGATGTGCCAGCTCCTATTTATTTATTAATAGAATTCTGGTAAAATTTAAGGGTGCTTTCACACCTAACCTCATTGGTTCATCGACTCAAGAAGTGTCTCAGTATGCTTCCAAGAACACTGAACCACAGAGGAATCATTAAAGTAGACTGTGCATTGAATTGCAATGGATTAGACAGGTATACCAAATAAAGGAGCATTACTTGATTATCATGTTAACACGTATTTGTATCAGTCAGGCAGTGAAATAAGAGTAAAAACTTCTATATATCGATCAGCCAGACAGGTGAAGTGAAAAACAGTTATTATCAAGACATGGAATATATTACACACAAGTGAACAGTGAATTGATGATATCTGGAACAGAAAAAAATGGAGCGTAAGAAAAAGAGAGACTTTGATAAGAGTCATATTGTGATGGCTATATGACTGGGTTGGAGCATCACCAAAGTGGCAAGTCTGTTCCCGATGTGCAGTGGTCAGTAACTACCAAAAATGGTCCAATGAAGGACTACCATTGAACTATTGATTCTCTCTGCAATGTTCTGCTTGGGTCCTGGTATTCATGTTAATGTTACTTTGACATGCAGACCAAGTCAGCCCTTCATGGCCACAGTATTCTCTGATGACAGTGGCCTCTTTTAGTGTGCCCTGCCACAGTGCAAAAATAGTTCACATATGGTTTGAGGAACATGACAAAAAGTTCAAGGTGTTGCCTTGACCTCCAAATTTTGGGAGGTGAGTCAGAGCTGTTTTGGCAGCATGAGGGGGACCGATATTGGAGACAACATTAAGTTTTAATCTGGCTGATGGGTGTATTTTCCCAGCGACCTTTAAAAAGTAAAAAAACAGCAATGTCACAGTACTATAATATTATGATATATAATATATACCATTTATGACACGGGAGACTAAGGGGTCCACACAGTGATTATAATGTGTGAGAACACTGGTGAAATGTGCAGGTTCACTAGGAAAAGGCTAAGTGGATTTCTTTTCACCAATTTAGCAATACAATATAAATACATATGGGCGGCATGATAGCTCAGTGGGTAGAGCAGTCGTCCTCCAACCCAAGGGTGAGCGGTTCGATTCTCAGTCCCAGC